>JAVJIX010000102.1:140000-472500 GCA_036785185.1 Paratrypauchen microcephalus | reverse complement strand
CCTTTGAAGGGTTCCCGAGATATGAGCTCACTTCTAGATCAAAGACACATCAAAGACAGATCAAAGGTACACAAAATTCCTGAAAATTCCTGCAACATTGACCTGCTGGTGGCACTAGACGGTTGGGGGTGGGGGCCTATAAATTGCTGTGGGTAATGAGGAGACTGGCTGGAATGTGCACCTTCGGTGCTTGGCCCCAAATAATAATAAGAATCAGTAGCAACACTATGGTGCCTAGCACCTTCGGTGCTTTGCCCCAATAAGATGTACAATACCAGCTGTATACAGTTGTAGAGAGTGTTGTCTAGGGAGTGTGATAAAATTGAGGGGATGCCACCTGATTATGGAGATGTCATTGTTCTGTTGAGAAATAACTGAATACATGTACTGAAAATATTCTGATTTTGAGTAACTGTATTCTGGTACAGTTACTTTTTCATTTGGTGGTAATCAGAATTACTTTTCTAAAATCAAAAGAATAGATTAAGGTATTCAATAGCTCAATTTGGGCTCTAACTGCACAGTATTAGTGACAAAACTCAAAACCACTGCTCTTGTGATGTGTCCTTCAGTTAGTGATGGGAAATGCAGAACAAACTAAAACTAAAGCTCTGGATAAAAAAATAAGAGACCACTGCAAAATGATCAGTTTTTCTGATTTTACAACTTATAGGTATATACTGTAGGTATATATAGGTATAGGTACTACTTATCGTTTAAAGCATTTATTTGCAGAAAATGACAAATGGTCAAAATAACAAAAAAGATAAATTTTTTCAGACCTCAGACAATGCAAAGAAACAAGATCAAATTCATTTTAAAACAACATAATACTAATGTTTACACTTAAGAAGAGTTCAGAAATCAATATTTGGTGCAATAAACCTTATTTTTAATCACAGCTTTCATGTGTCTTGACATGCTCTCCACAAGTCTTTCACATTGTTCTTGGGTGACTTTATTCCACTCCTGGTGCAAGAACTGAAGTAGCTCAGCTTTGTGTTTGTGTTGGAATTCAACAGACGCTGGAATGGAATGGCTGTAACACATGTAGAGATGCTGATTTCTCTTATTTTTTACAGAGCTGTAAATCAGTTTCTGTTATTAAATTAAACACATCTAACTAGCATTTATACATTCTGGGTGTTTCTACTGCTTAAAAATACAATAATTCTCTCTGTGAATAGGGTTGCCTCTCCACAGATCTGACCTGTAATGTTATGTAGTTGTCTCCCTTGAGATAGTTAGGTTTAATGCTAAAATCACCAAAGTGAATATTCTAGACAAAGCAATAACATCTTAAGCAGGTGTCAGACCTCCACTGGAAAAGTTGCGCAATGCACCTTTAAGTAAGACGTCAAATGTGAAAGTGAAGTTATGGAATCAGCAGTTTTGTTTTGTTTTTTCTTATAATGATTGAACCTTTTTTGTGTGTGTGTGTGTGTTGTTTTTTTTTGTGTAGTATTGATCACAATCCTAAAAGTATTTCCTGGCATTGTCCTATACTTAAAACTGCATTATCTGTGACTAATCTTTATTAATGAACATCTGCCTCATTAAAGCAGAAAGAAGCCAGAAATAGAGCGCTGTATGCCCAGAACTAATCCTAAACAAAAAAAAACATAATGATAATAATTAACCAAGGTGAGAGAGGTAATGATCAAAATAGAAGCTAAGTTTACTTAAGTCGACAATGAAAAATGTCTGAAATCTGTTACAAATTTACGTAAAACAGGAGATTTTTTGCTTGGACAGATATTTAACCAATGACATGATCTGAAGCCACTTTTTACTTACTAAATTTACATCATATAAGCTAAATTTTCTGTTCTAAAGTATTCAAATGTAAAGATGAACATGAACAAGCATGTGGGATACCCTTGACCTGAAAAGTTACGTATTGCCACTTTAACATTAAGCAAGTGAATCACAAAAGCCATTCAAATCAAACTACAGGAGTGCTTGTAATTGGGGTCAGGCCGAGTTGAGGTCGTCCATGAGCTGAGTTCAGGATCCCTCCAGACCTGCTTCTTATAACTGACAGGCAGAATGAGACTACAGAGACGCACAACGACATCAGCACATCACAGCAAAGTAATGACCTGAACCACAGCCCGGAGATGAGAGGAGACGCTCAGGGCAGCATCAAGGTTAAAGTCTGTTTCACTGTTCGTACCACAATGTCCTCTGCATCGGACCCAAACTTCAGTGCTGCTTTCACATGTTGGATTGAACTGGACTGGCAGAATATCCCATTTCACTTCTAATAAAAAAAAATTAAAAAAAAAACTAAACGCAGGACTAAAACAGGACTAAACCAGGACAAAAAAGTACTAAACCAGGATTAAAATAGTACTAAACGAGGCCTAAAACAAGACTAAACAGGACGAAAATAGGACTAAACCAGGACTAAACAGGGACTAAAACAGTACTAAACTAGGACTAAACCAGGACTAAACCAGTCCTAAACTAGGACTAAAACAGGACTAAAACAGAATACTAAACTAGGACTAAACCAGGACTAAAACAGTACAAAACTAGGACTAAACAAGGATTAAATCAGGACTAAAACAGTACTAAACCAGGACTAAACCAGGACTAAACTAGTATTAACTAGGACTAAACCAGCACCAAAACAGGACTAAACCAGGACTAAACAGGGACTAAAACAATACTAAACTAGGACTAAACCAGGAATAAACCAGTACTAAACTAGGACTAAAACAGAGTACTGAACTAGGACTAAACCAGGACTAAAACTAGGACTAAACCAGGACTAAATCAGGACTAAAACAGTACTAAACCAGGACTAAACCAGGACTAAAACAGTACTAAACTAGGACTAAAACAGAGTACTAAACTAGGACTAAACCAGGACTAAAACAGTACAAAACTAGGACTGAACCAGGACTAAATCAGGACTAAAACAGTACTAAACCAGGACTAAACCAGGACTAAACTAGGACTAAACCAGGACCAAACCAGGACTAAAATAGTACTAAACCAGGATTAAACCAGGACTAAAATAGTACTAAACCAGGACTAAACCAGGACTAAACCAGGACTAAACCAGTACTAAACTAGGACTAAAATAGTACTAAACCAGGATTAAACCAGGACTAAACCAGGACTAAACCAGTACTAAACTAGGACTAAAATGGTACTTGAACAGGACCAGAATTCGCATCACGGTTTAACATCAGGGTTTTTTAATACTTCTCCAAATTTTGGGCTTGGTTTGGTCAAATTATCCAATTGAACTTTTATTATGTGAGACTTACAAATGAGTTATTGATTTATACAGCACTTTTGGGATGCTTAGAGATCCGTTACGTTGCATTATTGATTCCCTTCATATTCGTTGGTATAAGCTACTTAGATCTGTGCCATCTGCCCCTCCACCCAAATACCAAATTCATACAAGGCACGGAGGTGACGTGTCTTGCCTAAAGACACAACAACTTAAACGGCATAAAGTTGTATAGAGGAAGTACATTGATGTAACTGTGAGGGGGTTGGTGGGCTGTGATTAGCTGATACCACAAATTCCAAGAAGGAGTAACAAGTAAAAAAAAAAAAAAAATCTTCTTGGTATGAGTGTAACATTTTTTTCCCATCCACCCGGGAAAAGTAAGAAAAGCTGCTTGAAAATGACAAAAAATTTGAAATCAAATTTAGCACATTCCTCATTTATAAAACCCTGCACACAGACATGCCAATGAAACTTAATCTGATTCTGGAGCAATTTGCACAGAATTTGGTCACTGACTGAAACATGAACATGTGACATTATTTAATTTAATCATTTGAGACATTGATAAAAAACGCCAGATTCCATTTTTCCAAATCATCCCAGGTCTGCCTCGTGATTCGCCATGTCTCCTGTGAACCGTACACCCCCATTTTATATGACATGTTTTTGCAAGCGCAGGGCTTAAAAGAGCAAGGAACATACAGCTCTGGAAAATGTTCACATTTGAGGACTGACTTAAAGGTGCATTGCCCAGCTTTTCCAGTAGAGGGTCTGACACCTGCTTGAGATGTTATTGCTTTGTCTAGAATGTTCCATGATGGACACTAAATCTGTCTCAAGGGAAACAACTATAGGTGACATTACAGGACAGACCTGCGGAGAGGCAACCCTATTCACAGAGAGAATGATTGTATTTTTGAGCAATAGAAACACCCATAATGTATAAATGCTATGTAGATGTGTTTAATTTAATAATAGAAACTCTGATTTACAGCTCTGGAAAAAAAAAGAAACCACTGCATTTTTTTCTGAAATAAGCATCTCTCCATGTATTACAGCCATTCCATTCCAGCGTCTGTTGAATTCCAACACAAACAAAAAGCTGAGCTACTTCAGTTCTTCCACCAGCGGTCATGGTCCAGTTTCGGTGTTGATGTTAAACAGTGACTAAATGAAAAGACTGCTAATTCTAGAATTTCATTTAACTGGAATTTTGGAACTTAAGACTAAATGCAGGACTAAACCAGGACTAAAACAGTACTAAACTAGATAAAAGGAGAAATTCAATTTGTCAACTCGACAAAGTTTATTTGGTCGAAAACGTTTCGCAACTCATCCAAGGTGCTTCCTCAGTTCTGGTTAGAGTGCTGATAGACACTGCTTATATCTAGCTGCAGGGAGGAGCTAACTATACAGAAACTATTCTGAAACTATCCCACCTGAGTTTCTGTCTTTTGTTTTTCAGTTTCTCTCTGGCCTCTAGTTTAGCATACCCATTCAGTACCATAATGGATGTTTTCACACCTCTGGACCTGACCTGGCTAGCCCTATTGTTTCCTTTGCTTGTTTTTGATTTAGGTTTGAGAATGGAATTATAGATGGGGGACAAATTGTGTCTGACTCCCCCATTCCTGTTTAAAGAAGGATTCTCTTTCTTGACAAAAATAGCCTCTTTAACTCCCCTCTCAAACCAGTTCTTTTCCCTGGCCAAGATCTGTACCTCACTGTCCTCAAATGAATGGCCCGTGGCTTCTAGGTGGAGATGTACGGCAGATGACGGTCCACTCTGGCTCTCCCGTCTGTGTTGGTACATCCTCTTGTGAAGTGGCTGCTTGGTTTCCCCAATATAGCGCTCACTGCAGTCTTCACTACACTGAATGGAGTAGATCACATTGCTTTGTTTGTGGCTCTGTGTTTTGTCCTTTGGGTGGACTAGTTTTTGTCTTAAAGTGTTTGTGGGTTTGAAATAAACTGGGATTTCATATTGTCTAAAAATCTTCTGAAGTTTTTCAGAAACACCGGCCAGGTAAGGAATCACTACCCCTTTCCTCCTGGGTTCTGATTCTTTGTTGTCTTGTTTCTTGTCCTTGTCTCTCTTGATTTTGTTGAAAGCCCATTTAGGATAACCACAAACAGAGAGGGCTTCCTGCACATGTTGTTCTTCTTTCTCCTTTCCCTCTATGCTTGTGGGAACCACTTGGGCCCTGTGTTGTAATGTCCGAATAACCCCCAATTTGAATTTGAATATGAATGGGTATGCTAAACTAGAGGCCAGAGAGAAACTGAAAAACAAAAGACAGAAACTCATGTGGAAACTGTATAGTTAGCTCCTCCCTGCAGCCAGATATAAGCAGTGTCTATCAGCACTCTAACCAGAAGTGACGAAGCAACTCGGATGAGTTGCGAAACGTTTTCGTCCAAATAAACTTTGTCCAGTTGACAAATTGAATTTCTCCTTTCATCATGGATTCTACCTGGACGACTGAGGGATTCTTCACACAGTACTAAACTAGGACTAATCCAAGACTAAAACAGGAATAAACCAGGACAAAAACAGTACTAAACCAGGACTAAACTAGGACTGAACACCATGACTAAACCAGGACTAAAATAGTACTAAACTAGGACTAAAACAGGACTAAACCAGGACTAAACAGTGACTAAACAGTGACTAAAACAGTACTAAACTAGGACTAAACCAGTACAAAACTAGGACTAAACCAGTGAGAAAAAACTTGTTTAACAGCACAGATCAGCTCACCTTTGTAGTCGTCAATTCTTTATGGCCAGATTGTACAAAACTTGGATTATAGTTCAAATTGAGTCACAGAACATCAGACAGAGCAGTGCCTATAGTTAGCATCACATCCCCAGAGAATGTTGATGACATTAGCTGCAAAGGAAGATGCAAAAAATGATCAAGGTTTGGCAAAAATGACTTGAAATCAGAATATTTTTGTGAATTTGAGTCGTTTTCACTATAGTTAAGATTTAATGACTTAAACCGCATACTTACTTGCACACATGTCAAAAACTGATTTGAAAAATGGGTCAAATACAAATACAATACTAGAAATTAACCCAGATAATGTCACTTGAAATGAGAAAATAGATCTGTTGTTTGGCTCAGGTAGTGCAAGTTTCGTCCTGTTTGGTAGATGATTTGTTTTAAAATAAGAAAAAACATATTGCAACTCCCAAAAAGTTCTAAGTTTGGAATAAAAATCTCTATGTGGGGGAGGAGAGGAGGCGGAGCTCATTGCTCTTAAAAAAATCAAACTTCTGCCACTTCAGATTAAATGTTTACTGCGTCACTCATCGATTTTGCAGAAGTCCAGGTTGTTTTTCAGTCCTCTGTGTTATTTTTTATCCCTATAAGCGGTCATGTTTGTTTTGATACGGACCGTGTCTTTGGCTAATTGGCCTTTTTCCCTGACGCTCACGTCCATAGGAAATCTGGGCGGACACATCTTTTGTTTTGACCTTTTTCTGGGATTTCTATTATCATCCTGATTATATGATTTTGCACAGGGCTGTATAAAGTAAGTTCCACTAGTACACAGACCGCAAAGTGTGTTTTAAAGCCACACAATTGGAGAATCTGAGCAGTTTGGACTTTCTGGTGTACATGAACAATGAACATTTTACAAATCAAACTAGTTTATATCATATTTTAGTGATTTTTAGAAGATTTTTCTGTAGTCCTAAATAGAAATGAATGGAGTTAACCAGAATCAAACCCAGTAACTATGGAAGTCCGTGTTAGTAGCAGTCAGATGTTTAAGTGGGTGGGAAAACGTAAGGTCGATAGTCCAAGAAAAGTATCCAATCTTTAAGTAGTCATAGTAGTAGTATCAAAATTGCAATTTGAGTGGACGCAATTAGAAAATCGCAAAGACTGCAGTTTTTGAAGTACCATAATTTCCGCCACAAACAACAAAATCTCCTGTCTTATTCTGCTAACCCTGTAGTCTAGATCTCTATAAACATGTTCTAAAATGTGATTTTTGTATATATTTTTTTGTCAATTCTTTTGGACGCCTTTAAACAAAAACAGAAAAATTGCAGTTTCATATTTTTCCTAAAACCGTCAGCCCTACTTACTGCCCAAGCCAGTATGTAAAGTCCTGATACACATATTTTTTCATGTAATTCAGTAAACTCTCAATAGAGCGTTTCCTTTTCCGCAAAACAGGACGTGCACGGATAGCATGATAGTTGTTAGCTTCACAGTAAACTCCGCTCTGGCCTCCAAAAAGATGTATAAACTCATCATGGTACATAATTAGAATGCCCTGAATGCATTTGTTAAGTGAGGAATAGCTTTGGACCACTGCAAACTGTTTGAAATGGACCAGATTTGCTTTTCACATATTTAAGGCAGGAAAAATAACAGTACAGTGCCTTTTAACAAATGTGAACACAACATAAACATTTTTACAGCATAGAGAAAGCCTGTTCTGTGGCACAATAGAAAAAAACACAGTGGATGCATTTGTCAAACAGAGCGCCACATCACTTTAAGAATGGTCCAGAGCGGCCGGGGCAGGAGACATTTATTTGATTGCAACATGCAGTGGTACGTGTATGATGTATGTATTTTTACTTAAGGACTTTATGGCAGAAAATCCATCTTTTGCGTGCGGATTTCAAATGTTTGCGATATATGACAAACAGACGGTCCCAGGAGGAGGAGACATTCCGTTTGCTCTAGGATAAAGGGATGTGATGGGGTACTGTGCATGGGAATTCTTCTGTTTATTTCTATTCTGCCTTGCTTGAACTTGGTCTCTAAGAAGAAATTACATATAGGCCCATACGCATAGTGCAAATTGCGTGAAAGAGGGGGTCATTTACTTCTGTGGGGTATTAACTGCTAAGACATAATACAGCTCTGGAAAAAAAATAAGAGACCATTGCTTTTTTTTCCTGAAATCAGCATCTCTACATGTATTACAGCCATTCCATTCCAGTGTCTTTTGAATTCCAACACAAACACAAAGCTGAGCTACTTCAGTTCTTGCACCAGGAGTGGAATAAAGTCACCCAAGAACAATGTGAAAGACTTGTGGAGATCATGCCAAGACGCATGAAAGCTGTGATTAAAACTAAGGGTTATTGCACCAAATATTGATTTCTGAACTCTTCTTAAGTGTAAACATTAGTATTATGTTGTTTTAAAATGAATTTGATCTTGTTTCTTTGCATTGTTTGAGGTCTGAAAACACGATTCTTTTTTGTTATTTTGACCATTTGTCATTTTCTGCAAATAAATGCTCTAAATGATAATATTTGTATTTGGAATTTGGGGGAAATTTTGTCAGTAGTTAAATCAGAAAAAACTGATTTAGATCACCATGTTATCTTTTATTCTTTTAAAGGTCCCATGGCAAGAAATTTTCACTTTCTGAGGTTTTTGAACGTTAATGTGAGCTCCCCTACCCTGTTTAGCCCCCCCATGGTTAAAAGTTGCGAAATGTCTAAACTGAGCATTTGCGATCCTTTTCTGCGTTACAAAATATCGGAGCTCAAACGGGCGATTTTGAACAAGGCACCTTATTGACGTCAGATCGAAAAAAGAAATGCAAATGCAGTTCCACCCCCGTCTGTCTGAACTCAGCGTCTCTGTAAATCACGCCCAGAGTTTGGACTGCGAATGCGCTAGGCAATGCGAAATGCGTTTTTTTATTTGCCTGGAGGCACGTCCGAGTGTTTCTAGGCTCGGAAGTCCTTTATCTGAGCCTCTGGACCTTTGAACAGCAGTGGTTTAATTTTATTTTATGTGGAAATGTGTTTATTTTTCAATGGAACGCTTCAAATCTCTCCCCCCGTGCAAAAACAAGGAAATGGATCAGCTGAGGGCTACAGCGGAGAGCGGAGCGTTTAGCCACACCCCCACCCTCTACTATTGGCCAGCTCTTTTCTCCTCATTTACATTCAAGCAACAACGCCCATTATGGCCTGTTCCAGAGAGAGAAAAAATACTCTTTCTCATCTTATCTCTGTTTCTCATGCACTGAGTGTTGATTTTGAAGAAGGATTCATTTACAGTATTAGGGAACCATTAAGGAGCCATATAAAAGCATCAAGAAGTACCATGTCATGGGATCTTTAAAAATGCTTTATTCACTGAAGACAAGGGAATAACATGTTTCTCTTCTGCTTTTTGATGCTCTGAGTCTCCCCTCCTTTTGCTCTTTGCGCTAAGTTACTCCCACTTCAGGGCGTTATCACAACACTATCAATCAATCAATCAAACAATATTTATAAAGCGCTTTTCATACAAAATTGTAGCACAAAGCGCCTATCAGCGTACGGTAATGAAACTACTGCACATCGCATTTGGTTTGTCAAGTTTATAACATGGTCAACGTTGCATGAAAAGTCCCTCAGTCTGCTTATATCAGATATCAGATATAAGCAGTGTCTAACCAGTACAATAACCAGAGCTGACGAAGCCTCTCGGATGAGCGGCGAAACGTTTTCAACCAAACAAACTTTGTCCAGTTGACAAATTGAACTTCTCCTTTTATCATGGTCAACGTTATACATAGTAGAAAGCTCACATTGGAAACACTGATTTTGCATAACCCCTGTTTAAATTCAAACAAAGAAATATCAGATTTCTGTAAATGATTTTAAAATGACCATCCGAACGTTTCATTGATTTCCTCTGCTGAAAAAAATGTGAAAAAATTTTAATTGCAATTTTTGACCAGTGATTTATGTTTTAATACTAGGATTCTGTTCAAATCAGAAAAAAACATGCATCCTTACTGTGAGCAGGCTTGCATCTCCACAAACCTTACTTATCCTAACTTATTTAGGCTTCCTCCTGCCTTGTTTCCATGGAAATGTTGATCGTCTGGCTATAATATTCCACAATATGTCATATAATTACAGTATCTTCATGGACAAAGTTTTGAAGTACTGTATGTTTGAACTTTCTATTCACCACCTCCAGAAAGTTACACAGTGTTGCTTTAACTGCTAGCACAGGCATCCTGTCTGCATGGAATCGAGCAGTGTGTGGCCATACGAGAAAGACTTCACCCTTCGTCCTTCTGTGCGAGCATTTTGTTAGCGAGAATCTTTTAAATGCAGATATTAATATGTGTAAATACAGAACCATGCCAAGACCGACCATCAGAGCTCAGATCTGTGGAACATCGACTCCACCAGCCAAGACTGTGCTGGACCGGGCTTATATTCATTCCCATATCTTTGAGTAAAACTTGGATTTGTTCTTTCAAATATGCCATGCAGTCTGGACAGGGCGATAATTAGGTCCACAAAATTCCTTCCCAATGCCTTCACTACAAAATCACTATACAAAATTAAGCTTCTGATGAGAGTTTTTTTTACATAGACAAACTTTATAGATCCACCACATAGACTATAAAGAAGTGTGATAGACTGTGTGTGTATAGACAGACTGTGTGAGTGTGACGTCACCCATAGTGTTTGGCTCCAGTCAAATGAAGCTCAGTGAAGTTAGTTCCATATTTGTAATTCCAATCGCGAGTACCATAGCGATCAAAGAGCCAATCAGGAGCGAGGCTGTTGGGAGGAACGCCCTTTTTGCCCTAGCTACGCTGTCAATCAAACTCATTCTCCAACAGGCTCCTACAGCTCAAACAGCGAGAGATACAGGACTACAGTACATTCATACTACATTCCCTACAACTGTACAACAACTCACCCTAATGTAACAGATAATACTCCCTACAACTGTATATAACTGTGATTCGACATCTTATTTGATATTGTATTTTATGTTTTATTACATATTAAAGATCCCATGACATGGTACTTCTTGATGCTTTTATATGGCTCCTTAATGGTTCCCTAATACTGTAAATGAATCCTTCTTCAAAATCAACACTCAGTGCATGAGAAACAGAGATGAGCTGAGAAAGAGTAATTTTTCTCACTCAGAACACTATAATGGGCGTTGTTGCTTGAATGCAAATGAGGAGAAAAAAGCTGGCCAATAGTAGAAGGTGGGGGCGTGGCTAAACGCTCCGCTGTCTGCTCTGAGCGCTCTCTGATCCATTTCCTTGTTTTTGCACGGGGGGAGAGAGTTGAAGAGTTCCATTGAAAAATAAACACATTTCCACATAAAATAAAATTAAACCACTGCTGTTCAAAGGTCCAGAGGCTCAGATAAAGGACTTCTGAGCCTAAAAACACTCGGACGTGCCTCCAGGCAAATAAAAAAACGCATTTCGCATTGCCTAGCGCATTCGCAGTCCAAACTCTCTGGGCGTGATTTACAGAGACGCTGAGTACAGACAGACGGGGGTGGAACTGCATTTGCATTTCTTTTTTCGATCTGACGTCAATAAGGTGCCTTGTTCAAACTCGCCCGTTTGAGCTCCTATTTTTTGTAACGCAGAAAAGGATCGCAAATGCTCAGTTTAGACATTTCGCAACTTTTAACCATGGGGGGGCCCCTAAACAGGGTAGGGGAGCTCACATTAACGTTTAAAAACCTCAGAAAGTGAAAATTTCATGCCATGGGACCTTTAAAGTACATATATATTTAAATGTACATATACATTTATTATATTTTTTTATTTTTATAATTATACCGTAATTATGTCTCATTTGACACTGGTTTATTGCTCTTTGGTTGCTATTAGGTTTATTTTTGATACCCTCTGTTATTATATATGATGAGTGAGCTACTGTGCCCAAACAATTTCCCTTTTGGATCAATAAAGTTTGTCTAAGTCTAAACCTGTTGCTAACACTATTGGGAGGGACCTCAGTGAAAGAAGGCACCTGATTTGTCTGTTATTAAAGTTCATGTCTTGATTTACGGACAAAGTAGCAAAATAAAAACACCAGGATCACGTAGAGCAGGTTAATACAAACATTTTATGACCAAAATGAGTCTGACAGCAGCAGTTATGGAGAAAGGACTGAGAATTTTCCGATGTTAAGTGAATTGGAGTTGATGGAGCCCGAAGTGCACCCATGCTTATTTTTAATCCAGCGGCTAATGGGTTAGGTATGTCCATTTATATTTACAGTCTATGATTCACAATGGAATTTACATTTTTTGTGGTATTTAGAAATAAACTCAAATCAAATAGATAATTATTTTACATTTTATTTGATGTAAACCACAATATTTATCTAAAAAAAACTCATTGTGGTCCATAGCAAGCAGCAGATTCTCATTTTTGCATTTAAAAATGGCTATTCAACATGTATGATCCTTGAGTCAGAATTTATAAAAAAAAAAAGTTAAGTATAGATCTTGGGCGGGGATAGGGGGTAGGTGCAAACAGCAAATTTCTGAACACTGAAAAAAAGAAGTACTTCATTTGCAGTGGTCCAAAGTTATTCCTTGCTTATCTAATGCATTCAAAGCATCATAATTATTCAGAGCGATGAGTGTATAAACACACAACTTTCAGAGACCAGAGCAGAGTTTTGGTGAACTTAAAGCTCTCAAATGCTAACGAGCACTTCCTGACTATCGGACAATTTCCTGTATCATTCACGTGGGCCCTTACACTTTTCACATTCGCTTTCAGCCCAAAATAGTCAGGCTAATACTTATTTTATTTCAGTGTCAAACAGATAACGGAAAGATCATAAAGGCCCCTGTAATAACCTAATATAAACCTGGGTATCTGGTGTTACGCTGGGAGCCATTTTATCAGCCTGTGCTAGCAAAATACAGCCCTCTATCTATGCCAAAACAGAAATGAAGTCTATGAAATCTGTGTTGATAAAACTAGCATCAGTGTAATAAAAGTGTGTAGCTCAGGTTTTTATATAACAATAATAAACTTACAGCCTGGTGCGTATCACTTCGAATATTGCGCTAGCTGGCATATGGGGTGTGTGCAGAGATGAGCAAAGGTGCCATGTAAAAGGACGCAGTTGTAAATAGTTATTGAATACTATTGAATTAATGCATGTTGGTATACAGGAAGATAAGAGGCCATAAGAATTTCTATACTCATGAATGAGCAGCGGCTTGAAGAAACCAAAGCCTACAGTCATACTACAAGATTGCAAGTCATAAGATTGGATATGCTCCTATGGAAAGTGGTTGCTGTTAGGTGTACTATGTAACTTTTCTGATGGAGGGGCCGCCACCTACTTGTATCCATGGAGATGTTGCTGCCTTACCTTAAATGTTAAGTATGGCGCTCATCTTATCTATACTATATTGCCAAAAGTATTCACTCACCCATCCAACTATTCAAAATCATGTGTTCCAGTCACTTCCAAGGCCACAGGTGTAAAAAGTCAACCACCTAGCTATAGTTAGACAGACCCCCCAGGATTTCGCGGGCATTTTTTGTGATTGTTGCGGGCTAAAATGCCTGAATTTGCGGGAGATTTTCCAAAAAGTTGCGATGAACGTTGCGGTGCTTTTAAGGTCTTTGTTGCGATTTTGTTGCGGGAGGAAGTGAAAGGAAGTGAAATAAATAGTTGCGATTTTCGCTTTTTCTAATTAAAATTGAATAATATTTTGAATACTGAGTTATTACTGACAAAGAATAATACAAAGACACAGAGATCACAGATATGGTCCTAAAACAACCTTACCAATATCGAAAATAAATTACTACTAGGAGGGGAACTGTTTCACGCAGTATTTTGCTGTTATTTTAGTGGGCAAGTGGCTGGCCGCAGACATGTTTCTTTGCCATTAGAAGCCGTGTCTCAATTCCCAGAGCGCGCGGGACACGGCTGCAGTTTTGTTTCGTCACACGGAAGTAAGGCAGAATGTTGCGGCTTCCAAACTCAAACCTTTTAGCCGCCGAGAATATGAGGTTGGGTCCTATGGCTCGTAGATTTGTGACGCGCAAAGAGGAGGCTATGGTGACAGATACACTGAGATCCAGATATGCGTTTTGTGCATTTATTACAAAAAGAGCGCACACAGCTATGACAGCGCAGCAGGATGAAATGGAACTCATGAAAACCAGCAGGATGAACAGATTAACGTGAAAGATGAATGAATGGTTTGCGGTCAACAAAAAATACAGCTACACCCCAACCCTGACTCTCTCCTCTGTGTGACAGGTGAGCGTGCGCTTTTACACGCACACACTTCCGTACGTGCACACACCCACACTCACGTGAACCACCGCCTCTGCCGCACACACACACACAAACGCACCGTGCACCTCATCTCAGTTATGTCTCCTACACAGAAGGAAGTTGGTCGGCGTTCAATACGTCGCCAATGATTGGTCAAAATTAGTAAAAATTGCGGGAAAGTTGCGATGATTGGTCAAAATTGCAACACCGCCCTGAATTCACGGGGATTGGCTGAAGTTGCGTTGAAGTTGCAAATCGCAACACCGCGAATTCCTGGAGGGTCTGGTTAGATTTTTTTTTTCAAAATATAGCTGATAAAAATCATTTGGCAAACAAACTTAAACAAACTTTTCTCCAAAATTCTCTCATGATTCAGAATTCAGAACTTCTTTTCCCTGAGATGATTAATAGTTTGGTGCGTTGATACTGGATTGATTGTAGATTTTTCTCCTTTTTTATGTGTAAGTGGTTTGTTTTGGGCACAAACCGAGCAGGCGGTTAATCCACCTGTCAATCACAGCCTCTGAAATCCGTGAGACAAGATGCAGCTCCAGATCCACTCGCCTTGTCAAAGCATATGGTTAAGGCTACGTTGACATGTAGCCGGGTATGCTGAGAAACGAATATTTTTCTCTCTCTCTCCCCCTCTTCTCTTCCAAAATAAGGCCCCATTTACATGTATCCTGGTATTTTTAAAAACGGAGACATTTCCCTTCGTTTGTACCCATCTTTTACACGCACACGGTGAATTTGCCTCTGAAAATGAAGGAGAACGCTCTGCAAGCCAATCAGAATGGCACTTTTGGTGCTTCAGCTGCCTAAAACTCTGTTTATCTCATTTTACACGTAAACGCGAAACTGTAGTTTTCCAGAATCTCCACTCTAGCCGGAGTTTTTAGAAAGATTCATTTTCAGAGGCGAATTTGCTGTTTGCATGTAAAAGAAGGGTACAAGCTAAGGGAAATGTCTCAGTTTTTAAAAATACCAGTGTACATGTAAACGGGGCCCAAGGCTAGCCAGGTAAATACAGTACAATACAAAGTACTTTATTGTCCCCTTGGGGAAATTTGACTCTTGCGTGTTACAGTTAAAAGAAAAAGAACATGTTACACTCATTATAAACATATTCCTTTCTATAGACACTTTGATTTTGGGAAATCTAATGCCATATTGTGAAACATTCTAGGCAAAGAAATAACATATTTATGCAACCTCCATTAGAAAAGTTACAAAGTGCACTTTTTATATGGCCCATATTACACTATTTTCTGATCTATGTTATAATGTTTCCTCCATATTTAACACACAAATCCTGCATATTTAGGTTCTTCTCTAAACAGAATACATTCTATTCCTCCGTGTTATGTCATGTGGTAATACAGGAAGTTCATCATTGTATTTTTAAACTCCATATACCTTCATTAGAATTATTTGGATGATTTCAGTCCTTGAATTTCCAATGTTTGCTGAACATAAGGTAAAAAGTGTCTCTTAACTTGAGAACTACCGCTTCATGATATGACAGGGTGGAACAGAGCATTTTGAGCTTTGGCAATGACAGGTTAATAATAGGGTAACTCAAACATGTGAGAATGAAACAAAACACAACTCCAGGTGTGTTTTTGATGAGGAAACATTAAACCATGACTAAAAGCTCACAAGACTCACGTTTGTGTAATTTAGGACCTTTACATACCCTGTTTTAACTGTTTGTATCTGATCATTTTGAAACTTAAAGGGATATTCCAGGATTTTTGACATGGGGGCTCATTTCCGAGTTAGCCAGAGTGCTGCAGAGATGTGGAGACACTTTTTAGCGAATTTCATGCAGTGCTTCCAGCTGCAGAGTTTTCTGTTGCTAGGCTAGTGCAAGTCAATGGTAAATGGTAGCCTGATTTTAATCAGGCGTACCCACTCCATAGTGCACCCAAAACAAGTCAACTATAACGGCAGACTGTCGATGTAAATGTCTGTGTTGATGGAACAATTTTAGAAATATAATCAACCTTGTACTTTAAAGGATTTATGTCCTTATGCAACAGCGCGTTTTTCCCCCCATCTAGCTAGGCATGGGCGGAGTGATATCACCTTGCAGTTAGGTTTCCAGCTGATATTTGTTTACCTTCAGCTGTCATCGTTAGCCGTAGAGTACAGTAGCCTGCCCTGTTCTACAATCCAGACATGGCCAAGTTTGGAGGTCTCCCCGATGCTTGGAATATACAGATGAAGAGTTGAGAGAGATGGATGTTGAAAGGGCAGAACGCGAGAGAGTGTCGGTGAGTTAGCCCCCGCTACAGCTACAGAAAACCGGGTTGTTGCATTGTTCGTTGGAATGAACGATCAATGCGGGGCTGTCTTTTCAGTTCCGTGCTCAACAGTGTAAACATCTCTTCTGTAAATCGCGTCACTGTGAAACGACATATAAATTTGCATTGCATTGCATGCGCATGTGAGCTTGTGAGCTATTATTACACTCTGCCAAGCTATAACACATAGCGTTACCTTTACATGAATGTTCACGGGCTAGCAACAACTTTATGAGCGTGCATGCCTTTTCTGTCAGCCGGACTACAAGAGTGAAGCAAAAGCTCTAGCACAGTCCTCATCAATCGACCAGCAGGCTAACATAACGACAGGAGCAAGCTTGGGTAAAAAAGGTACAAACCTGTTCTTCATCACGGGATCTTGCGCTTGGAAAGACAGATGGTACTGCAGTGGTTGTCAAGACTAGGCTTTCCAAGGGATTTGGTGTAGTAGTCTGGTCCGAAATGATCACTGCAAATCTTCTGTTTATGTAGCGTCTCCACCGGTGTGTTGATGTCTAAGCCAGCAGCTACAAGCCACAGTCGAGTCCTTTCTCGATCGTGCACCGGAAAGCTGTGAAAACTTTGTGGTGCCCACCTGCGGGCTTTATTTGTACATTTTCTAAATGCACACTGAAACACCATTTTGCCCGGTAGTTGTTTTAAAATTCACCTCTTCACTCTCTGGTCTTCCCTACTACGACTTTTTTCGCTTCTCTGTTTACGTGATTGGTCACTTTACAACCAACTAGAGTAAAGTAAAATTCCGCTGCTGCTGCGAAGCTAGTCCCTCAGATATGGAATGATTCTTGCTATTCGCAGTCAGTTTTATTTCAAAAACTACTCAGTCAACATATATTTACATCGACAGTCTGCCGTTATAATTGACTTGTTTTGGGTGCACTATGGAGTGGGTAAGCCTGATTTAAATCCGGCTACTATTTACATTGACTTGCGCTAGCCTAGCATCTGAAAACTCTGCAGCTGGAAGGACTGCATGAAATTCGCTAAAAAAGTGTCTCCACATCTCTGCAGCACTCTGGCTAACTCGGAAATGAGCCCCCATGTCAAAAATCCTGGAATATCCCTTTAACTGGCCGTTTTATTAGCATTATATAGCCATGATGTACCGTCCATGTTTTCCATAGGCTGCATATTCAGGTTAGATATCTAATCACGGATGTTTGCAAATGTTCTTGTACTGTATTTTATTAAAAAAGCAAAGTACATGATTTCTTTTTCATGTATTTGACCTAAAAGTGTCTTGCCCCAGTACAGATACGTATATATATCTGATATATCTGTACACTTTTATTGTATAAGCAGCTCTTGAGGTCAGAATAAGTCAGCTATGCATTAGGAAGAGTGTGTAGTTGTTATTAGCATTATTATGGCAAAATACACACTGAAAGTTGTGAGAAGCACTTATAAACTCATCATGGTGAATAATTTGAATAATTAGAATACATAAGGTAAGACAGGAATAACTTTGGACCACTGCAGACTGTATAAAATTAAGGCGAGACACTGCAGTTGAATGGGAAAAAATGTCACATTTAGAGATATTAATTTGAAACATCTGTAGTTCTATATCAAGTTTTTCATCATTTAATATTTTCATTTAAAACCAAGGCATTTCTGCTGACATATTAATAAAATACAGAGGAGATTTGGGATATCTTATTTAGTATTTGAATAACTAGATGTTACTGAAGATCGTAGATCGTAGACTTTAGTTTTAACTTTAGATCTCTGTCTTAGATAGTTTTTTGTTGTGTTTTGTCTTCATATTGTATTTTGTACACTGTCTTTTTGCACTACCTGGCCAGAGAGAAACAAAATTTCGATTCACTGTATGTCGAACACATATGGCAGAATTGACAATAAAGCTGACTTTGAACTTGAACTTGAAAATGTGCCCAAAATTCAAATTTGGCCTATTTTTTACTTGACTAGACTAGAAAATCCTTCTATATGTTTTATGTAAATCTTGTAAAGTACAAGATTAGAAATGTTGGTGTGTATCTCATGTCCCGATGAGAGGAAAATGCATTTTCAGAAAAATGACTTTTGATGTCCCATATACTGTAAATTATATATTACATTAAATATTAAAACTTCTTTTGGTGTAGAGTTGACAGTTTTGTTGTTTCCACACAAAAGCCTGTATGTTAAAGGTATACTGTGTAACTTTTTGTTTGGGTGTCTGTCACCTTTTTGTTTCTATGGATATGCCACTTCTCTGCTTAGAATGTTCCACAGTATGACATTAAACAGTTGTAGTTTACATTTATTCAATTACAGGTGGTTTTAGAGCTAAAAAATAATAATAAAATTGAAAAACAGGCATTCTGACTGTGAGTGGGGTCGCCTTTCCACAGATCTGACCTGTAACTTGGTCTGGTTTGGTCTCTGAAAGAAAGAAACCTTTCTGTAAAGAAAGAAAGGTTTAATGCCATACTGTGAAACATTCCAGACAAAGCAATAACATGGACAAAAGCATTAGACAGACACACCACCAGAAAACTTACACAATGCACGAATGCAAGAAACTAAATTGACCAAAAACCAAAGACCACTTTCAGTTTAACGCGTTCATTAGATTAATTGTTTACACTGCAAATTAACGCAATATAAAAATTAACGCAATTAATTATGAACGACCATTTATATTTGGCGTGCGGCGACCAAATCGCTGCTCGGGCCTTTGAACAGCAAGTTTATTTATAAAAAGAATCAAGACGGTACTACCAATAAGAACACGGTGATTTGGAGCTTTTGTCAAAAACAATTTTTCGATCACGGAGGCTGCTCCAGCCTGACGGATCAAACCAACAAACCAAAAAACCAACAAGCCACGCTCAGAGTTTGGGAAACGAATCAGCAAAGCGACCACAGAAAAACTGGAGTCGGTTGCAAAGTGGGTTGCCTCTCTCTCTCTCTCTCTCAATCTCTCACGAGATTAAAATGCGATTCATTAGATTAATTTATTACAATTCCTGTAATTAATTTGATTTTTTTAATCAACTGACAGCATTAGTAAGAATAAATGAATTTTGCCTGTATTGTCTTGCCTTAACTGTTTTTCATGTTTTTAAGACTAACCACAAACCTCAAACACTTAATACCACATGCATCTGCTTTTACACTGTAGTCCAGCCTTCGCCAGGTCCCACTGCTCCTGCCACATAATGAGATCACTTCACTTTAGCGCGTGGGGCTAATGTTGTTTGTGAATCAGCCGTCGAAGGCAACAAATGGCCAGCCTCAGCCTTTGAGCTCCTTATTTCAATTATTTTATCGAAAAATACTTGGGCAGCTTTAATGAGTTTTTTATTGTTCCTGAGCTGATGAAAAATGATTTGAAAAGGTCAGATCCTGCACGATAGTCTGTTTGAAACCTACTGGCCCTCAGATAAGTACCTTTTTAAAGCTTTATGGCATGCCTTTATTGTCACTCTTCAATTTAATTAATGGCAGCGTGCTGGAGGTGGAGTGTTAGTTTTTCTAATTAAAGATGCTTTGTGCGCCTGTGTCATTTATTGGGCTTTGCTGTAATATAGAACTGCTGAGACGTGAGGGCAATTAATATGAAATCTGACACCAGGAGAGACCCAGCGCGAGTTCATATTTGGTCCTGGTTTGTTCCTGGTTTGGTTCTGGTTTGGTTTGAGTCCTGGTTTGACTCCTGGTTTGAGTCCTGGTTTGACTCCTGGTTTGAGTCCTGGTTCGGTCCTGTTTAGTCCTGTTTAGTTCTGGTTTGAGGTCTGTTGAGTCCTGTTTTGGTCCTGGTTTGACTCCTTGTTTGCTCTTGTTTTGGTCCTGGTTTGACTCCTGTTTTGGTCCTGTTTAGTTCTGATATGAGCTCTGTTGAGTCCTGTTTTGGTCCTGGTTTAACTCCTGTTTTGGTCCTGTTTAGTTCTGATATGAGCTCTGTTGAGTCCTGTTATGGTCCTGGTTTGACTCCTGGTTTGGTCCTGTTTAGTCCTGTTTAGTTCTAGTTTGAGCTCTGTTGAGTCCTGTTTTAGTCCTGGTTTGACTCCTGGTTTGGTCCTGTTTTGGTCCTGGTTTGACTCCTGGTTTGGTCCTGTTTAGTTCTGGTTTGAGTTCTGTTGAGTCCTGTTTTGGTCCTGGTTTGAGTCCTGGTTCTGGACATATGAGGAACAGTGTGATTGGTCAAATATGTCTCCACACTTCAAACTCCGCCCCCTCAGCCAGGTGTTTGTATCAGATCCACCTGGCTGTAATCAGAGCAGTCTTGTGTGATGTCATGTAGTACTTGAAATCGCAGTGACCACTAGAGGCAGCACACGCTCAGCTTTTGACTGTTTTTGAACACAAAGCTGCAAATGTACCATATACCCACTTTAGTACCATTTGTTTTAGCAAAAGATTCATAGCTTCTGCCAAAAATACACCTTTGTGATTGAATTTTAAGAAAATAATTGTACCAGTTCATTTATATACGCTCAGAAAAGACACTGAGCCCTATGCCAGTATTAGTTTCATCTAATTTGCAGATATTAAAGGTGCATTATGTAACTTTTCTAGTTGGGATCCAACCTGTTTCTATGGTGTGACAGAGTAGCCCTGGCAAAGCTCGTGCTAACTTAAAGGGATATGCCACCCCCAGGTCAAATTTGGGCATCTCCCCACAGTCCAGAGACTAAAATAAGTGGTGGAAAGCGTTTTCCTGCTCACCCAGCCATTGTCCGAGTCTGTCGCCACTGACCGCCGCGGTATCTGGTGCTCCTCCGCCTTAGACTGGAGTCTAACGTCGCCAGAGAAAGATTTCGGCCAAAAGGAATTAATTTGCTCGATGCGTTTCCCAATTACTTTGTGTGTAGTGCGCATTCATATCGAGTGCAAATAAATGTGCAAATCAACACGGAGAGCTTGCCTTGGTCATTTTGGGTGGGAACTATTTTCCAGTGCGTAAGAATACAGCTGTATCACGCACCACGTTGTGCAACAGGGGAACTCCCTTCCCGGTGCGTAACTGGGATTCCCCTGGCAGCGTGCTGCGTGATACGGCTGTATTCTTACGCACTGGAAAATAGTTCCCACCCAAAATGACCAAGGCAAGCTCTCCGTGTTGATTTGCACATTTATTTGCACTCGATATGAATGCGCACTACACATAAAGTAATTGGGAAACGCATCGAGCAAATTAATTCCTTTTGGCCGAAATCTTTCTCTGGCGACGTTAGACTCCAGTCTAAGGCGGAGGAGCACCAGATACCGCGGCGGTCAGTGGCAACAGACTCGGACAATGGCTGGGTGAGCAGGAAAACGCTTTCCACCACTTATTTTAGTCTCTGGACTGTGGGGAGATTCCCAAATTTGACCTGGGGGTGGCATATCCCTTTAAGTATCTCCAGACAAGCCCGCATTGACACCCGATTTCATTCATTCTGCTGTTTTCCACTACGTTTCCCGCTCACCGTCTGTCCGCTCTGTTCGCCGCTATATTTACCGTCCGTTCACCATCACATTCGTCTTGGTGCACACAAGTCCACTGTTAAATCATCCACGTCCATAACTTTGTTTCTGAACAAACTCCAAACCAGAGTCCATCTCCTGTTCGCAAATCCCACTGTCAAACCGAGTGCCTATCTCACTTCCTATTTCTTCCATCATGCACGGGACATTGGCGTCTGACAACACAGTAACGTTATCAAAAATATTGGTAAATTATCAGTATTATTTTTACTGGTTCTGCTACAGGCGCAGGGACATGACCATGTTATCAACTGTATTTTCTTGTATTTGGGGCAAAGCAGCGAAGCTGCGAGGCACCCATAGTGTTTCCTACTGATTCCTATTATTATTATTAGTGCTGTCAAAAAAATTAATCTAATTATTTACAGGATTTGTAATTAATTCATCTAATTAATTGCATTTTTAAAATATATTTTTTTAGGTGGTTTATTGTGCTCTCCCACTGTGCAAAAAAGGTGTCAAACGAGTGATTTATAGTGGTACAGTGAAAAGACTGCAGACTTCCCCTTTAAGTCTAAGTTTTTCCACTCACTCTCTTTCTCTCCACTGTAAACAAGACTGCTGGCAGACCCCCATTCCCCCTCGCACATTACGTAACATTCATTGGAAAGCTCATTTACACCATTCCACTATTACATGGTGAATATTTCTGGTGCCAAAAGGTGAGCACATACAGTAGCTTTCATCCAACGTCAATAAATAATAGGCTTCAAATATACAGAGAATACAAATAATTGCCTGTGAAAATTACTCATGGCTCACATGACACCCGGAACCCGCGAGGAGGATTTAAACTCCCGGTGTGGATGTGTCCGGACCATTGCACCACGGGAGGAGGGAGGAGGCGACAGCGCGGGATGAGTAAATGATCGGGTTTAGCGTGATTCAGATGGGCAAAACTGACTAAGTCAAAACTTCTAAGTGTGCACCCTTAGTTGCGGCAGAACACGCTGGAGAGGTTATGGGAATTGAAAAGGGTTCAGCGCGGAGCGCAGCAGATAGGGAAACGGGCGTGTGCATCTTCACATGCTCTCCCCTATTAGAACTGCATTCATCTCTGTATGCCGACCAATGGTAGCACGGCATTTCTCATCGCGTCATCGCTGTCCAGGGACAAGACGGACCTGCTCCGTCATGTTTTTATCAATATCATTATTATTATTATCAACTCGCTGTTCAAAGGCCCCGCACGCCAAATTTAAAATGCGAGCGCATTGAATTGCCGCTCATAATTAATTGCGTTAATTTTTATAACGCGTTAATTAGCAGTGTAATTACTTAATCTAATTAACGTGTAAACTGACAGCCCTAATTATTATTATATATTCTTCCACCTCTGGGAGTCTATGGCAACCCCTAGAACCGTCTGGTAAAAAGTTGTGAAATTTTGCATGCACATTCCAGCCAGTCTCCTCATTACCCACAGCAATTTATAGGCCCCCAGCCCCAACCCTCTAGCGCCACCAGCAGGTCAAAGTTGCCATCTAGGGCCACCAGCAGGTCAAAGTTGCAGGAATTTTTACGTTTGATTGGCTGTTACGACAAATCGATAAGAGATATAAAAAAAATCCAGGCATATTTCTGGTGACGCTCAGTCTAAAGATGCTATGTACCAAATTTGAGCAAAAATTTGTCCAAAATTGAGGGAGAAGCATTTTGAGTGTTTTTCATAAATTCAAAATGGCGGAAAATGACGTCATAGGGTGACGTCATATGATGCGTTGGATTCGGCTTGGCCCAAGGAGTCCAGGGATGCCAAGTTTTTGAAAATTGGACATACGGTTCAAAAGTTACACGCAGAAATGTACCTCAAAATTCCTTCCATACGCCCAATTCGCAAAAACTTGAAATTCCTAGAATCCTCGGGCCAAGACGAATCCAACGCATCCTAGGACGTCATGTCCGCCAGAATAGAATGTCCGCCATCTTGGATTTTATGAAAAACACTCAAAATGCTTCTCCTCCCTCATTTCAGATACATTTCTGCGTGTAACTTTTGAACCGTATGTCCAATTTTCAAAAACTTGGCATCCCTGGACTCTTTGGGCCAAGCCAAATCCAACGCACCCTATGACGTCATTTTCCACCAGGGTAGATTTCCCGCCATTTAGAATTTTATGAAAAACACTCAAAATGCTTCTCTTCCCTTAATTTTGGACCAATTTTGCTCAAATTTGGTACATAGCATCTTTGGACTGAGCTTCATCAGAAACTTGCCTGGATTTTTTATATCTCTTATCGTTTTGTCGTGACAGCCAATCAAATGCTTCCCAAAAGTCACCAAACAGGAAGTGAGCTCATATCTCGGGAACCCTTCATAGGATTATTTTCAAACTTTTCACAGATGTCCTTCCCAGGATTCCCCACAAAAAATTACAGGGCCCCAGCTGAAACCCTTTAGCGCCACCAACAGGTCAAAATTTGTGGGACATTTCTGCTTGTAACTTTTGAACCGTAAGTCCGATTTTCAAAAACTTGGTATCCCTGGAATCCTTGGGAGAAGACTGATCCAACACACGCCAAATCAAATTAGGCTGGGTCACTACTTGGCACCACATTGCTGCTTGCAGCTATATATTTCTATGTTTTTGTTATTATTGTTAAATGGGTTTTAGTGGGGAAAACCTCGTATTTTTGTTTTAATTGGCTTGGGGGAGGAGCCTTGGTGGATAAAAGAGCCACTCTCCCTCCCTCAGTTAGTCTGGACTTGGAGTTTTACATAGAAGGTAACAACCTATCTGATGATTTATGAAGCACATTTCTGCTTCGGTGTACATATCTTTTTAAAAAAATTTGGTTTCACTGTCTTGTATACAACACTCTTCAAACTTTCTTTTTGGGAACTTCATTTGATTAAATCAAAAACATCCTTCTGACTATGCCATCAACATTACATCGGAATAGACCCCGCCATCACATATGATACGTCATTGCTCTGACTGGAATTTTCCACAGTATGACATTAAACAGCTCTACTTTACATTTATTCAATTACAGGTGGTTTTATAGCTCAAAAACACCTAGAAAAACAAGCGCTCTGACTGTTGCCTCTCCACAGATCTGACCTGTAACGGTCTGGTTTGGTCTCCATGAAGATAGAAAGATTTAATACCATCTTGTGTAACATTCCAGACAAAACAATAACATCTACACAGAGAAAAACATTTAATGGACCCTCCACTAGAAGTTACACAATGCACCTTTAGCCATACATATTCAAATATTTCCATTAGTTGGTAATAATAAAACATGACATGAATTTTTATTGTCATTGTAGTACAACATTCAAAGTGCTGTTTTTCTATAAAGCTTTTAACAGGACACATCCATAAAGTGCATCCATCAGCAAAAGAGAATCCAAGTATGAAATGATCAGTTTGACGAGGAAGAGAAAGTGACAGTAATTAAGTCTCATCTTTGACTTTTTCTGAGCATCATTTGTGGAACAGATGATACAGGACCTATTTACATAGACCTTGATGTTGCGGTAACAACTCCGTCTGAATGTAAATGGCTCACTTACCGCTAGACTGGTGCAATGAACAGAAATTATGACAAAGAAGATTAATGCATTGATATGAATACATTATAGGCTACCATTGGCAATGTCTGATCATTTTCTGATTTCTGGTAAGGTTGTTATCAAAAAACGGATACTAATTGATACTATTGAAACTCATTTGAGCAGGTATCAATACTAAAAAGTCACATTCACAGGACAGAAATGAACCTTTCCTGAATAGCTTCAAAATTAGTTTTATCAGAACAGATGCTGCCATTTAATGCTGGAAATGGCATTCTGTTGTCCAGAGAAAGTGTTTTTTATTATAATTGAGGTATCAGAATCGGTATTGAGCATCGAGTCTATTCCTTTGTACCGAAAAATGTTAGTATTGTAACACTACATCTGATGTGAGTAACCGGATCAGATCTAGTTATTTTGTTAACTGATTTCTACTGACCAAGTGTAATGAGAGTCTGGTTTAATGTAAAAATGACTTAAAGTTGTTTTCTATAATCAGATACTTTGCAAGAAGTATCTAAACCAGATTTTTACTGCGTTGAAAACGTCAAAAACGGCACAAAATTTTGGGCCCTGGGTATAAATTATGTTGATGGACCCATGTTGTCTAATGGCAAAAGGAGAAATTCAATTTGTCAACTGGACAAAAGTTTACAGGGGGTCCTCGGGTTACGACGGTCTCGACTTACGCCGTTTCGTGGTTACAAACGCGCCCCCATAAAATATATATATATATATATATATATTACGCGTCATTCCGTCTTACGCGGTTTAGCGTGGTAAGCAACGTAAACAAACGCGAACGGCGCGCGGCGGAAGAATACGCTTTGTTGTGGTTGTAGGGCGAAGAAGACGGCCTCGTGTGCGTGCCCAATGTGGGCAGAAGTACCTGATGTGGGCTCTGATCTGCTCCTATGAAAGCGACAGTGATAACCAAGCAGCGTAGTGGTCTAATTATTGAGATGGAAAGGTTATTGGTGCTTTGGTTGGAAGATCAAAATCAAATTCCGACTTACGACGAAATTCGGGTTACGACGCGTCTTAAAGGGATATGCCACCCCCAGGTCAAACTTGGGCATCTCCCCACAGTCCAGAGACTAAAATAAGTGATGGAAAGCATTTTCCTGGTCACCCAGCCATTGTCCGAGTCTGTCAGCACTGACCGCCGCGCGCAGCTGCAGCTACTCCGTGTTAGACTGGAGTCTAACGTCGCCAGAGAAAGATTTCGGCCAAAAGGAATTAATTTGCTCGATGCTTTTCCCAATTACTTTCTGTGTAGTGCACATTCATATCGAGTGCAAATAAATGTGCAAATCAACACGGAGAGCTTGACTTGGTCATTTTGGGTGGGAACTATTTTTCAGTGCGGAAAAACAGAGCCGAAGCACACAGGGGAATCGCTGTTACGCACCACGTTGGGAGTTCCCCTGTTACGCAGCGTGGTGTGTGCTTCCACTCTGGCTCTCCCAGAGTTGTTGGTACATCCTCTTGTGAAGTGGCTGTTTTGTTTTTCCTTTTGCCATGGATTCTACCTGGACGACTGAGGGATTCTACACACATGTTATCTAATGAAGAATGCACTTTACAGAGATTGTGCTCTGGGCCCTGCTTAAACAGTACCCTTTGCACCCCCAGTTTGATGCACCTGTTTGCAGTGGTCCAAATTGATTCCTCACTTACCTTATGCATTCTGAGCATTCTGATTATTCACTGCGATGATTGGCATACATGCACAATCTGAAAAATTGGTAGAGGTTGGCGGGTCGAATCCCACTCTCTCGACATAAATATCACAGGCTGCCAGTGCTATTCCGGCTCCCACAGAAGAATGCTGTCATTGTGTCCTCGGGCAAGACTGATGGATGAGTGTGTGTGAAAATGGGTGGGTAGTTCCTTGATGTAAAGCCCTTTGAGTGCCTTGAAGGTGGAAAAGAGCTATGTAAAAATGTGACCACTTTTATTTTGACTCCCACAATATGACAAATTCAGCTGAAATACAGGTCCTATAACCAAAATATATTTACTATAGAGAATAGTTAGGGCACAAAGTTTGTAAGGACGTGGCAGAATTGTTAAATTTAGAAAGGTCTTAGGAAGTGGGTCAGCTGCCACAGAGCCCACAGTGCTGTCCATAGGCTCCACATGGGTCCCTGTTGGATCACTGCTGGTACCACACTCTAGGGTATTTATCATGAAAGCTCGCTCCAAAACTTCTCACACCAACAGTCACTATATTTGGATAAAGCTACGGGGGCAGTTTACTCACATTGAATACTGCATTACTAACTGGTCACTGACAAGCATGACAACCTTAAAAGCAATAGAATCACTTTTTAAAAAAAAAAAGCTTTAAAAATATTTGACAGATAATCTTTATCTTTTCATCATTGTCTCATACTTCAGAAATATAATATCTTAAGTTTTGAAAATTTTAGAAAATTTAAACTAGCCTGCTCAGTGTATAAGGTCTTAAATGGACTCGCTCCACCACCTTCGGGTGAGTTCATTTTGCCCAAATTCAGCACTAGTGGCAGGGTAACAAGATCCTCTACCAGAGCCGCTGTACAAAACCTTATAGACGCACGACACCTTATAGGTGCACAACACCTTATAGGCGCACGACACCTTATAGAAGCACAACACCTTATAGACGCACAACACCTTATAGACGCACAACACCTTATAGACGCACAACACCTTATAGACGCACAACACCTTATAGACGCACGACACCTTATAGACGCACAACACCTTATAGACGCACAACACCTTAAAGGCGCACAACACCTTATAGACGCACGACACCTGAGAGGTGTAGAATAAGTGGGAGGTCTCGGCCACCGTTGAAATACCACTACTCTTATCGTTTCCTCACTTACCCGGTGAAGCGGGGAGGCGAGCCCCGAGCTACTAACTTTGGGAGAAGGGGTGGGATTTAATAAGTTTTACTTCTACCCACTCCTTTTCGGGCATGTACATATATGCAAAAAAAAAAAAAAACGTATTTGTGTCTATATATTCTTTCTTTTTTTCTGTTCTTTTTTGCTGTTTATTTAAATTGTATGACACTGTACATTTTCTGTGCACTACAAGTATCATATGCTCGAAATAAATTACTACTACTACTACTACTACTACACCTTATAACACCTTATAGACGCACAACAATCTGAAACTAATCAGATCTGTGATCACTAATGTCCTGCTTCTATGTCAGGGGTGTCCAAACTTTTTTCATCAAGGGCCACATAGCTAAACACAGATGAAGCAGAGGACCGATCGAGGGCCAGAGACTGGTGCTCAGGACAGTGAATAATTGAAATATATGCATGTTTAACACGTTAAAATGAGCTATCAGTCCATTATTCATTCAAAATCCTCAAAACCACACAATAGATATTAAATATTGTCTACCAGCTGATCAGAGAACTTGTTTTCATGACATTACGCGAATAATTGGTGTTTTGGTTCTCAAGACAGTTATCCAATCAGAAAACAGAAAGAGCCTCTTATGAGTCTCTCATTTGGGTTGCCAGGTTCAATTCTGAAATACACTTGGTTTAAAACTAAAAGGACCTTCTCTGATCAGACTTGCCACCACTTAAACCTCAGCACCTGCAGCCAGTTATTAACCACTGCCTCTGCTGATGTACTGTCCATATTCTGAGAGCGAGAAAAACATGTATGTGTCCTCGTATCTGCAGGTTTAGGTTCAGTTTTTTGCATTATAAGAGCACAGGCTACATCAGAGGTCTCCAGCCTTTTTACTCTGGTGAGCTACCTTTACAAAAACAAAAATGCAAAAGACCCACCACTTTTAGACGTCACAAGAAATTATGCAGCTAAATTATATAATGGTAAAATGATACAATAGGCATCTAATTAAAGGAAAAGTAACTTTTTTTTTTACAATCTGAGCCTTCTTTCGGCAATAAAACAAGTAGTTTTACTCACCCATAGCACTTTGGTGTCAATTAGAGCAGTATCGTAGAAGTTATGTTGTAGCCGTTCTGTTCTACTAATGATCCCGTATCCGTTAACATGGTGCTCGGGGCACTGCTTTGCGGTCTCCAAATAACACAAACTTTAGCACTTTTCAAATCACAGAAGATCGCTGTGTCAGCGTAGACTTTTAGTGGATTCCAAAACGGCCTGAAACCCGATATGCAGCTATAGTTTCATTTGATCACGTCATCAGAGAGGACAGTGCGCATGCGTGAACTCAGCTGTTTTGTAAACACCGCTAGTCCGAAAGAAGCTAACACCGCTCTGAACTTTACTTTTCTGTTGCGATATCGGGTTTCTGGCCGTTTTGGAATCTACTAAAAGTCTACCCTGACACAGCGATCTTCTGTGATTTGAAAAGTGCTAAAGTTTGTTATTTGGAGACCGCAAAGCAGTGCCCCGAGCACTCATGCTAACGGATACAGGATCATTAGTAGAACAGAACGGCTACAACATAACTTCTACAAAACTGCTCCAATTGATACCAAAGTGCTATGGGTGAGTAAAACTACTTGTTTTATTGCCGAAAGAAGGCTCAGATTGTAAAAAAAAACGTTACTTTTCCTTTAACAAAATTTTAATTATTCAGCACAATACATATAATTCAGGAATCCCTTGGTGAGCTACTTGGAAGGGGGTGGAGAGCTAAACAATCCATTTAAATAGAAAAGTAACAAACAAAAACTACCCCACTGCTTATTAACTGCTTCACTTTTCACCCAACCCCAATCATCATTATTCTTCTATGAATTGCCAGATTGGTATTGACCTTCTTTATAAACAAGCAGCAGCAAAACAAATGAACTTTCCCAGAGGAGAGAGAGCGAGAAAGGCAGGGAGCACGCACTGCCGTTCAGCTCTGCCTGCCCCTGAAGGCCTCATCTCGCTCCATCTCTGCTCCTCTGTTAGCATGTTTACTCTGCCTTTGAACTATTGCTATTGGCAACCGCTGTTTGTTTATACTGATGATGGATCATAAGAGCTGTTTGTCACACACTAAACGCGACAAGCTGCTGTCTGCTTAATGTGCGCTTGGTTGGGATTTCATAACCGAGTTTCCTAGACTCTCAATACACTGTGATGTAATATGTGGAGTTATATCGTAGCTCATTGGCTTTCAAATATTTCACACTAAGAACCACCAAAGAGAGGATATGTCTTTCTGAGTACTGCCAGATCTAAACCAGGTCTGTAACAGGACTATTCCAGGTCTAATCTAGGGCTGAACCAGGTCTAAACTAGGTCTATAACAGGACTATTCCAGGTCTAATCTAGGGCTAAACCAGGTCTAAACTAGGTCTATAACAGGACTATTCCAGGTCTAATCTAGGGCTGAACCAGGTCTAAATTAGGTCTATAACAGGACTATTCCAGGTCTAATCTAGGGCTGAACCAGGTCTAAACTAGGTCTATAACAGGACTATTCCAGGTCTAATCTAGGGCTGAACCAGGTCTAAATTAGGTCTATAACAGGACTATTCCAGGTCTAATCTAGGGCTGAACCAGGTCTAAACTAGGTCTATAACAGGACTATTCCAGGTCTAATCTAGGGCTGAACCAGGTCTAAATTAGGTCTATAACAGGACTATTCCAGGTCTAATCTAGGGCTGAACCAGGTCTAAACTAGATCTATAACAGGACTATTCCAGGTCTAATCTAGGGCTGAACCAGGTCTAAATTAGGTCTATAACAGGACTATTCCAGGTCTAATCTAGGGCTAAACCAGGTCTCAACCAGGTCTAAACCAGATCTATAACAGGACTATTCCAGGTCTAATTTAGGATTAAAACAGGTCTAAACCAGGTCTAAAGCAGGTCTACAACAGGACTATTTCAGGTCTAAAACGGAACTATATAATTTTGACTCTGGTTCTTAGAGATTATACCAATCTCTTTTATTTACACTAATTAGGCCGTGCTTTTATAAATCGTGAAGTACTCTAGAGTGAATTTCTCTCCAGTTGAATACAGTTCTTATATAAATGAAATGGATATAAAAAGTCCTTCTTAAATAGCCTCATGATGTAATTATATTGTGAAATTATATCTTTTTTTATATGTATATACTCCTCCACAGTACAGCAGCCTTAGAACAGTGACGGTGACATTAGTTCATGTTTTCTCTCTGTTTCTCGAGGCTGTCTGTTTTTTCACCATTGTATGCATGTTTGAGGCCTGTAAAAAGACAAGAAGGCCCAAAGCCTGTGGCTACTTAAAGGTAACATTTCTGGTTAAGGGTCTGTCAAATGCTTTGCTCCATGGAGATGTTATTGCTTTGTCTGGAATTTTTCACAGTATCTCATTAAAACTTTCTATCTTTATTGAAACCAAACCAGACCAAGAACAATCCAGGCAAAGCAATGACAAATCCATAGAAACGAGCAGGTGACGGACCCCCAATCAAAATGTTACACCATGTGCCTTTAACATAATTTACATACAGTATTATGTAAATCGGGCTACGTTCAGACAGCAGCCTGACATGACCCAAATCTGTTTTTTTCACCCCAATGCGACCTGTATCTGATCTTTTAATGACAGTCTGAACGACACAGGTCCGAATTTTTTCAAATGCGACCCAGGCCACTTGGATATGTGGTCCTAAAACCGATACATATCCGATCTTTTGACATGCGACTTCAGTCTGAATGACCAGGTCGCATTCATCCGACCTACACTGTGACGGAGCGCCTGTAGCTGTCCGTCATTCTCCGACCCGCGCCACTTTCTCTCACTGGCCCCAGCGTGCGCCTAGACGGCAGAGCATGGAGCGCTTTCCCTGGGTTTGCGTAACCAGACTGATTCAATTGTTCCCTGCCTATAAACTGTTCCCCGTGATCTGGACTCTGTTTCCCTCCCTGGGGAGTACGAGGGTGCACACTTGGACGCCTAGGGAGCCACATGCTCTCCTCCTACCTTCCGTGTCTCTGTGCTGTGCGCCGGCTCAGGGGGCCAAACCGGGGCACTTCCTGGTCCTCCGCTAAATAGCGCATAGTGGCGCGCTAAGGGGGGGGCCACATGACCTGGACTGAACCATTTATGTTAATTTGTGGGTTTATTTTGTTTTCCTAAGTTTCTTAGTTAATAAATCATGCCATATGGGGGGTTATTGAGGGGTTTTCTTTATTATGTGGAACTTTAGGTGTTTTATCATTGTTGGTATTGTATTACCTTTGTTCCACCCTTAAATCTTTATTGTGTTAATTGGTTAGCCCAAGGGGAGGGGCTAAGGGGGTATATAAGGGGGGAGCATTGCTCAGTTTGTGGTTGGTCCTTGGCCTGACTATGTGGATGCTAGCTGCTGTGATAACGTCTGTGGAAACGTCTGTAAATACCTTTTGTAAATACTTTTGTAAATACTACTGTTTTTGGGACTTGTTTTTCACTGTAAATATTTGCACTGTGTACACTGGATTCTGGTGCAAATAAAAAGGGAATACACGTAAGCACGTATTCGACTGTGCCATCATTTTTTTTCCCCCTCTCGTATCTTGTCTAAACGAACCCCTGACATACACGTCATCAACAAGTGAGAGTGGTACAAGTAGGCGCTCACAAATGTGCACAAACGTTATTCTCGTCATACGAAAACTGTGTATGAAGTCCATGTCAGTGAAGCAGAGAAGCACATGGCAATCCCACCACTCTCAGCACCAACACGTTCCTTTCTACGGACGTTGCTGCCACTGCCCCACAAAACGGCCAAAAACCTTGTCCTTCTCCATCTCTTCCTTAAAACAAATAAATTGTACATGTTGTGGCTCTGGTACGACAGCAACTTCAAAATCTCCAGGCGCTCAATGCTCGTGTCCATGTTTAGGCGACTTCCGTAAACACTGAGCACGCTCGCTGCATGTGACCTCGTCGTGTCCTCCAATGCGCATGCAGGACACTTTTGGGGCATTTAAAGGTCCCATGACATGGTACTTCTTGATGCTTTTATATGGCTTTTTAATGGTTCCCTAATACTGTAAATGAATCCTTCTTCAAAATCAACACTCACTGCATGAGATATGACTCTGACAGTCTTCATGAGGCTAGATATGTGTCTAAAATGCTTTATTCTGAGTGTTGCTGCTTCAATGCAAATGAGAAGGACAGAGAGAGAGCGGGGGGGCCGGGTTTCCCCCGCTGGAAGCGCAGCTCTGCACCGCTGTCTGCTCGCTTCCGTGTTTAACACAGGAAGACAGATGGGAGACTTTGCAATGAAAAAAAGCATATTTACACAGAAAATAAAATTAAACCACTGGTATCAGAGGTCCAGAGGGTCGGGTAAGGGACTTGCGAGCCTAGAAACACTTGGACGTGCCTCCAGGCAAATAAAAAAACGCATTTCGCATTGTGTAGCGCATTCACAGTCCAAACTCTATGGGCGGGAAAAACAGGGACGCTGAGCGGAGACAGAGGGAGGGGCTGGAACTGCATTTGCCGATCTGGCGTCAAAAAGGTGCCTTGTCCGAACTCGCCCGTTTCAACACTGGTTTTGTGTAACGCAGAAAAGGACCGCAAATGCTCAGTTTAGACATTTCGCAACTTTTAGCCATGGGGGGGCCTAAACAGGGTAGGGGAGCTCACATTAACGTTCAGAAACCTCAGAAAGTGAAAATTTCATGCCATGGGACCTTTAAAGTTCACAGTGGAGATCACATACGAGTCGCATTTAATTGGAAATGCGAACGACCTCGCAAAAAAATCTGATTTCACCAAAAAATCCAAATTGAGCTTTAAGCCCTGCAGTCTGAACGTAGCCTAGGTTAGCACATCGGCTCTGCTCTTATTGTCCAATTTGTCCAAAGTTTCACTTTCACTCTTTAAGAAAAACAGACCCACAAAGTAAAGAGCTGTCCAAGAACTGCCTGAAGGAGCTCGCATACCACAGTTTGAGAAACAGTGACCTAGGAATTGAAGATATCCTAATTTCAAATCTCTACGAGAGATTTACTGCTTTTGCAAGAAGTATCCAAAAAACAAAAGGCGCTGTACCTGTTATAAGCTCTTTTCCCTCTTTTCAGAAGCCACAGCAGCGTTTTACTGTCACAGTATCACTAACAACAACTAGCATACTAACGTGCACTTGTTGATTATCTACATTTAGATGAAGACACAGCAGCTAAATTATTTGGATCACAAGAGCTGCTTATACATTGAAGATGAGTGTGGAGAAATCTGTTACAGGCCCTTTAAGTCCTTTCAATTGACAATCACGTCCACATAATAACACCACTTTCTGAAGCTATTGTGGAAAAAGTACTGCTATAAGGGTAGATATTTTTGCCCATAGAACAGAATGGGAAGCTGTTTCTAAGCAGCAAGCATAGATTTATTCACTCAATGCCAAAACAAAGATACCATTTCCATATTTGTACTTTTAAATTGCGTTTTGTTTTCACTGCAGACAAAATATTGAGTTTTATTAGCAGTGCAAAACTAATTGTCTCCTCTGTGATCTCGTCCTGTGTTCATTTCAAGTCTAACAGTAGAAATGGTCTAGTGGGGATCAGTCCATTTTATAGACCCTTAATATTCTGATGTGTGGTTTTGTGCTGTTAAGAGGGAAGATTTTGTGAATTCTATGCCATAACATGGGTTATAGTTTTTCTGATTCTGTGGGCGGGTCATACAGATGGTAGCTTTAATCCACTGTGGAATATTCAGTGATGGGAAGAATAATTTAAAGTGTATTTACTGTAGTTAGAGAATTTTGAATACCTTTATTCAAATGTATACTCTAATGTATTTTGATACATGGGGCAATCAGAGTACTGTATACTTGAAGCACTTTTAGAATATAGTGGTACCTCACCTTACGAAAGACCCTACATACCAAAAATCCAAGTTACGAAACGCCTTCACGTCAAATTTTGGTCTCTAGATACGAAAGAAAATTCAAGTTACGAAACGCGAAATCTCAAAAGTTCAATTAATGCGCGCTCAGATGCACGCCCCGAAACGTAAATACACTTTATCAACACACACAGGGTTAGGTTCCAGAGGTGGCCCGCGGTGGGAGAGGTCCACGAGGTAGGACAACTTTGTATTTTGCAATTGTTTTACATGTATTAGGGCTGTAAATGCCTCACCACACACATTCTACGGTTTTCTCAGACTAGAGTTGGGCTTTTCTCGCATTTCTCTCTAACCCTAACCCTTTGAACACTCGAACTTTCATAGATTTTCAATGGAATGTGTTGATAGTGAAGCGTGGGGGTAGACACGGCTCAATATAGCACCGAACGCGCGAGGAGAGCGGAGACACAGGATTACTATCACAACAACACATCATCAGTAGGGTAAAACTCACCTGTCTCACGACGGTCTAAACCCAGCTCACGTTCCCTATTAGTGAGTGAACAATCCAACGCTTGGTGAATTCTGCTTCACAATGATAGGAAGAGCCGACATCGAAGGATCAAAAAGCGATGTCGACACGGCGCGGGATGGAGCCGTGGCGCCCGGGCCGTGCCTCCCCCTTGGGGCCGCGGGCCCGCACAAGCCGAGCACGGGGTGATTTAATCCTGGTCTGGTCCCGGTTTGGTCCTAGTCTGGACCTGATCCGGTCCTGGTTTAGACCTGGTCTAGACCTGGTTTAGTTCTGGTCTAGACCTGGAAGTCACATAGAAGCAGAGCCCACCCCGAGCGAGACCCCGCGGTCTTGCCCGCCGATAGAGCACCTTTCTCGGCCTGTTAGCTCACAGTGTCAGCCCCCCGGCTCTGGAGGTCAGATAGAACTAGAGCCCGCCCCGCCTCGCTCTTATTCCCGCTGAAAGAGCGTCTTTCTCTGCCTCTTAGCTCTAGCGCGGAACGCGCAGAGAGCGCGGAGACGCGAGCAACGCGCTCCTCCAACGGCACTGCCATGTCCCGGGATAATCCTGGTTTAGTCCAGGTCCAGTCCAGGTGTAGACCTGGTTTAGTTCTGGTCTAGACCTGGTTTATTCCAATCAGGACGCAGAACACAAATGTTACACTATAAAAAAAAAGTTACACTATAAAAAAAACAACCTTGGAACGGATCAGGCCTTTTCCATTGAAATAGCTACTCAACTTACGAAAAATTCACGTTACGAAACCTTTTCTGGAGCGAATTAATTTCGTAAGGTGAGGTACCACTGTACTTTTACACTGAGTTGCATTTAAATTATACATCTCTGGAAAAAAAAAAAAAGAGACCACCATTTTTTTGTGAAATCAGCATCTCTACATGTATTACAGCCATTCCATTCCAGCGTCTGTTGAATTCCAACACAAACACAAAGCTGAGCTACTTCAGTTCTTGCACAAGGAGTGGAATAAAGTCACCCAAGAACAATGCGTGAAAAGTCCCTCAGTCGTCCAGGTAGAATCCATGATCAAAGGAGAAGTTCAATTTGTCAACTGGACAAAGTTTGTTTGGTTGAAAACGTTTCGCCGCTCATCCGAGAGGCTTCTTCAGCTCTGGCCCTCATGCTGGTTCGACTCTGTTTATATCTAGCTGCAAGGGAGGAGCTAGCTTCCCTGAACAAAGCTGACCTATCCCCGCTACTCTCTTTTGTTTTACGAATTCCTCTGGCGTCTTGTATTAGCATATCTATTAGCCCGCTCACTACACTGAAACCATCAGCTAATCTGTCTCTTTGTATTTCATCTTCACCTAGAAGCCGCGGGCCATTCATTTGAGGACAGTGAGGTTCAGATCTTAGCCAGGGAAAAGAACTGGTTTGAGAGGGGAGTTAAAGAGGCTATTTTTGTCAAAAAAGAGAATCCGTCATTAAACAGAAATGGGGGAGTTAGACACAACTTGTCTCCCATCTATAATTCGATTCTCAAACAAAGAATCATTAGGACAGACAAGCCATTGCAGAGGGGTGGAGAGGGTCGTTGTCTTGAATAGGGAATTGGACGCCAGAGAAATTTGAAATACAAAGAGACAGATTAGCTGATGGTTTCAGTGTAGTGAGCGGGCTAATAGATATGCTAATACAAGACGCCAGAGGAATTTGTAAAACAAAAGAGAGTAGCGGGGATAGGTCAGCTTTGCTCAGGGAAGCTAGCTCCTCCCTTGCAGCTAGATATAAACAGGGTCGAACCAGCATGAGGGCCAGAGCTGACGAAGCCTCTCGGATGAGCGGCGAAACGTTTTCAGCCAAACAAACTTTGTCCAGTTGACAAATTGAACTTCTCCTTTGATCACCCAAGAACAATGTGAAAGACTTGTGGAGAGCATGCCAAGACGCATGAAAGCTGTGATTAAGAATAAGAGTTATTGCACCAAATATTGATTTCTGAACTCTTCTTAAGTGTAAACATTAGTATTATGTTGTTTTAAAATGAATTTGATCTTGTTTCTTTGCATTGTTTGAGGTCTGAAAACATTGTATCTTTTTTGTTATTTTGACCATTTGTCATTTTCTGCAAATAAATGCTCTAAACAATATAATATTTTATTTGGAAATTGGGGGAAATGTTTAGTAGTTTATAGACTCAAACAAAAATGTTCCTTTTGCCCAAACACGTACCTATAAGTAGTAAAATCATAGAAAAAGTGGTCTCTTATTTTTTTCCAGAGTTGTAGTTTTTGTTTGTTCTGCATTACCTATCACAGACTGAAGGACACATCACACATGCCTCACCACAAGAGCGGTGTTTTCGGGTTTTGTCACTAATACTCTGCAGTTAGAACCCAAATTGAGCTATTGAATACCATAATCTATTCCTTTGATTTTAGAAAAGTAAGCACCAAATGAAAAAGCAACTCTACCAGAATACAGTTACCCAAAATCAGAATATTTTTAGTACATGTATTAAGTTATTTCTCAACAGAACAATCAGGTGGCATCCCCTCAATCAGAAAAGTTCCCTAGTGCAGCTTTAAACACAAAAGAAAACCGATTACTTCTGAAGTTGTGTGTTTCTGATGTAGACTTCAAAAAGCATGTTAAAATCAGCAATGAAAACCCTGCTGTTTTTATGTGACATTTGGAAATGTTGATTCGGAACCGGCTTTCTCCTTTCCGTTCTTTTGTGAAAATATCGGCAGGTCCATTATTGCAAATATCAGATTTTATGTTGCCCCTCAGAGCAGTAGATAAACAGAAAAATCCATCTTATTATCATGTTTGTCCCACCTGAGTACACAGCCATCCCTCGAGTTACATTTGAGGAGGTCTTAAAAGATGAGAAAGCCAAGGATTATCTCACCTCCCAGACATGCTAGTGCTGCTTTGTGCCATGCATTATGTAAACACTCCAAACCAGTCAATTTTACTGCATTATGGAACACAGCTAACACATTTCTCTGCCTCTTCTAATGGGCTCTGCTACACTGGGACTATACCATGAGTTATAAAATAATAATGCAACCCTATGGTTTAAGCCATGCTTATTTTCCTTTGTAAATCAATATTGGAAATCCTCCTCTATTTTACCTAGGCTTTTTTTTTCTTTCAGCCTTTTTCAAAACTCATTAAATTCACATAAAAAGTGCACTGAGTAACTTTCGGCTTGTTGTCGTGGAGTTCTTATTGGTTTGTCTGTACAGGGGTCCTCGGGTTACGACGCGTCTTAAGAACGGATCAACGTCGTAACCCGTCGTAAGTCGGATTTTGCCTTTGATCTTCCAACCAAAGCACCAATAACCTTTCCATCTCAATAATTAGACCACTACGCTGCTTGGTTATCACTGCCGCTTTCATAGGAGCAGATCAGAGCCCACATCAGGTACTTCCGCCCACATTGGGCACGCACACGAGGCTGTCTTCTTCTCCCTACAACCACAACAGAGCGTATTCTTCCGCCGTGCGCCGCGCGCCGTTCGCGTTTGTTTACATCTCTTACCACGCTAAACCGCGTAAGACGGAATGACGCGTAATATATATATATATTTTTTTAATGGGGGCGCGTTCGTAACCACGAAACGTAAACCAAGACCGTCGTAACCCGAGGACCCCCTGTATTCATAGTATGGTATTAAACTTATCTATCATTTATGAAATGCTCCAAAATACATTGAAAAACCTGCTGGTCTACATAGAGCTAGTTTAATGTCATACTGTGGAACATTCTCAGTAAAGCAGTAACATCTTTATGGAAGCAAGCACCACAGTTCACACATTTCTCTGCCTCTTCGAATGGGCTTCTAATGAGTTATAAAACAATAATGTAGCACTTTGGTTTAGGACAGGGTTATTTTCCTTTGTGAATCAATATGACCTAAGCAAGGCCAGGCCTGTTCGTACTTGGATGGAGACGCTGGGAATTCCAGGTGCCACAGTGGGACCATCATTGCTGTGTCCTTTGACAAGACACGTCACCCACATTGCCTAGTATGAATGTGGTGTTGTTGGTAAGTCTGCCCCAGGGCAGCTGTGGCTACAGTAGTATCTTACCACTGAGTATGGAAGAATGAATAATGCACCAAATTGTAAAGTGACTTTGAGCATCTGCTCAAAGCTCTGGATAAGACTAATGCATTATCATTATTACAATAGAATTAACTTCTATTTTTATATTCAAGTGCATTGTGTAACTTTCTGCTCGTCTCCATGGAGATGTTATTAGGCGACAGTAGGTAGCTCAGTGTTTGTTCACTGATCCGAAGGTTGGTGGTTCAGATCTCGCTTTGGCACTCATAAACATCACACATGTGCATCCCTGTAAGCCAGTCCACACTAACTCACATTGTACTGCACAGCATTGTTACTGTATTTGGGCTTGCCTTTCCACAGATCTGACCTGTAGCTTGGTCTCCTGACATCACCTACTGTACCAGTCTGTTCAGTATAAGTTTAATGTCACACTGTGGAAAAATCAAGGCAAAGCATTAACATCTCTATGGGAAAAAAAGCTAAACAATTAACACATTTCCCTGCCTCTTCTAATGGGCTCTGGTTCACTGGGAATATTTTAGTTGAGTTATGAAACAATAACACAACTCTACGGTTTAGCACCCATACTGTGGGACATTTGAGACAAAGCATATACATATGCATATAACAATAATAGCATAACAGTAATAATAACAATATATTTTACCTGAAATTCAGCCCTTTCCAAAACTCATTAGAATCACATTAAAGGTGCAGTTTTCTGGTGAAGGATCTGCCACCTGCTCGTCTCCATGGAGATTCAATTGTTTTGTTATGTATTTTGCATTTATTCAGTCAGGTGTTCTGTTCTATTGCTCCAAAGTACATAGACAAACATGAATTCTTATTGTAAGTGGGCGCTCCTCACCACAGATCTGACCTGTAACTTGGCCAGCTGATATCACTTGCTTGCCTCCACGGAGATAGTTTAATGCCATAATGTGTCAACTAGCACATTTCTGTGCCTCTTCTAATGAGCTCTGATACACTGGGAATATTCCATTTGAGTTCTAAAACAATAACACACTTTGGTTTAGCAGGTGTTTATTTTACTTTTAAAATCAATCTTGAAAACCTCCTCCTGCTTTTTATATTTTACCTGGAAATGTTCTCTTTCGGCCTTTTTCAAAGCACATTACGAGTAGCCTGGGAATTCCCAGGCCGCTTCCGTTCGTTTCGAACTGTAAGGCGGCCTGGAAACTCGTCTAAGCGAGAGTCCCAGATTTAGGGCCCCAATCAGAGAGCGGGGGAGGTGTGGCAAGACGGTGACGCGTACCACATGACAAACGGAAGCTTGTAGTTTGAACTGACAACTGACATGATTGGCTATGGACTTACGTATACGCTCAATGATAGACATTCATAACGCCCAATAAACGGCCGTTGGCAATCGCTAACCACACCTCCGCTACGGGATTTTTCGAAGCGAGTTTCCAGACCCATATCTCACTTGTGATATGGTCAGGTGTTAACCAGACTACATTACGAGCACATAAAAGGTGCGAGGAAACTAGGAAAGGATCTGCCACCTGTTTGTCTCCATGGAGATGTTATCACTTTTCCTGCAATGTTCCACGGAATGGCATTAAACTTATCTTGCATTTATTAGTAACGGTGTAACAGAAGCGTATTTGACCACATAAACTTTTGTCCAGTTGACAAATTAAATTTCTCCTTTTGCCATGGATTTACCTGGATGACAGGGATTTCACACACGTCTTGTTTAACAGCACAGATCAGCTCACCTGTTGCAATTCCAGCAAAGCCAGCTTTTTCTGGTCAGATTGCGTTATAAAGAAGTAAATAAAGTTAAAATAAAAAACACATTCACTGTCAATACTATATACTATATATGGTAAAGGTGAAGTTGTATGCGGTCTCACATTCACATAATAACAGTCTCAGAGTGTTAGTGTAACTTTCATTTATAACAATGTCGGTGGTACAGTAGAATAAAAGCTTGTTTATGCTACCTCAATGGACACTGTAATCCCATATATTTGCATTGTGCGTTTTTGCAGTTAGAAACAAACATAACACAAAATGGACGGCTCACGTAACAGCAGAGCGCACACACCCTCGTATACTCCTATCCACTTGGGAAACCCAGAAGCACAATACGCCATGTTCCATGCTATTAAAAAAGCAATTAGTTTTCAGGTTCATTTTTGAGAGGGATAGGGCCATGGGAGACACACGTAAGCATAGCGTATAGCAGCAGGCAGGGACGCAACCTTTTAACCAGCACCGTAGCTCTGTAGAGATACACAAATATATGGATACAATGGTTGTTTTTGCATATGTGCCCGTGCCCTGAAGGCTTCTTGTTGTAGACCAAATGGGAAAGTGGATTAAGTGAGCGTGTATAGTCGTGAGATTGCAGTATCCGCAAAAAAAAAATCAATAAATTTCCTTTCTCCGACATGACAACGTTGGATATCAGTGCACCCGCTGACGCCACACAAATGAATGTGTTAAATGAGTGTGTTAATATAGAGAATCCTACTATACAGAAGCATCGGGGTCATTCAAACACCAGCCAAACTCTGACATTTAATCATATTTTACATTTTACTTTATTCTCCTATTCAAATACGCCTGCCCCAAAAATATTTATAGTTTCATTATGTTAAAAGGTGGACTGTAACTTTTTTTTACTGAAGGATCTGCTGCTTGAGATACTAATGCCAGGAATGTTCTACAGTTTGGCATTAAACTGTTCTCGTGTTTATTCAATTACACGTGTTGTTATCACTCTGAAATCTTTGCTCTCCATAGATCTGACCTGTAACCATAGACTATAACTGCTGCTTCCACTGAAAAGTCATTCCTTCTCTCTCTCTGTAACTTTTTAGAAACACCCGTAATGAATAAATGTTAGATGGATATGTTTAATATCATACCATGGAATATTCCAGGGAAAGCATTAGCATCTCCATGGAGACAAGAAAAGTTGCGCCAATAACTGAAGAAGAGCTGAACTGAAGAAGCAGCTTGGATGAGCTGCGAAACGTATTCGACCAAATAAGACTTTTGTCCAGTTGACAAATTGAATTTCTCCTTTTGCCAAACGCAATGGGTGACATCACTCTTAGTCCACTTCTATTATACAATCTCCACTCAGACAATAATATATTAAAGTCAATAAAGCCCAAGTAAAACAATAATATGTAGTTTTAGCATAGGTTCTTTCTGCAAGCAGGTTTCTTGACATGTCTGTAAAACTAATGTAATGCATCCTTATATTAGGACATTAGTGTCTGGATTATCATATAAAATGCTGTCTTTTTTTTTTTTTAACATCTATTTTCCCATCTCGCTCATGAGGCTAATTACATTTGATTAAGACTTCCCCTTTGAACATGGTTAATCACGCATGATACCCCCACACAAACACACGCCGCATGTTTACGGAGTTGTGGGGACCTTACGTTTACACACATTCATTTCCTGGAGCCTGATCCTGACCTTAACCATAGTCATTACTCGCATACACTTAACCTAAACCCTGAACCTTTACTGATTTAACCCAGAACTGAACTTTAAACCATGCTGTTGAACTAATAATAAAGGATTTTAATCATGGGGAAACCTGATTTTTGTCCTATGCATAAGTGTGGGTTGTTTTTAATCACTGTAAATCACTTTTGTATGATTAGTGCTTTATGAAGTTTTGATTGTTTGATCGATTTTAGATATATTGTACCATGACTATCAAAAGTATGCAGTTCTTGTGTGGTAGTAATTATCATTAGTGGTGTAAAGGTACAAATTATACTACTTGTTAGCAGTAGCACAGCAGTATACAGCAGTCATACTTGCGATGCAGTGACAGTATTAAATTTAGTGATAGCTGTGGTGGTGATGGTGATGGTGGTATCAGCGGTAGTAGTAGTAGTAGTAGTAGTAGTAGTAGCAGCAGCAGCAGCATGTATCTTAGTATTTTAGTGTGTGTGTGTGTTACTGTTTGGGTTGGGTTGTGTGGTGTCGGGCAGCTGTGGGGCTGGTTGGATGGGTGGAAGGAAATGTGGGATTGTTTTAATCACTGTAAGGCGCTTTGTGTTACGTTATTTTGTATGAAAAGCACTTTATAAATAATGTTTGATTTGATTTGATTTGAGATTAAACCATCTATCACAAGGGAGACAAGCAGGTTACAGTATTACGCTACATCACAGCTCAGATCTGTGGAGAGTCGCGCTTATTCACAGAAAGAATTATTGTATTTTTGAGCAATAGAAACACCTATAATGAATAAATCAGACATGTCCAAACTATGGCCCGTGGGCTAAATACGGCCCTCAGTCAAATTTGCCTTGGCTCTCAGGATTCCAGGTGAATTGGCCCCAATCACCTTGAACTTTTGACTGCAAGTTTTTTGAAACTCTACCTTGATAAGACAATATTTAATATTTATTGTGTGGTTTTGAGGATCTTAGCATGAATCAAGGACTGATAGCTCATTCTAATGTGTTAAACATGCATATATTTCAATTATTGACAGTCTATGGTTCTTGATCGGCCCTCTGGTTCGTCTGTGTTTAGATATGTGGCCCTTGATGAAAAAAGTTTGGACACCGCTGGAATAAATGTTAGATGGATATGTTTCAAGGTTCGGTGCTTGGTCCCCTCCTGTTCATCCTCTACCTCCTCCCCCTTGGAAGCATCAGTCGCCGCCACGGCCTCCATTTCCACTGCTACGCCGACGATATTCAACTTTACATAACTACCAAATCCATCAACTCCACAACTCACTCTTCCCTCACCCACTGCCTCTCTGAAATCAAAACATGGATGCAACACAATTTCCTAAATCTAAACTGTGACAAATCTGACTTAAGATAAGATAAGATAAGATAAGATAAGATAAGACTTTATTGATCTCACACAGGAGAAATTTACTCGCCACAGTAGCTCCAGGACAATTGGACAGGAGGGAAAAAGTGCATGCAGGCAGGGAGGGGATAAAGTAAGTAATAAATAGTGCAAATAGTAATATGTAATAATAATAATAATAATGGAAAATAGTAATAATGATAATAGTAACAACAAGCATCAACATGAAAAGGAGGATATTGCATGTCTGGCCTATATGTTAGAATTATACAGTCTGATGGCAGTGGGGATGAAGGATCTGCGGTAGCGCTCCATTAATCATTATCGGCCCCAAAAACATCATCAAATCCACTCAAGACTTCAGCCTGACCATAGACAACACAACCCTCACTCCATCCCCACTCATCCGAAACCTTGGCATTCTTTTTGACACCACACTCTCATACCAACAACACATAAACTACATAACTGCTTTCTTTCATCTCAAAAACATTGCACGACTCTGCCCATCCCTTTCTTTCTCTGCTGCCGAAACTCTCATTCATGCATTCATCACCTCTCGAATCGACTACTGCAATAGCCTTTTCTATGGTCTACCCTCCAAAACTTTCAACAAACTCCAATACATCCAAAACTCTGCTGCCCACCTCCTCACCCACACCCGCTCCCGAGACCACATCACTCCTGTTCTCCAAAACCTCCACTGGCTCCCCATCCCTCAGCGCATCCAATTTAAAGTCCTCCTCCTGACCCACAAAGCCCTCCATAACCTGGCCCCATCATACCTCTCTGACCTCCTGCACCGCCACACCCCATCCCGCTCCCTCCGTTCCTCCGACACCAACCTCCTGTCCCTCCCCTACAGGACCAAGCTCCGAACCTGGGGTGACAGAGCCTTCTCGATTGCTGCCCCCACCCTCTGGAACTCACTCCCACAACCTCTCCGTGACTGCTCTGACCTCCCCACCTTTAAAAAACTGCTCAAGACTCACCTTTTTAAAACTGCTTTTAATGTTTCTTAATGTTTAATGTTTTTCTGATTGTTTATTGTTTTGTTACTTGTTTTATTACTGATTTTACCTCTTGGCATTTTTTGTGATTGTTGCGGGCTAAAATGCCTGAATTTGCGGGAGCTTTTCCAAAAAGTTGCGATGAAAGTTGCGGTGCTTTTAAGGTTTTTGTTGCGATTTTGTTGCGGGACGAAGTGACAGTTGCGATAAATAGTTGCGATTTTCGCTTTTTGTAATTAAAATTGAGTAATATTTTGAATACTGAGTTATTACTGACAAAGATTAATACAAAGACACAGAGATCACAGATATGGTCCTAAAACAACCTTACCAACATCGAAAATAAATTACTACTAGGAGGGGAACTGTTTCGCGCGGTCTTTTGCTGTTATTTTTGTGGGCAAATGGCGCCGCAGACATGTTTCTTTGCCATTAGAAGCCGTGTCTCAGTTCCCAGAGCGCGCGGCTCGGAGTGTGGCCCGAAGGGCATGTGCGTCACACATTTCGACAGTACACTGGCGCGATGACTGCTGTCCCACTTCTTTTTTGTCCCATGCGCAGTTAACACGCGGTCCGAACACCGCAGTCGTTAAGCGGTCCGCGGACTGCAGTCGGGGCTGAGCAAGTGTGCACCGCCTTGACTGCAGTCTGAGCCTCCGAGCTGTGCGCTCTGGGAACTGGGACACGGCCGCAGTTTCGTTTGTCACACGGAAGTAGCAGAAGGAAGTTGGTCGGCGTTCAATACGTCGCAGATGATTGGTCAAAATTAGTAAAAATTGCGGAAAAGTTGCCGACACCGCAACACCGCCCTGAATTCACGGGGATTGGCTGAAGTTGCGTTGAAGTTGCAAATCGCAACATCGCGAATTCCTGGAGGGTCTGTCTTGTACAGCGTCTTTGAGTGTCTTGAAAAGCGCTTTATAAATAAAATGTATTATTATTATTATTATTGTTTAATGTCATACCATGGAACATTCAAGGCAAAGCAATAGCATCTCCATGGAGACAAGAAAAGTTGTGCCATGTACCTTTAATTTGGTATTCTTAGATGTTCCAAAATCTACATGGCGATTATGCACACTGCTGTTAAGAAGGTTTTACAGCCCCTGGTTTTTCGTTTTCTCATGATCCAGATATTTTAACTCTGAATTTACAACTCCCCAGGCTTAACGTTACACTTTTCTCAAACAACGTGAAATATTTCCAAATAAATTCCAGAGGTGTAAATGTGTGTTTCGGGTTTCCAAGTCATTTTTAATGTCAACCCGAGTGACTAAGGGGCCATGTGCTCCTTTTTCGTGCACCAAAATAGATCCATCCATTTGGAGCACTATAATTCTGAGTTTAATTAGGATTATCACAGCCCACATACTTATAATGCGTCAGTAAATTTGGCACGACTGTCAGCTCAAACCCCTAGAGGGCGATGTTTTCCCAAAAGGTACGTTTAGTCAACAACGTGATGATTCAGGAGGATTTTGGCTTCAGCTCAGATTGTCAAATGACTCTTTCTCACAGGACATATGCAGAGTGAATACTAATGTGGTTTGTCTATGGGAAGAGACTACTTATAATTTCATACAGTTTAATACACGTCTTTTTGTATTTTTCTGCTCTACTGGTACAAAAATGGCCCCAAGGAATTCTCATCAATCTAATGTAACAATATCAGTTCTGCTTCTTGTTCCTTTTGCTGGTTTTCAGATGACTTCACAACATTCCCCGAGGGTGTGTCGCTAACTGCATGCGCTACTTTGTCTGAGGCTGTGTTACTCAACTTAATCTGAACTGTATTTTAACACAATTGACTGACAATTGACTGTAAAGAACTGATTTTGTTGGATTTACAACGAATTAGATGATTTGTGTGTTTAAACAAGTTGCTCGCATTAGCCAACAGTTTTCAATTCTCACCTTTTTGTTGAACATCAAACACCTAAACAGGACCATGAACGCTTGTATTGATGACAGGCTCCTGAAAATGTGTTGTTTAAATCAATTTTCTGTTTTTTTTCTTGAATTTTCAGACAATCTTAAAACTTTTTGTTGCTAATGCTAACTGAGGGCACTGTTTTGTCTAATTTACTTTAAAGATCCCATGACATGGTACTTCTTGATGCTTTTAGATGGCTCCTTAATGGTTCCCTAATACTGTAAATGAATCCTTCTTCAAAATCAACACTCCGTGCATGAGAAACAGAGATAAGCTGAGAAAGAGTAATTTTTGTCACTCTGAACACTCGATAATGGACGTTGTTGCTTGAATGCAAATGAGGAGAAAAAAGCTGGCCAATAGTAGAGGGTGGGGGGCGTGGCCAAACGCTCCGCTCTCTGCTCTGAGCGCTCTCTGATCCATTTCCTTGTTTTTGCACGGGGGAGAGATTTGAAGCGTTCCATTGAAAAATAAACACATTTCCACATAAAATAAAATTAAACCACTGCTGTTCAAAGGTCCAGAGGCTCAGATAAAGGACTTCCGAGCCTAGAAACACTCGGACGTGCCTCCAGGCAAATAAAACAACGCATTTCGCATTGCCTAGCACATTCGCAGTTCAAACTCTCTGGGCGTGATTTACAGAGACGCTGAGTACAGACAGACGGGGGTGGAACTGCATTTGCATTTCTTTTTTCGATCTGACGTCAATAAGGTGCCTTGTTCAAACTCGGCCGTTTGAGCTCCGATTTTTTGTAACGCAGAAAAGGATCACAAATGCTCAGTTTAGACATTTCGCAACTTTTAACCATGGGGGGGGGGGCTAAACAGGGTAGGGGAGCTCACATTAACGTTCAAAAACCTCAGAAAGTGAAAATTTCATGCCATGGGACCTTTAACACAGTCTGACCATGAAGAGCTGATTTAGCTGTAACTACACCAGAAAATCTAAACAGGACGATGAACGCTCTGTTGTTTCAATCCATTTTGTGCTTTTTCTAGAGTTTTCAGACCATCTTAAACATTATTGGTAGTGTTTGCTAATGTCTGCGTTGTGTCACCATGGTAACTGATGAATATTCCACCATATATGCACATTCAGAACACCCTCGATGTGATTCATCGCAAATTACCAATAAATTAACTTTAAAAGAGCAGAGTCGAGTCATATGCACGGCAGAAATAATGAAGCAGACACAAGTTTAAAGTCCAAACAGTCCCAGAGTGGAGCAGCCGTGCTCTGTGGTCCTCCAGGCCTCAGGGGGGAGCCGGGGCACTGTGGCTTCATTAGTCAAACCTAAGTAGGACAAAAGTAGCACCTTCACAACTCAACTTCTCATCATCGTCTGTGTGACCTTTACAGCTAGTCCTCTGGAACAGGCCTTTTCAGGTGGAGCTCTCCAAACGATAATTGTGGATAACTCCTCAAAAACATACCCAGAGTTAAACCACAAACTCCAGGAATGCTTTTGAGGAGGAAACATTTTAACATACAGCTCTGGAAAAAAATAAGAGACCACTGTAAAATTATCAGTTTTTTTCTGATTTTACTACTTATAGGTATGTGTATGAGCATGTGTATGAGTCTATAAGCCTATAAGCCCTCCATAACCTGGCCCATCATACCTCTCTGACCTCCTGCACCGCCACACCCCATCCCGCTCCCTCCGTTCCTCCGACACCAACCTCCTGTCCCTCCCCTACAGGACCATGCTCCGAACCTGAGGTGACAGAGCTTTCTCCACTGCTGCCCCCACCCTCTGGAACTCACTCCCACAACCTATCCGTGACGGCTCTGACCTCCCCACCTTTAAAAAACTGCTCAAGACTCACCTTTTTAATACTGCTTTTAATGTTTCTTAATGTTTAATGTTTTTCTGATTGTTTATTGTTTTATTACTTGTTTTATTACTGATGTTACTTCTTGTACAGTGAACCCTCGGTTAGGTTTCAGAAATAACCCGCAATACGTGAAATCCGCGAAGTAGGACGGGACACGTGCGCGCTGACACGTGCGCGCGGACACGTGTGTTTGTTTTGGAACAACATATCCATGCCATGTGCGAAAGTCGAGTGGAAAGCGACCTGGATATCATTTTGGGCAAGACTCAAGCCACCGCTAACAGTGCCTAACCGCTAACAGACGCCATTGAGCACCAGCGAGGGGCGAGGTCTAAAGCCTCGTACAGCTCTACCATGAGGATTTTCCCACACTAACCTGCGCTCACAAGGGTTGGTTGCATTTCACCCCGGCTCCAAAATCAGACCGCCCCACTTTCTCCTCTCTGCGCGCGAGTGTCCTCCCCCGCTGCGGCTCCCTCGAATGCGGCTCTCCCCGGCCGCGCGGCGTCCGGGCCAGGCCCGTCCGTGTTGATTCTTGGCTCTTCCATGATCCGTGTCGTGCAAGTAAACAAAGGCCACACCTCCTGTCACCCAGGCGCTCTCGTGAAGGACATCAGAGACTCTGTCCCTACCACCCTGCGTGACCATCCCTGGTTTAGACCTGGTTTAGTCCAGGTTTAGACCTGGTTTAGTCCTGGTTTAGACCTGGTTTAGTCCACGTTTAGTCTCTTAGCCAATCAGGACGCAGGACACAATGTTACACTGTAAAAAAAAGTTACACTATAAAAAAAATCGGAAAAAAAAAAAAAAAAGCCGCGAAACAGCGAGGCCGCGAACAGTGAACCACAATAGAGCGAGGGTTCACTGTACAGCGTCTTTGAGTGTCTTGAAAAGCGCTTTATAAATAAAATGTATTATTATTATTTATTATAAACTACTGACAACATTTCCCCCAAATTCCAAATAAAAATATTATTGTTTAGAGCATTTATTTGCAGAAAATGACAAATGGTCAAAATAACAAAAAAGATACATGTTTTCAGACCTCAAACAATGCAAAGAAACAAGATCAAATTCAAATTTTAAAACAACATAATACTAATGTTTACACTTAAGAAGAGTTCAGAAATCAATATTTGGTGCAATAACCATTATTTTTAATCCCAGCTTTCATGCGTCTTGACATGCTCTCCACAAGTCTTTCACATTGTTCTTGGGTGACTTTATTCCACTCCTGGTGCAAGAACTGAAGTAGCTCAGCTTTGTGTTTGTGTTGGAATTCAACAGACGCTGGAATGGAATGGCTGTAATACATGTAGAGATGCTGATTTCAGAAAAAAATGCAGTGGTCTCTTAATTTTTTCCAGAGCTATAGATCAGAAAACAGCACAATATAGGCTTCTGGTTCTTTATTGATTTGGCAATTTGGCAGAGCAATGCTGGTGAAGTGTTTTGTATTTTATTTTCCCACAAAAATCTAAAATAGCTGTTCTTGTTGTTGTTGTTGTTATTATAGAAACAAATAGTGGGGGATATTTTGTGCGACTCAAAATCGTGTTAAAATTTGTGGCACATATTAAACTTTGTCGTCAAGATGAGAAAAACGGTCAGACTTGGCTGCGCCGCACTGCTCTGCAATTTTTCCACAAAATAGTTTCTGGAGGATATTTTGATAATTCAAAAAATAAAATGTATTTTGTTTTGCATAGTTTATCAATATGGGAGCAGTTCTACTTCTTTATTACTCTGAAACCAATGGATATAGACTTGATATTTTGAAAGATTCTTACTAAAGGGCAATTCAACCTGGAGAGACTCAGAAACAAAGTATTAGTAGTTTTATGCAATTAAGTTTATTTTTGGCTCTCAGACCCCGACAGAAGACATTGTGATGAAGGGTGTAGCCGATTAGATGTTTAGGAGAGGTCCTCCACCCAGGGCCTGGAGACTGGAGGTGGTAGAGGATGAAGAGTGTGAAGGGGACGATGAGAGGATGAGGAATGTAAAGGAGATGATGAGAGGATGAGGAGAGTCAATGGGACGATGAGAGGAAGAGGAGAGTGAAGGAGATGATGAGAGGATGAGTAGAGTCAATGGGACAATGAGAGGATGAGGAGAGTCAAGGAGATGATGAGAGGATGAGGAGAGTGAAGGAAATGATGAGAGGATGAGGAGAGAAGAGGACGATGAGAGGATGAGGAATGTAAAGGAGATGATGAGAGGATGAGTAGAGTCAATGGGACAATGAGAGGATGAGGAGAGTGAAGGAGATGATAAGAGGATGAGGAATGTAAAGGGAATGATGAGAGGATGAGGAGAGTGAAGGAACGATGAGAGGATGAAGAGAGTGAAGAGGACGATGAGAGGATGAGGAGAGTGAAGAGGACAGCGAGAGGATGAGGAGAGTGAAGGAGATGATGAGGGGATGAGGAGAGTGAAGAGAACAATGAGAGGATGAGGAGAGTGAAGGGGACGATGAGAGGATGAGGAGAGTGAAGGGGACGATGAGAGGATGAGGAGAGTGAAGGGGACGATGAGAGGATGAGGAGAGTGAAGGAGATGCGAGGATGAGGATAGCGAAGGAGATGATGAGATGATGAGTAGAGTCAATGGGACGATGAGAGGATGAGGAGAGTGAAGGAGATGAGGAGAGTGAAGATGATGAGAGGATGAGGAGAGTGAAGGAAATGATAAGAGGATGAGGAGAGTGAAGGGGACGAATAGAGGATGAGGAGAGTCAAGGAGATGATGAGAGGATGAGAGGAGTGAAGGAGACGATGAGAGGATGAGGATAGTGAAGGAGTTGATGAGATGATGAGTAGAGTCAATGGGACGATGAGAGGATGAAGAGAGTGAAGAGGACGATGAGAGGATGAGGAGAGTGAAGAGGACAGCGAGAGGATGAGGAGAGTGAAGGAGATGATGAGGGGATGAGGAGAGTGAAGAGAACGATGAGAGGATGAGGAGAGTGAAGGGGACGATGAGAGGATGAGGAGAGTGAAGGGGACGATGAGAGGATGAGGAGAGTGAAGGAGATGCGAGGATGAGGATAGTGAAGGAGTTGATGAGATGATGAGTAGAGTCAATGGGACGATGAGAGGATGAGGAGAGTGAAGGAGATGATGAGGGGATGAGGAGAGTGAAGAGGACGATGAGAGGACGAGGAGAGTGAAGAGGACGATGAGAGGTTGAGGAGAGTGAAGGGGACGATGAGAGGATGAGGAGAGTGAAGGGGACGATGAGAGGATGAGGAGAGTGAAGGAGACGATGAGAGGATGAGAAAAGTGAAGGAGATGCGAGGATGAGGATAGTGAAGGAGATGATGAGATGATGAGTAGAGTCAATGGGACGATGAGAGGATGAGGAGACTGAAGGAGATGATGAGAGGATGAGGAGAATGAAGGAAATGATGATGAGAGGAGGAGGAGAGTGAAGGAGACGATGAGAGGATGAGAAAAGTGAAGGAGATGCGAGGATGAGGATAGTGAAGGAGATGATGAGATGATGAGTAGAGTCAATGGGACGATGAGAGGATGAGGAGAGTGAAGGAGATGATGAGAGGATGAGGAGAATGAAGGAAATGATGATGAGAGGAGGAGGAGAGTGAAGGAACGATGAGAGGATGAGGTGAAGGAGATGATGAGAGGATGAGAAAAGTGAAGGAGATGAGAGGATGAGGATAGCGAAGGAGATGATGAGATGATGAGTAGAGTCAATGGGACGATGAAAGGATGAGAAGAGTGAAGGAGATGAGGAGAGTGAAGGAGATGAGGAGAGGATGAGGAGAGTGAAGGGGACGAATAGAGGATGAGGAGAGTCAAGGAGATGATGAGAGGATGAGAAGAGGATGAGAAACCGAGGGGGTGCTGATGAGGTGGCATTTTGAACTTTGATGTCGCACCTTCATATTGTAGCTCCTTAATGGGCTCTATTCACCATGACGTCACAAAACTGGAAGACGTTTGGAAACTTACGGATGACGACTTCCTTTGGGGCTCTGTTGGCAATAACAACTCCTATTAAAAGTACTTGCCTATTCATTTGCATATTATAATTTGTCTAACTTAATAAAAAAAAAAAAAAAGTTTAAAAAAGTTAAAGTGACACTGAAGATGCAATTCGAGTCCCGTCCCCAATGGAAAGCTCTGGCTGGTTGTGAAGACCCATAGAACAATAATAAAAATGTTATTATAGATCCATGTGAAGATGCTGCTGCTGAATCCACGGTTTTATCACATGCCCAGTGTCGGGAACTACACCGGAAGTCGTCATCTGCGTGTTTCCTTAGAATTAGACTTAGACAAACTTTATTGATCCACAAGTGAAATTATTTGGGTACAGTAGCTCACTCATCATAATATAATATATAACAGAGGGTAACAAAAAATAGATGGAATAGCAAAAAAAAAGATGGCAAGAGACCGGTGTCAAAAAACATAAATTTAAAAATATATGTAAATATATGTGTATATAAGTGAAAACAAAAAATAATATATAAAAATAATATAAGTGAAAACAAAACAGAAAATGTCTTCTGGTAAGCGTGAATAGAGCCCACCTCTGTATCTTGTTTCACAGTGTCATATGTCGTCTGTAATGATTTTCTGTTGCTGTTCATATGTTGTTTTTTGTAATGCCTCTTCCTGCACTTTGAGCATTTTCCAGTAAGTACAAATGTCAAATAAACTAAGCTAATATTGTTTAAATATGATCGTATTGGTAAAAGTAACGCCATTCTGACAGAGTTGCACCCTGAGTCATTACATTTAAAACACTTTGTAGCCTCTTTCTGGAAAAAAAGGATCCTTCCTCTCTCTGTCTCTATCTTTTTCTCTCTCCATCTCTTTCTCTCTCTCTCTCTCTCTCTCTCTCCTCTGTTTGAGATAGGAGCTTGTGAGTTTGATCTCAGACAATTTGCTGCAACATTAATGAAAGCATCAACTCTTATGAATATTGATGAGACATTCTTTTTCCGAATCTGCGCATTCCGGAAAGCCCACGGGCAAAACTCCGTACCACAAACACGCACACACACACACGCACACATGCAGACACACGGAAGTATGCAAAACAAAGATGGCATATTTCGCTGACAAGTATTGCTCATGAATATTCAACAGTGACACCAAATCTGAAATTGTCAGGGCTGCTCGCATTTACGCCTCTAAGCAACCAAACTTCGCACATTTATTCAACCTGACAGACTCATTATGGAGATCTTATGTGGCCATGTCAGCCGTGATTGTGCCGTTTTCAAGTTCAATATTTGGATTTGCATTCAAAAATAACACTTTTATGCATCTATTTAAGTGCCTCGGCTAATGTGTAGCACTGTACGCTAAAAATACTAAACTGTGCTGTTAAGCCAGGAAAATATATGGCAACAAAAGCTATGGACTTGTTTCTCTACAGCTCTGGAAAAAAATAAGAGACCACTGCATTTTTTTCCTGAAATCAGCATCTCTACATGTATTACAGCCATTCCATTCCAGCGTCTGTTGAATTCCAACACAAACACAAAGCTGAGCTACTTCAGTTCTTGCACCAGGACTGGAATAAAGTCACCCAAGAACAATGTGAAAGACTTGTGGAGAGCATGCCAAGACGCATGAAAGCTGTGATTAAAACTAAGGGTTATTGCACCAAATATTGATTTCTGAACTCTTCTTAAAGATCCCATGGCATGAAATTTTCACTTTCTGAGGTTTTTGAACGTTAATGTGAGGCCCCCTACCCTGTTTAGGCCGCCCCATGGCTAAAAGTTGCAAAATGTGTAAACTGAGCAATTGCGATCCTTTTCCACGTTTGAAAAAAAGACTGCCCAAACGGGCGATTTTGAACAAGCTGCTTTTATGACGTCACACTCAGGAAAGGTTTCCACCCCCTCTGTTTGGATGTCCACCCCCTGTCTCTGGAAATCACGCCCAGAGAATTTGGACCGGCCCTTGCGCAAATGCTACGAGCTGCTAGCTGCGGTTTGTTTTTACCTAGAAAGACGTGAGAGTCTCTCCAGATGTCCTTTATCTGAGCCTCCGAGCCTCTGAAACAGCAGTGGTTTAATTTTATTTTCAGTGGAAATTTTGTCAGTGTTTTTGTCATGGGACACTACAGAGCTGGACTTGCAAATCCACGTCTCCACTCTTCCTCCGATACACACACGGAAAAAGGCACAGTGCTAAACCAGGAAACAGTGGCGTATTTGGCCACACCCCCACCTGCCTGCACTGGCCCGTCTCTGTCCTCCTCCTTTGCATTCAAGCGACATGCCCAGAATGAACTGTGCAAAGCAACAAGTCTGAATAGGACTCCCTCCAAGAGGCTCTATCATGCACCAAGGCTTGATTTTGGAGAAGGATTCATTTACAGTATAAGGGAACCATATAAAAGCATCAAGAAGTACCATGTCATGGGATCTTTAAGTATTATGTTGTTTTAAAATGAATTTAATCTTGTTTCTTTGTATTGCTTGAGGTCTGGATACATGTATCTTTTTTGTTATTTTGACCATTTGTCATTTTCTGAAAATAAATGCTCTAAGCGATAATATTTTTATTTAGAATTTGGGGGAAATGTTGTCAGTAGTTTATAGACTCAAACAGAAAAACGGATAATTTTGCAGCGGTCTCTTATTTTTTCCAGAGCTGTAGATGCAAGTTTCAATAGTCCGTCATATTTAGTCTTTCTTCAAAACTGTTCACCATTTATTTAATTTTTTTATAATAACTTTGGTCCTATTTTATGCAGTAAGCTCAAAAACATCAACATTTTGTTCCACCTTGTAATGTCATGTAGTGGAAGTTGTCAAGTTAAGAGCTATCTTTACCTTTTATTTAGTTGAGATTGGAAATTCCATGGCTGAAATCATCCAAATGATTCTAATGAAGACATGTAGAGTTTAAAAACACGGTGAAGCACTCCTGTATTACCACATGACATCATAAGGTGGAACAGTGTTTTCTGTTTGAGAGAAGAACTCACAGACTAAATTTGCAGGATTTGTGTGTTAAAGGGACAGTGTGTAAGATTTTTACCCGTTAATTACTGAAATTGAAGATACCCATTCAAAAATACATTGTTTTCCAAGCCTTTTCACTTCCATCATGAAATCAAAGTATTCTTTTGGACTTAGATATAGTCACATAAAAGGGGGATCTTCCCCATGCAGAGGCAGCCATTTTGAATACGAGAGCCGCAGAAGGACATTTGGGCTCCGCCTTCGGCAAGGCTCGTGGTTTTGGGTAAACAACACAAGCATGCTGCCGGATCAGACGTCGTAATGGATCTAACACGTGTTTTGGACTAAATTGTTTTACTGGGTTTTATTTGCTGGATCCTTACGGACAAATTGAGAGCAAGTTTATGGTGAAATACAGAGTTTGACCTGTGCAAAGCATTCTAAGGTAAGCTAACCTCGTTTTGTGCTTTTCCGTATAAAAGCCCCATGTGCTCAGGGAGTGATTGTGGTGCAGGGAAATTAATTGCATAGTCAAAAAGAGGAGACTGTAAGGTTTCATTTGATGTGTAGATTGTCATGATACATGATCGGGAATGTGTGTTTTCATGAGAAAAAAAAAAAAAAAAAACGGGACCGCGTTTTATTTATACAGTAGCGCCCGGGTGACCCTCAAGGTCTGCCGTAGCTAAAACAGAAAGTGCAATAGCACCATCCACCTATGCACCACGAATCCTACACACTGGGGCTTTAAACATGTGAAACAAAACACAACTCCAGGTCTGTTTGTGATGATAAAACAACATAACATAGATCAGAAAATAGTGTAATATGGGACCTTTAAATAACTATTTTTAGTTTTTAGCATTCGACAAACTGCTTCATTATTCAATATACCAGCAGATACAGTCATCGTGCCTTCTGCTGGTGTTGTGTAGTGTGTGTTTTTTTTTTCTTTTTGGACAAATTATTACAGAACTAATCACTCTCATTCACTGACTGGAATTTGAAGTGCAATTTCATCACCACGATTCAGTATTTTGATTCAGATGGTTTTCAATGGGTGATAATTATGAAAATAAGTGGACATTTTTAACTTTGTATTGAGTCCGGACAGCTGAACAAGATTCTGTATTCTTGCTTTAATAGCTGGTAATTAGTTAGCCTTTCCACTCTACTTTTCATTGATCATCCCCTCTTCACAAAATTCTCTCATAATTGTATTTTTTTAAAATACTTTTTTTGACATCTGTAACAAATGGATAGATTCATCCTTATTACTGTAATGTAGTTTTGTAACTTAGCGCCCATATTACGCTATTTTCTGATCTGTTATAAGGTTTTCTCATCACAAACATACCTGGAGATGTGTTTGTTGCATTCGCACACCTTTAACACAGAAAAAACTCAATTCCACCTTGTGATGTCATGATACAGGAAGTACTCCACTGTGTTTTTAAACTCCATACGCCTTCAAGAGAATCATTTGGATAATTTCAGCTCTGGAATTGCCCGTTTCTACTGAACAAAAGGTTAAAAGCAGCTGTTAATTTGAAAACTACCACTACATGACATCACAAAGTTGAACAGAGCATTTTGAGCTTTGGAGATGTCAACAGACCAATAACAAAAAGCCACTTAAACATGTGTGAATGAAACAAAACAAGACCCCAGGTATGTTTTTGTGCAATATATGACCTATAGCCTAAAATTAGTCTTCCTTTTTCTTATTGCTAATCTTCTAAGCTTGTAATTAAAGGTGGTTAAATTATTTTTCATGTTTTTATGGCATAGTAGGGAATGCAGTGACCTTTGTAACACAGGGTTTTCATAAACTTTGCTTTGCTTAATGAACCTTTAAACTGCCTTACTTAACTTTGCTGGAAGATATGCTACTTGTCTTTGTATCTTATTGCTTTGCTAAGAATGACATTAAACTCAGCTATGTCCATGGAGACGAGCAGGTAGCGCCACTGGGACTAGCTACAAGTCAGATCTGTGGACAGGCGACCCCATTTACGCCAAGAATGCCTGCAATAACATTACAGTAAAAACTAACTGAATAATGTAATGAAAGAAAGCAAGAACATCACCATGGAAACAAGCCAAGGCTCCAGAAGTTACGCAGTGTACCTTTATCTCCCCCAGACCCCGTTTCTTCACCTGGGACAATCCCTTTGGTCCTCTACACTCCCCCTGTTTCTCTTAGCCCTTGTGCACTAGGGGTGGGTATTGGCAAAGAAGTCACGATTCAATTCGAATCACGATTCATATGCCGCGATGCGATACCATCACGATGCATCACGATACTTGAATTATTGCGATGCATTGCAATATATTCGATATACTTCAGTGAAAATGTACCAAAAAAAAAAAAGGATAACTTAAATATCAGTGGCTGTGTATCTGGGTAGTGTCTTCAATTGATACATAACTCTGAGCAACTCAATTCATAACTGAATTTATTGAATAACAAAAACAAATAAACAAAACCAATAACAAAAAAGTGCATAGGATTTTTTCTAAAACAAAAAATTATGTTCAAACATTTGACATTTTGGAGGTAGCTACCATCATAACAAACAATACCCTTTCACAAAGAAAAAAGTGCATAGGATTTATTAAAACATTAACTAATTTTTAATTAATTAATTAATTAATTAATTAATATTAAATATTAAATTATTACATATTAAATTATTAATTAATAATAATACATTTTTGGCATCAAGAATCGATGCAGTATATTGTGAAAGTTAGTATCGCGATGCATTGTTATGACGATTATTATGCACACCCTTACTTGTCCCCAGTGTTGTTTATTCCCGTGCCCACATCCCCCGATGTGTCTTCTGAGTGCTTTGCGAATGTTATTGTGGTGTTAAAATTAGGGATGTCAACAATTAATCGACTAACGATTAATTGTCGATCAAGACGTTGGTCAATTTAAATGCATTAATTGTAACTAATCGCTAGAGGAGAGGGCGCTACTCTGGAATGTGAACACGAGATGCAAACCCACTCGCGAGAAGGACCATAGCGTTACATCCGCGGCCGGAACTAGAAGCAGTGCAAAATGTTCTCCTGCGAACCCAATTTTTGCGGCTTGGTTCGCTCCGCGTCCCGCTGTCTGCGTGAACACGTGCGCGGCGCGCTGCACGTGCTCCTCCGCTCCGGGCTGCGTAACAGGCTCCACGTGAAAGCGCAGTGGAAGCAGCCCGTTGTGTGTGTGCGACTGTGCGTGTGTGTGAGTGAAATGTTTTCCCCCATCAATTCATTTTTTTATCATTTCATATCACAGAGGTTTTACAAAAAACGTCCTCAATTTATTTTCAATAAAGAATGTATTTTGTTATTCAGCATCAATACATTTGCGTGCTTTTTACTAAGGAATAATTAATTGAGGAATATACAATATAATAATACTATGATATATTTTTGACTCGGTGTTATGTATACTATAGCTTATATTCTTAAAGATCCCATGACATGGTACTTCTTGATGCTTTTATATGGCTCCTTAATGGTTCCCTAATACTGTAAATGAATCCTTCTTCAAAATCAACACTCAGTGCATGAGAAACAGAGATAAGATGAGAAAGAGTATTTTTTTTCTCTCTGAACAGGCCATAATGGGCGTTGTTGCTTGAATGCAAATGAGGAGAAAAGAGCTGGCCAATAGTAGAGGGTGGGGGCGTGGCCAAACGCTCCGCTCTCGCTCTGAGCTGTCAGCTGATCCATTTCCGTGTTTTTGCACGGGGGGAGAGATTTGAAGCGTTCCATTGAAAAATAAACACATTTCCACAGAAAATAAAATCAAACCACTGCTGTTCAAAGGTCCAGGAACTGCATTTGCATTTCTTTTTTCGATCTGACGTCAATAAGGTGCCTTGTTCAAAATCGCCCGTTTGAGCTCCAATTTTTTGTAACGCAGAAAAGGATCACAAATGCTCAGTTTAGACATTTCGCAACTTTTAACCATGGGGGGGGGGGGCCTAAACAGGGTAGGGGAGCTCACATTAACGTTCAAAAAGTGAAAATTTCATGCCATGGGACCTTTAAAAACCCTATTGAAACACTAAAATTCAGGTGAAAAACGCCGCTTATCAGTTAATCGTTAATCGATTGATAAGGTCAATCAACTATCAATTCATGAATTAATCGATAATTTGCATCCCTAGTTAAAATATGTACCTTGTAATAATAAAAGATAAAAAAATAAAAAAAAGATACTTGATAATGGGATAATGGTGCTACTGTGGTTCTTCTATGGGCTTTTGCATTGAACATTTGTCACTGTCTTTCTATGAAGCTACAGGAAGGATAATTAATCGTACACTCAATCTCGGCTTATAGAGCTCATCTCTGTGTGTGGATATGGATCCTTTCACTGTTCTATATGGCATTTCTTTTTCACTTCCTCTCATCAGTGTTCTCTGCCCCAGCGTGAGGTACCAGCAGCTTCTATACACACTGTAGACTTGTAGGCAATATCTTGTCTCATTACGTCAAGATTGTAACTGGATTCTAAATATCCTTAGAATAGATAGTGATATTCAATAACTTTGCACTATGACTCGTGAAAGTTCGATGAAAATGATAACATCCGCTAAACAGACATTACTACAGTTAAAACCGCAATGACAGTTCACTAAAAGTAACGTAGAACATAAGCGTCATAATTGTAAACCATGCTAAACTGTTAATCAATAATTACAACTGCTGAAAATACATTGATGGTCGATGTGATGCTGCCATCCTGATCCCAAAACCTGCCTGAGCTTGTAGGCGTACCCCTTCGTTTCAAGCTTACTTTGTTTCAAGGCATATGTAGCCCGTGGTTGTGGTCCGAGCCGTTGATCAAAAATTAGAAATGAGACACCCCTTGCCCTCACGAACGCACAAAACCAAGGGGTAGGGGTAAGACGAAGGGGTAAGACAGAGAAATGGGACGCAACCTTAATCTGGTTTTCATGACAATAGAAAGGTTTAATGCCATACTGTGAAACATTCCAGACAAAACAATAACATCTCCATGAAGAAAAGCATTTGACGAACCTTCTACCAGAAAACCGGCGGATTTCTACATTGGAATTTTTTGTTTGTTTGTTTTAGAATAGTGTAGATGGCCTTGAGTCCTGTAGAGTACAGTAAAATACATTTCAAAGTAAAACATTTCGTCCACATTTACAATATTTCAATAACAGCATAGCATTAAACAGTAATGTTGCAACAGATTTACCCAAATATGGATACGTTTAATGCCATATTGTGGAACATTCCGGAGAACGCAATAACATTTCCATGGAGACAAACGCATGTCAGATACCCCCACCAAATTACAAAAGTATATGAATTGTAAAGTGTTGTGATGTCATGTAAATGCAAGATACTGTCTCTCAGGACTTTGTTGACATTTCAGAGATAATTGTTTTCGTAGTCTGTTTTAGCAACCAGCTGGTCTGTGCAGATAACGCTCAGGTTTACTCATATGTGTCCACCCTCGGAGTTTAAACACAGCTTTTAACAGAGCTGCTGATAAGAGGAAGGCTAAAATGGGCCATAGAAACAATGACAATACCAATGTAGAATGTAGGCTAATGATCTCGGCGACGTTTATATGAGAAAAGATTCAATTATTCCTTGCAAAAAATAGTTCATTAAGACGTAATTAGAACAAAATAACTTGTGCAAACTCATTTTCTTTCTCTCGTTTTACCCAGCCTCATTTTGGGAAGATTCTAGTTTGAAGAAAATGTTACTGGCGGTTTTCCAAGATAGCAGTGTAATGCGCTTTCTATACAGATTATCCAGGATTCATCCACGCACAGTTCTACCATTAATCTCTGTTTAAAGAAGACATATTGCGCTTTCGTCTGCTGGCTCCCTTGGATCGTTGCGTTGTATTCTGGGTATTTTAATCACAATATTGAGCTAAAACGACTTAATAAAAGAAACGAGTCTGCTGATTTCCACGTTGGAAAATTGCGGATGATGTTGCCACAAACGTCATCATAACAAAGAGATGTGAAGTTTTTAACACCTCCAATGGCTATCACACTAGAATCACACTAGAATCTTTTTCTTTTTCTACCAAAATGACTACACAACACTGCCGAATCCTACGTGTATCACAGATTAAGAAAATACAATTGAGGAACAAATACAGGAGAATAAAGATTACACAAACATGCAGGAATCTAAATGGGTTAAAAAAGTGATGTGTAAATGAGAAAACAGTTGGTTAAAAACATGATTAAATCAGTTCTATTCAGCAAAATTGACTTTTCAAAGTTTTTATCCATGTTATAGCTGTTTCCCCTTCTCATTTACCCCATCAAAGTCGTATTTAAAGTGATTCGTGCATATTTGAGTATAGAGTTGTAGCAATAACCGAAATATTGTGATTTCGTATCGTGAAAAGTCTCACAGTAATATCGGAGGCCATCACAATATATCAAATTACAAGTTTCTTTGTTTAAATTAATAGTTATGGTGATTTTTATGTCTTTCTTACTCTGAATGACATGAAATTTGTGTATGAATTGTGCTAAACAAATCAACTTGATTTGCCAGAGGAAACTACATAGTCCATGATCCTTTGGTGTTGCCAGCGCAGACTTCATAAAGAAAATAAATCTTATTAAGCTCTTTAAATTTTGATTGTCCATATTATTACAGTACCAAAGGTGTTTCAAGGCTTTTCCAAGACTTTTAAAAGGAAAAATTGCATATTCACAATTTTGTAAGCCTCCACAAAATATTGAAATAAATATCAAACCCTGAGATGCGTATCGTGAAAATAACGTATCAAGGGATTTTGACATCGTTACATCCCTATTTGTGTAATCTTTAATCATTTATTTTCAAAACACCATATTGCCGATCAACCCCTGTTTTCACTGCCACCGGTACACACACTGTGACGTACTTTATACGTACGTTTTATTTTCTTAATCAGGGATACAAATAGGATTTACTAGCATCACATAGTCATTTTCGTACAAATGTGAAGTGTAGCGATCCTTAGGAGCTTCTGACAACTTCACGGCGCTTTGTTGTGGTGACTTTTATGGTAACGTCAAATCCCATTGGACACTGCTTTTTTCTAATGCGGAAATCAGCGGACTTGCTTCTTTTATTAAGTAGTTTTTGATCAACATTGCAATTTAAAATGTACAAATTATAGCAGAATGGGCGGCAGTAGCTCAGTTGGTAGAGCGCATGCCTAGTGATCCAGGGGTTGGTGGTTCGAATCCCGGATGGATGGACCGCGTGTGGTCCCAGCTCCCACAGATGAGCGCTGCCGTTGTGTCCTTGGGCAAGACACTTAACCCCACCTCGCCCCCAGTGTCTGCGGACATTGGTAGCCCCCATGGCAGAAGATAAATCAAGGCCCGTTGTGACGTGAGCCGTCCTCCTGTGGACCCACCACCTGCGGGAGGATTCATGAGGGCTGGTGCATTGTGTTCTGGGCAGTGGAACACTGCTTGGACTGCTGCCCCCGCGACCCAGAGAATGGAAAAAGCGGAAGAAAATGAATGAATGAATGAATGAATATAGCAGAATGGTTCACTGGTGTCAAATTATAACTATAGAGCAGACACAAGCACAGTATGCCTTTAAAAGCTCTAAAATGTCGATTTTGCACAATGTTTCCTTTAAAAATGAGGAATCGCTTTATTTATTCACTCTTAGGGGGATTCTGCCCTTCTTCCAATACCCATGTTTATTCTTGTGAACATTTCAAACAAAATTTTACATGCAGACTGCAGAATGGCGCCTGTAAACACACTTTGTACATGTGCCTGTCTCTGTTTTGCCTTTGTATTCTAATGGGGTCTTTGGGGCTGCTTCACTGTCTTAAATTAAACATGTCTTTTCCATGTTCTTTAAACCACTACAGTGTTGATATGATGTGATCTTCTGTTAACTTTGCACGTTTGAAGTTACGATTGAATGGAGTGAGATTGGCTAGAGCAGATACAGCAGAGTTTGTAATGCTTGTGTTGCTCACGGGCACGATGTCGTTGGATATTTCTGCGTTCAGGCGTTCAAAAGAGCCGAGATCACTATTGGAGAATATCTGAACTGTGGGAAGCATCAATACGTTTCTTTGATCAAAATCACACAAATGTATAGCCTGAAACGTGTGTTATAACCATGTCAGCGTTCATAATTTAAAGGTGCTATGGAACAAGTGGAAGGCTTATCATTTGCTTCTCTAGAATGTTCCACAATATTTTATCTACCTCGATGAAGACGACCAATTGTGGACAGCAAGTTAGAGCAGGGGTGTCAAACTCATTTTGGTCTGGGGGCCGTATCCAACTCATGGCATATATACTCCCAAAATAGCAATAAGTCCAAATATTTGTGCAGAGAAACTCAAATCTATTACAGAAGTCTTTTTTATTTAAAGGGACAGTGTGTAGGATTCGTGGCGCATAGGTGGTTAGTAGCTATTCCACTTCCTCTTTTGGCTATGGCAGACCACGAGGGTCACCCGGGCACGCCGTAGCGCCGATAGCTCGCGTGCACGCGCCGCTGTATACATAAAACGCGGTCCCCCGTTCACTTTTTTTTTTCTTTTCACATGAAAACACACAATCCCGATCATGATTCATGACAATCTACACATCAAATGAAACCTTACAGTCTCCTCTTTTTGACTATGCAATTCATTTCCCTGCAAAACAATCACTCCCCGAGCACATGGGGCTTTTATACAGAAAAGCACAAAACGAGGTTTGTTAGCTTACCTTTGAAGGCTCTGCACAGGTCAAACTCTGTATTTCACCATAAACTTGGTCTCAATCTGTCCATAAGGATCCAGCGAATAAAATCCAGTAAAACAATTTAGTCCAAAATACGTGTTATATCCATTACGATGTGTGATACAGCAGCATGCTTCTTTACACGAGGCTCCCCCCTTCCCCCCTCCCCTTCCCCTTCTCTCCTTCTCTCCCTCATGCAGCGCGGCTGAGCAGCTGTTAGCAGGAGCCTCGGCGAAGGATGAGCCCAAATGTCCTTCTGCGGCTCTCGTATTCAAAATGGCTGCCTCTATATGGGGAAGATCCCCCTTTTATGTGACTATATCTAAGTCCAAAAGAATACTTTGATTTCATGATGGAAGTGAAAAGGCTTGGAAAACAATGTATTTTTGAATGGGTATCTTCAATTTCAGTAATTAACGGGTAAAAATCTTACACACTGTCCCTTTAACTCTTTCTTTTACAACATATTATAATATTATGAACAACCTGAAACTTTAAGAAAAATGCAGTTTCAATACAGTGTTTTAACATTAACTTGTATGCATTTCACAGAATTTAGTCATGCTTTCTTTTTGCTCCTGAAACTTGGCATCTGCTGATGAGGGTGTCACAGTCAACAGTCAAAACGATGGTCCTTTAAGAGCGTTTGGAAAGAGGCAAGTCTTCATTTGTGCTGCTCTGGTGGGAGGGGCCACGCACAGAGGTGCTGGAGACGCTGCTATGCTAAGCTGCGCAGAAAAGAGGCACAGAAAATTACCAATATTTTAATAGAAAATAAAAATTTGGCTTGTGGCAGCCAAGCCTTCATAGCGACGTCGCTTTTTGATCCTTCGATGTTGGCTCTTCCTATTATTGTGAAGCAGAATTCACCAAGCGTTGGATTGTTCACCCACTAATAGGGAACGTGAGCTGGGATTAGACCGTCATGAGACAGGTTAGTTTTTCCCTACTGATGATGTGTTGTTGCAATAAAACAATAGAAAATTAAATAGAAAATTAAAATATTAAAACATTTTAATAGAAAATCAGCAGAGGGTGAGATTAAAGGTCTTGGAGGGCCAGATCTGACCCCTGGGCCACATGTTTGACACCCCTGAGTTAGAGGGTCTGTGGAGAGACAAGCCTCTCTCTTTCTCCATATCCTCCTTTCTCTTTCTCTCTCTTTTGCTTTTCTCAATGGAGATGTTATTGCTTTGTCTGGAATGTTTCACAGTACGGTGTTGACCCTTTCTATTTTCATGGAGACCACACCAGACCAAGTTACAGGTCAGATCTGTGGAGAGGCGACTCCGCTCACAGTCAGAATGCCTGTTTTTGTAGGTATATCTGAGCTATAAAACCACCTGTAATCCAATAAATGTAAGGTAGAGCTGTTTAATGCCATACTGTGGAACATTCCAGGCAGAGCAATGACATATCCATAGAAACAAGCAGTTGACGAACCCTCCACCAGAAAAGTTACACAATGCACGGTTAATAAACTACTGAGCTGAGACCCAGACCCAGTTCGTACATTTAGAAACTCAACGTAGAAACCATAGAAGAAGTCTTGCATCACTTTAACGTCGCAGCCAGCTCATTTGTATTGACCGGGGCGCTCTGCTTTCCCTTTTTTTCATTGAGTGAGTGACCTTCATCTAATCATGAGCATAATCCTAACATCCTAACTATGAAACTGCAGCGACCACTGTTTGTGAACTCAAAGTGGATTCAATTAAGGAGACCATCTGATCTGGCCCGGCTCTCCCTGTGTGCTGTCTACAGATTTGTCAAGTCCAAAACACACACAGAGATGATTCTACATCCTTGATCAGAAGTAGACCTCTCACTCTCCTTTTCCTTGTTTTTCTGCTATCATTAGAAGAAGCTGGGAGTGTTGAGCATTTAGCAACTCACCACCGGGTAACTGGTTGAATTGGTTGTGCATAGGGGTGGGCGGTATGGGGGGAAAAAAAAAAAAAATCTTGATATTTTGTAGGATTTTAACAATAACGATATTATGTCAATATTATCAAAAGTGTGATCGTTGACTTTTTCTGTCATACGGCACTTTTCTGCTGAACGAGTCAGCTGAACAGGTCGCCTACTTGTTTTTTCTTGAGCTGCAGAGTCTTGAAGTTTCTCGTATTCTTCGTACTTTTTACTGTGGTTGGTGCGGAGGTGGTGAAGGAGGTCTGTTGCGGAGCTTTGTTTCACGGCAACAGATTTCTGGCTAATCCTGCATATGACAGTGTTTTCATCAATGTCAGTCTTTTCGAAACCAAACCGTTTCCATGCCAGAGAAGTAGACCCGCGTCTCTGCACTAAATCATCTGAAGTAGACCCAGCTTCAGGGACTGGAGCTGCCTCTGCCTGCATTTTTTCAAACTGCACTGCTAACCTGTTGCAAGGCTGCTCGCGAGAGAGGTCATGTCACCTAGGCCTACAAGTTGAGTGGAAGTTGTGTGTGGAGCACTGCTGCGCTGTAATGTGAAGTGTCGGCGTGCGTTTCATTGGTTTTGGCGAACTAATTTAAATACTCGATAATGTAAATTTGCACATTGTTAAAACAACAATCACGATCATGTCGCAGATGATGTATATCGCCAACCCTAGTTGTGCACATACTGTTGTTTTGTCTTTAATGTTAGTTCTAGTGTTGCTCCAATACCATTTTTTTGGGATCCGATCTGACACTTGTTGATACCGATACCTGTCCTATAGAGAATAAGGCTACTCAGTTGTCACAGTACAAGAGCAAACATAAAAAGCTGTCTCTAAAGAAAATCTAAAAGAATAAATTAGATTACTGGTAGCATAAGCCCCAGACATAAACAGCGGTTGCTTGCATCTACGGGTCCGCATTCAGGAAAATACAGAGTGGTATCGATTTATGATTTTGTCTCGCCGATACCCATGCTTGAAAAATATGCATTATTGTAGTTTTTGCTTAGTCTGGTTAACACCTGACCATATCACAAGTGAGATATGGGTCTGGAAACTCGCTTCGAAAAATCCCGTAGTGGAGGTGTGGTTAGCGATTGCCAACGGCCGTTTATTGGGCGTTATGAATGTCTATCATTGAGCGTATACGTAAGTCCATAGCCAATCATGTCAGTTGTCAGTTCAAACTACAAGCTTCCGTTTGTCATGTAGGACGCGTCACCGTCCGTCTTGCCACACCTCCCCCGCTCTCTGATTGGGGCCCTAAATCTGGGACTCTCGCTTGGACGAGTTTCCAGGCCGCCTTCCAGTTCGAAACGAACGGAAGCGGCCTGGGAATTCCCAGGCTAGTTTTTGCTGACACCAGTATCAGTATGAGAACAACCCCAGTTACTTCACCAACTTTGCTTTTTCCAGATACTAAATCTGTGATGCTCTAATGATCTGATTGTATTTTTATATGTGCTAAAATCTTCATGTGCTTTCCTGGTTTAGTCCTGGTGTAGACTTGGATTGATCCTATTCTAGCCCTGGGAAAGTCTAGTTTAATTTAGTTTAAGGTTTACTTCCGGTGTAGTTCCAATGTTAATGTGTATACAGCTCTGGAAAAAAATAAGAGGCCACCACATTTTTTTCTGAAATCAGCATCTCTACATGTATTACAGCCATTCCATTCCAGCGTCTGTTGAATTCCAACACAAACACAAAGCTGAGCTACTTCAGTTCTTGCACCAAGAGTGGAATAAAGTCACCCAAGAACAATGTGAAAGACTTGTGGAGAGCATGCCAAGACGCATGAAAGCTGTGATTAAAAATAAGGGTTACTGGACCAAATATTGATTTCTGAACTCTTCTTAAGTGTAAACATTAGAATTATGTTGTTTTAAAATGAATTTGATCTTGTTTCTTTGCATTGTTTGACGTCTGAAAACATGTATCTTTTTTGTTATTTTGACCATTTGTCATTTTCTGCAAATAAATGCTCTAAAGGATAATATTTTTATTCGGAATTTGGGGGAAATGTTGTCAGTAGTTTATAGACTCAAACAAAAATGTTCCTTTTGCCCAAACACATATCTATAAGTACAGTAGTAAAATAAGAAAAACTCATCATTTTGCAGTGGTCTCTTATTTTTTTTACAGATTTTTTTTTTAAAGTGTTAATTTAGTGTTTTCTGTGATGATAACATTGTCAACAAGTTCATAAACTCCAAGAATCCCCTTCATTTGCTGTTGTGCTGTTGAGGTTAAACCATAGACTGAATATAAATTGACATAGGAGCTTTGTGTTGCATTTTGTATGAAAAGCGCTCTATAAATATTGTTTGATTGATTGATAGTGAACACGCTAGCCACGCTAACCACATTCCAAATAGGAAGTTCGCAGGTGGGTTCTTCCATGGATTTACATTGGTATATTGTCGCTCCTCTGTCAGTTTCATAAAAATGGGTCAGAAGGAGGTCTGAAGGAAGGCATAGTCGAAATTGAGGTTATTCAGCATTTTAATGTAAAAATAGCAGAATAAAAAAATGGTGACATCAGACATCTTCAGCATTCATGTGGTCAGCTTAGCAGAGAGACATGAAGAGGGACCTCCCCAGTGGGGGCAGATCACACACACACACCCACACACACACATATGACCACAAGGTGTCTTTAAATAGAGTACAGACTGTTGAATATTTATGACATCAACAGCAGCTAACCTATAGGAGAATAGCTTAGCTCTGCAGACCATGTAAAGAACTCCCCAGCTTTAGCTAAGAAGACCAGTTTTCCCAATAGTCAGCCAAAATATTGATGGATAGGGAGCAGGTGATGTCAACACAGCCCAGGATAGTCTATGTAGGTATCGAGTTACACTTAGCTGTTCAAAGAACACTGGGTTAAAACACAGAAGAATCAGGTGAAGTATACAGAGATAAGTATGCAGATCACAGTTTTCATATGTAAGTACACATGTAACTTAAATATGAGATCCCACACCTCTCTGTAAATGCTGCGGTGAACCTTGTCGTTTTGGTCTTAAAATGTTTATATTAACCTGCTGTACATGATCCTGGTGTTTTGTTTTTTTTCCTCGCTATTTTGTCAGTTAAGAAATTCCTATTCCCAATATAGAGCCTGGCGCCAAGTTCACCCCTGTAACTGCTAGCCTGGTGAGCTTCATTTGACTGGAGCCGAACGCTATGGGTGACGGCACACTCGCTTAGTCCACTTCTTTATACAGTTTATGGATTAAACATCTTAACTCTACCAGAGGAGGTATCACACTCTCCATTTCCTCCTCCTCTCTCTTTCTCTGTCTCTCTCTCCATCACCTTCTTCCATTTCCTCCACCCCTCCTCTCTATACCCCTTTCTCCCTCTCTCCCTCTCTGTCTCTCCCTCCAGCCCTCTCTCTTTGGCCCGTCTCCTCTGTGTCACCGAGCAGAGTGTGGGTTGCCGTGGGTTGACACAGGTGGCAGCTCCACACTATTCTCATCAGCCCTTCCAGACATCGGATGAAAAATCTCTCCTTCTCTCTCTCCATCACCTCTCTTTCTCTCTCTCTCCATCCCACGGCCTCCTTCACTGCTGTAATGTTTAGCTCTCTGCCCTGTCACAGCGCACATGATGAGAAATGGGAAAGAGGCTTGTGGGGTGTGCTGGCTCTGACAGAGGAGAGGAGGGAGTGAGGAGAGGAAAAGGAGAGACATTGAGGAGAGAGAGGAGAAGGAAGGAGAGAATTGGAGAGGAGAAGAGTAGAAAGAGAAAGGAGACAAGAGGTGAGGTATAACGTAGAAGTGTTTGAAGGATAAGTGCAGTGTTTTGTTGCTGTTTTACACTGAGGTTTGTCATGAAAAAAACTCTTTGGCTATGGGGGTGTGACGCTAACTGTAGGCTCTGCTCTGTCTGAAGCTCTTTTACTCATTTTAGACTTTAATCTGAGCTTTTTTTTAACAATAAAGAACTGATTTAGCTGGAAATACAACAGGTTTTTGGCGGTGTTTGCTAATGTTTGTATTGTGTCATCATGGTAACTACTTAAGATTTAACCATAGAGATGCAAGTAGCGCACCTCCTGCGTCCACATGAGGCAACGCTCTACATTCCCACCCTCACCTATGGTCATGAGCTCTGGGTAATGACCGAAAAGACAAGATTGTGGATACAAGCGGCCGAAATGAGTTTCCTCTGCAGAGTGGCTGGGTGCTTGGGAGGAGCTTGGAGTAGAGCCACTGCTTCTCCACGTCGAGAGGAGCAGCTGAGGTGGCTTGGGCATCTGTTCTGGATGCCTCCTGGATGCCTCCCTCAGGAGCTGTTCCGGGCATGTCTGTCTTAAACAGAGCTAAACCGGGACAAAAACAGGGCTAGGAGTAAACTAGAACTAAAAGAGGCTTACACTATGACTAAAACAGACCTAAACTAGGACACAAACCAGGACTAAACCAGGACTTAACCAGGACTATAACAGGACTCAACCAGAGCTATAACAAGACTAAATTAAAGCCGCAAGCGGCGTTGGTCGGGACCTCGCACCTGCGTTTGTTCGTCTTACTGAGACGCACAGCCATACCAAATTTCGTGTGCCTGGCACAATTATCTCACTTCCTGTTGGGCGTGGCCATGACATTGTAGATACCCTGTCAGAACAGACCCTGTCAGACCCTGTCAGACCCTGTCAGACCCTGTCAGACTCTGTTAGACCCTGTCAGACCCTGCATGTGGCCTCCATGCTGAGGTGTCTCAGTGCAACACTTCCTGTTGGGCGTGGCCATGACATTGTAGATACCCTGTCAGAACAGACCCTGTCAGACCCTGTCAGACTCTGTTAGACCCTGTCAGACCCTGTCAGACCCTGTCAGACTCTGTTAGACCCTGTCAGACCCTGCATGTGGCCTCCATGCTGAGGCCTACATGAACCTTCGATGCTTGTCCCCACATTGCTGCTTGCAGCTATATCAGATCAAAGGTACAAAGATCAAAGACCTTTGATCAGGGCGTTGCCTAGCAACAAATACCTCCCATTCATAACTCATCACTCCCATTCAATAAATACCTAACTTTATCGATCCGCCGTGTCGTCATATTACCGCCTATTTGAAAATCCTTCGCAATTTAACATCTCCAACGTCTTAAGATTATGTTCACCAAAATTTAAGCCTATCTGAGGTACGGTGTAGGAGAAGTGTTTCAAATTCCATACCTAACTTTATCGATCCGCCGTATCGTCATATTACCGCCTATTTGAAAATCCTTCGCAATTTAACATCTCCAACATCTTAAGATTATGCTTACCAAAATTTATGCCCATCTGAGGTACGGTCTAGGAGACCCCCCACTGGGGGTCCCCCAGTGGGGGGTCTCCCAGGGACCCCCAGGTCCCCCAGGGACGAGACTTTGTGTGGTCGTACTGGCAGCACTTTGTGATGCCCGTGCAAAGTTTCGTTTGTTTTGAAGCATGGGAACATGCTCAAAATTGCCCCAGCGTGTATGAACAAGAATAATAATAATAATAATAATAATAATACGGAAACAAAGCAACAACAATAGGGACCTTCGTCCCCCTTCGGGCTCGGTCCCTAACAAGGACTAAACCAGGTATAAAACCAGGTCTAAACCAGAACTAAAACAGGTCTCAACAAGGACTACACCAGGACTCAAACTGGTCTCAAAGAGGACTAAACCCGGGATAAACTAGGACTAAAACATGACTAAACCAGGTCTTAAACAGGGCTAAACCAGAACTAAAACAGAACTAAACCGGGACTAAACTAGGACACAAACCAGGACTAAAATAGGCCTCAACTGGACATGTCCCGGCATGACACACTGGAGGGACTATGTCTCTCGGCTGGCCTGGGAACGCCTTGGGGTCCCCACGGAGGAGCTGGAGGAAGTGTCTGGGGTGAAGGAAGTCTGGGAGTCCCTGTTTAGACTGTTACCCCCGTGACCCCGCTCCGGAAAAGTGGAAGAAAAAGGATGGATGATGGATGGATGGACACCTCCAGCGTATCATGTATCAATAGCGGTTCATAGTTTTAATGCAGAACTATGGAACATTCCCAGGAAAGGGATAAGATCTCCATGGAAATGAGCAGGCCACAGACCCCCCACCAGGAAAATTACACAGCGCACCTTTAATACGAGCTGGTGAAACATGTATTTTACTGTATCACTCTCTTCCCAGCTGCCCAGTCACACAGTCTAAAAATACAACCGTGGCCCTGAATGTTTTCTCAGCATCTGCTTCATCCTCCTCCTCCTCCACCTCCTCCTCCTCCTCCTCCCCTCAGACCAAGACTCTGCTTTTTTAATGTTTCTTCATCAAATATTGGTGTGAGCAGACGACAGCTGTGACTGTGAGGAGCTTTTTAAGTTGTCTGTACGCACATCCAACCATCTGCCCGGGTCAACTCCATGAAAGGGCTCTTGTTACACTTTTTCTTATCTATGTCATAATGTTGTTTCCTTATGAAAAACATACCTGGAGTCGTGTTTTGTTTCATTCACACAGGCTCAGCACACAAATGGTTCAAAAGTCGTCCAGATGGAAAAATTACCTCTTTAACAGCGTGTTAGAAGTGACTATCAGGAGCCTCACTAACTAATGTAATGTGTGGAGAAATAACCTGTTTCTGTCAGGAGAAATGGGGCCATCTTGCCCAATACTGAATATACTGTACGCTGTTGTTTTAATGATTGAGGGTAGCTGGTTCAAAACTGAGTGCATACTGTTGTTGTGCAAGTCATTTATTTTATCTCTCTTTTTTTGCTTCCAGTGTTGAATTAAATTTTGGAAACCTGTTCACGGTAAACCCCAAAACTCATTATGTTCTGACTTTCTTAAAAAAAAAAAAAGTGTTATTACTTTTAAAAATTCTGCAATGGAGGAAATAAGTATTTGATCCCTTGAGAGAGAAAATATTAAAAAGAAAATCACATTATAGAAAATATATGAATAGATTTAAGTCTCTTAATTTCTTTAATAAGTTTCACTCTCGTTTTTGACACTCTGAGCTAAGTCACCCCCCCTTCAGAGCACTACTACATTACGGTTGATAGGTTTGTGAACTTGTATTGTTTTGTATGCTGCTTTTGTATATTAATGGAATTTTGTCAGGTAGCGCTAGTGGTAAAAGTACTCAAACATGCATGGATGGCATCTAAAACCTCTTCAGGTATATTTTTGATGAGTGTTATAACATGGTAGAAAGAAAGAAGAAAAAAGAAAAATTTAAACATTTGTTATGTGTTTGCATTTGGCCTGGTTTAGTCCTGGCTTGATTCTGCTTTAGTCTGGATGTAGACTTGGTTCTAGTCATGGTCTCACCCTGTTCTAGTCCTGTTTTAGTCCTGGTCCAGTCCATATAACACCAGTTTATATTTCTGGTCTACACATTAATAATTATATCTCTATGTTACCGCATTATACAAACTCCTAACTGTTAACTTCATTGTCTGTGAAAGCGCGTAACCCTGTATGATTAATAAGTTTCTCTTTATGGAAAATTACCAGCTAGTGTTAGATTAGACTGAAACATGAATGGATGACATCTAAAAAAATGAGGGAACAATGTTATAACATGTTAGAATGCTCTTTAAAGGTCCCATGGCATGAAATTTTCACTTTCTGAGGTTTTTGAACGTTAATGTGAGCTCCCCTACCCTGTTTAGCCCCCATGGTTAAAAGTTGTGAAATGTCTAAACTGAGCATTTGCGATCCTTTTCTGCGTTACAAAAAATCGGAGCTCAAACGGGCGAGTTTGAACAAGGCACCTTATTGACGTCAGATCGAAAAAAGAAATGCAAATGCAGTTCCACCCCCGTCTGTCTGTACTCAGCGTCTCTGTAAATCACGCCCAGAGAGTTTGGACTGCGAATGCGCTAGGCAATGCGAAATGCGTTTTTTTATTTGCCTGGAGGCACGTCCGAGTGTTTCTAGGCTCGGAAGTCCTTTATCTGAGCCTCTGGACCTTTGAACAGCAGTGGTTTAATTTTATTTTCTGTGGAAATGTGTTTATTTTTCAATGGAACGCTTCAAATCTCTCCCCCGTGCAAAAACAAGGAAATGGATCAGCTGTCGGCTCTGACCTCTGAGCGGAGAGTTTGGCCATGCCCCCACCCTCTACTATTGGCCATCTGTTTTCTCCTCATTTGCATTCAAGCAACAACGCCCAGAATAAAGAGTTTGAGAGAGATATTTATGACTCTTTCTCATCTTATCTCTGTTTCTCATGCACTGTGTTGAGTGTTGATTTTGAAGAAGGATTCATTTACAGTATTAGGGAACCATTAAGGAGCCATATAAAAGCATCAAGAAGTACCAGTCATGGGATCTTTAAACATTTGCTATGTGTTTGCATTTTGGCCTGGTTTAGTCCTGGCTTGATTCTGCTTTAGTCTGGATGTAGACTTTGTTCTAGTCATGGTCTAGTCCTGTTTTAGTCCTGGTCTAGTCCACATTTAACACCAGTTTTGATTTAATTATATAAGCTCCTAAATGTTTACTTCATGGTGTGTGACTGTGCATGGCCCTGTATGATTAATAAGTTTCTCTTTATGGAAAATTGCCTGCTAGTGCTAGTGCTAGTGCTAGATTAGACGTAAACATGCATGGATGACATCTAAAACGGTGAGGGAACAATGTTATAACATGGTAGAAAGCTCATTAAACATGCTTTAAGTTCACATTTGTCTTGGTTTGGTTCTGGCTTGATTCGACTTTAATCTGAATGTACTGTAGACATGGTTCTAGTAACGGTTTAACAACAGTTTTGATTTGTGGTCTACGCAGTAATAATTCTATCTCTGTGTCACCACATTATACGAACTCCTCACTGTTTACTTGGTGTGTGACTGTGCATGGCCCTGTTGTCCTCACAGAAAAACACTTTGAGCACATGTCTGGTAGCTCAGATTGATGGCTGTAATAGTGTTGATCCATTACAATGTTAATGTGTTGGACTCGTATTGGTTTTGCAGCAGTCCTCTCAGTCTCCTCACTGGGCATAGACAGCCTACAGTCATTTAGATGAGAGATGGCTCCTGTACGTTGTAGTCTGCACAGAAATCTATGTAACCACGCACTTTAAGTAATTGAGAAATGTATCAGGCTGCTGAGCGTTTAAGATGGAGGGAGAACTGATTTTGGGGCAGTATATGGGAGGAGCAGTGATAGTGGAAAGTAGTGTTTTTATGATACTAAAATTTCTAACTCGAATATGATACTAAAAAATAGACTTGATTCTCAATACGGATTCTGATACCACTATGATATGATATACGACTACTATTACTGCTACTACTACTGCTACTACTACTACTACTGCTACTACTACTACTACTGCTACTACTACTACTACTAATAATAATAATAATATTCTTTAGACCATAGACCATAGAAAGTGATTTTCAGCATTAAAATGCCCATATTTCTCCTTTTTCTGATCTATCTTATAATGTTGTTTCTGTTCATTTCTCAAACTGAAAACCCTCTTTTTCACTTAGTGATGTCATGTGGTCATACAGGAAGTGCTCCATTGTGTTTTTAAAGGTCCCATGGCATGAAATTTTCACTTTCTGAGGTTTTTGAACATTAATGTGAGCTCCCCTACCCTGTTTAGCCCCCCCCCCATGGATAAAAGTTGTGAAATGTCTAAACTGAGCATTTGCGATCCTTTTCTGCGTTACAAAAAATAGGAGCTCAAACGGGCAATTTTGAACAAGGCACCTTATTGACGTCAGCTCGAAAAAAGAAATGCAAATGCAGTTCCACCCCCGTCTGTCTGTACTCAGCGTCTCTGTAAATCACGCCCAGAGAGTTTGGACTGCGAATGCGCTAGGCAATGCGAAATGCGTTTTTTTATTTGCCTGGAGGCACGTCCGAGGGTTTCTAGGCTCGGAAGTCCTTTATCTGAGCCTCTGGACCTTTGAACAGCAGTGGTATAATTTTATTTTATGTGGAAATGTGTTTATTTTTCAATGGAACGCTTCAAATCTCTCTCCCCGTGCAAAAACAAGGAAATGGATCAGCTGAGCGCTCAGAGCCCAGAGCGGAGAGTTTGGCCATGCCCCCACCCTCTACTATTGGCCAGCTCTTTTCTCCTCATTTGCATTCAAGCAACAACATCCATTATGGAGTGTTCAGAATGAGAAAAATTACTCTTTCTCATCTTATCTCTGTTTCTCATGCACTGAGTGTTGATTTTGAAGAAGGATTCATTTACAGTATTAGGGAACCATTAAGGAGCCATATAAAAGCATCAAGAAGTACCATGTCATGGGATCTTTAAACTCCATACTACTTTACTGTGGTTGGTAAATGGTAGTTGTTAACTTGAAAACTACTACTTCATGACATCGTGGAACATTTGGGAGCATTTTGAGCTTTAGAAATGTAGCCAGAGTAATAAAGGATTACTCAAACACATGTGAAAGACACAAAACACAACTCCAGGTATGTTTTGATGAGGTAACAACATTATAACATGGCTTAAAGCTCATAAGAGTCAATTTTGCGTAATACATGATCTTTAAATCAAGATCATTCTAAAGCTATTCAGGAAAGGTTCATTTCTCTCCTGTGAATGCATCTTTCTTACCTGCTCAGATACGTATCTAGTTTCGATATTAGTTTAGTATTACTATCTGATTTTTGATACTTTTGACAGCCTTAGTATGAAGAGAGAGATCGCAGGGAGAAAGTGAAGCATTTGAGACAGGCTGCGGGCAGTGACACATCTAAAACAACAGTGCATTGTTGACTGTTGACAGCAAATCTGGAAAAAGACCCACGACTGGCAGCTGGGACAAGATGAACTTTCCTGTCACAGTGTTACTAAGTTCAGGTTTAGAAGTTACTATAGGAAAGATGTGTTCATTTGTTCCATCGTACTGTTTTTGTTGACGAAATCCTAAACAAATATACTATTCTATTTCACGGTAAAGGCCCCATATTACATGAGGTTTAAGCCGTGGTTTAATGTGGTTACCTCATCAAACACGTATCTGGAGTTTGCTTCATTCGCACATGTTTGAGTAATTCTTTATTATTAGTCTGTCTACATCTCTAAAGCTCAAAATGTTCTTTTCCGCCTTGTGATGTTGTGTAGCGACCTAACAGCTACCTTTTACCTTTTGTTCACTAGAGATTGGCAATAACAGGGCTGAAACTATCCAAATGATTCTAATGAAAGTGCATTGAGTTTGAAAACACAGTGGAGCTCTTCCTATATAACCACATGACAACACAAGGTAGAACTGCAGCCTGAAGTGACCCAAATCTGATTTTTTCGCCCCTATGTGACCTGTATCTGATCTTCTAATGACAGTCTGAACGACACAGATCCGATTTTTTAAAATGCGACCCAGGCCACTTGGATATGTGATCTTGAAACTGATACATATCCAATATTTTGACATGTGACTTCAGTCTGAACGACCAGATCGCATTCATTAGATTCATCCGGCCTACACGTCATCAACAAGTGACACAAACGTCAATATTCTGCTCTGAATTAGGCGTAAACCGGAAGAAACAATGGCGGATGGTAACACCGACAGTACTCAGTGGAGGGAAAGTGAGGTTTCCATTTTAATTCATGTTTGGCACCCACATGTTCCTCTGTATGGAGGTTGCTGCCACTGCCAAACAAAAACGCCATGGCCAACAACCTCGCTCTTCTTCTTAATCTCCTCTTTAAAACAAATGTATTGTACATGTGCTGGCTCCTGTAGGACAGGTAATAAAGCCAGATGCTCACTCATAGCATCCATGTTTACTTCCGTACACACTGAGCACGCTCGCTGTGTGTGACGTTGTCGTGTCCTCCAAGGCGCATGTGGGACACTTTAGGGGCGTTTAAAGGGATATGCCACCCCCAGGTCAAACTTGGGCATCTCCCCACAGTCCAGAGACTAAAATAAGTGGTGGAAAGTGTTTTTCTGGTGACCCAGCCATTGTCCGAGTCTGTCACCACTGACCGCCGCGGTATCTGCAGCTACTCCGCGTTAGACTGGAGTCTAACGTAGCCAGAGAAAGATTTCGGCCAAAAGGGATTAATTTGCTCGATGCTTTTCCCAATTACTTTATGTGTAGTGCGCATTCATATCGAGTGCAAATAAATGTGCAAATCAACATGGAGAGCTTGGCTTGGTCATTTTGGGTGGGAACTATTTTTCAGTGCGGAAAAAGACAGATGAAGCACGCACCACGCTGCGTAACAGGGGAACTCCCTTCCTGGTGCGTAACTGGGATTCCCCTGTCAGCATGGTGCGTGCTTCAGCTGTCTAGCTGTGTTTAATTGGAAATGTGAACGACCTCGCAAAAAAATCTGATTTCACAGAAAAATCAGAATTGAGCTTTAAACCCTGCAGTCTGAACGTAGCGTTTTCAATTTGAGAACTCAGCCTAAACATGTGTGAATGAAACAAAACACATCTCCAGGTATGTTTGTGACGAGGGAACATTATACTATAGATCAGAAAATACAGTAATATGATCCCTTTAAAGTTTGCTTAATTGTAAATAGACTTTCCCGACAGCTAATGATCTTACGTGTACCTCCGCGTGCCTCACGTCTCCTCACATTCATTTGGCAGTTAAATACAGTCTGAGACAAACAATCTGCGTCGTACAGACTCAGTGGAGCCCCTTTAATGGGGCAAAACCAGCCAGGACCATGCGCTCATCTGGGGACAAAGCAAAACAAACACTGCAAAAGTAATACAAGTTCAAATTACTCAAATTAAGAATGTTAAGTTGAGTAGATTTGACTTGACAGGTAAAATTATCCACCCGTGGATTAAGGTTTTCTGTATTGATTCAAACAGCACAAGATTTAGTGCCTAGAGTTGTTGTTTATAGCCCCAGTGTGTAGGATTTGTGGCGCATAGGTGGATGATGCTATTGCACTTTCTGTTTTAGCTACGGCAGACCTCGAGGGTCACCCGGGCGCGCGGTCCCGTTTTCTTTTTCTTTTCTCATGAAAACACACATTCCCGATCATGTACCATGACACTCTACACATCAAATGAAACCTTACAGTCTCCTCTTTTTGACTATGCAATTCATTGCCCTGCACAACAATCACAATGGGGCTTTTATACGGAAAAGCACAAAACGAGGTTAGCTTACCTTAGAATGCTTTGCACAGGTCAAACTCTGTATTTCACCATAAACTTGCTCTCAATTTGTCCGTAAGGATCCAGCAAATAAAATCCAGTAAAACAATTTAGTCCAAAACACGCGTTAGATCCATTACGACGTCTGATCCGGCAGCATGCTTGTGTTGTTTACCCAAAACCACGAGCCTTGGCGAAGGCGAAGGCGGAGCCCAAATGTCCTTCTGCGGCTCTCGTATTCAAAATGGCTGCCTCTATATGGGGAAGATCCCCCTTTTATGTGACTATATCTAAGTCCAAAAGAATACTTTGATTTCATGATGGAAGTGAAAAGGCTTGGAAAACAATGTATTTTTGAATGGGTATCTTCAATTTCAGTAATTAACGGGTAAAAATCTTACACACTGTCCCTTTAAAGATGGACTCTAATTTTTTTGGTTAGGCTAGGGGTCCATCAACTGCTTGCTTCTATGGATACATCATTGCTCTGCTTGGAATGTTCCACAGTATGACATTAAACAGCTGTACTTTATAGTGGTTTTGTAGCTCAAAAATATCTAGAAAAAACGGTATTCTGACTGTGAGCGGGGTCGCCTCTCCACAGATCTGACCTGTAACTTGGTCTGGTTTGATCTCCATGATGACAGAAAGGTTTATACTGTGTAATATTCCAGACAAAGGAATAATATCTCCATGGAGGGTCCGTCATTGTTTTTCTCCATGGAATAACATCTCCATGGAGAAACACAACGACCGACCCTCCACCAGAAAAGTTACACAATGCACCTTTAAAAGTGTTCCTGTTTTAAATCTTGAATCTCTTGGACAGTGTATGCAAAAATCTACTGATAATACGAAGAATTCCTGTATTTTCTGAAGGACCAAATCAATGCAGACAAGTATTCAGATTCAAACTATCATTTCATCCCAGCTTCTTTAAATGCTGCTCCCTGAATGTATTTAGGTGTTCAAGAGCTTTTACACTTTATAGACATGAACTGACAAGATGAGACCACTTTAAGAGCATATTTATGGAACCTATTCAGTGTTTTTTCTTTTAATAGGAGCTGTAGATTCTTAATGACGTGACTCATTGCCTTTGCTAATTGCAGATCCAGTTATTTCTGTTGGATGGATGGATGAGCTGCTCAGTATTAATGTGTCTCTGGTCTGGGGTTGTCAAAAAGATATACCAAGCTACTGATTGACATTAAAACTAGAATCAAATACTCAATTGATCAGGTATTGATAAAGGGAAAACCTGTGCTAACTCTAGGCACTGCTCTGTTTGAGACTAGACATTATTTGAACACAATCGGACCATAAAGAGTTTAACTTGCTGGAACTAGGGATGCAAATTATCGGTTAATTCATTAACTGATAGTTGATTGACCTTATCGATCGATTAACGATTAACTGATAAGCGGCGTTTTTCACCTGAATTTTAGTGTTTCAATAGGGTCTTTAAGAATATAAGCTATAGTATACATAACACTGAGTCATAAATATATCATAGTATTATATTGTATATTCCTCAATTATTTATTCCTTAGTAAAAAGCAGACAAATGTATTGATGCTGAATAACAAAATACAGTAATCCCTCGCTCTATCCAATTTTTTTTTTTTTATAGTGTAACATTTTTTTATAGTGTAACATTGTGTTCTGTCCTGATTGACTAAGAGACTAGACCAGGACTAAACGTGGACTGGACCAGGTCTGAACCAGGTCTGGACCTGGACTGGACCTGGACTGGACCTGGACTGGACCTGGACTGGACCTGGACTGGACCTGGACTGGACCTGGACTGGACCGGGACTCGACCGGGTCTAGACCTGGACTAGACCAGGATTAAACCACCACGTGCCGCTGCTGGTTTCGCCGCGAGGTTTTCGCCCCGAGCGCGGCGAAACCAGCAGCAGTGGCACGCATTCCGGGTTTGATCTCGCCTCGCGGTACACCCGGGGCTGCTGAGCAGTGCCGTTGGCGCCTGCGGTCGGCTGTGAGTCGAGCTTGGCGCAGCGCGGTTGCCTTGTTTCGGGTGCGCGTGTACGCGGTTAGCGGTTAATTACAATTAATGCATTTTGATCGACCAACGTCTTAATCGACAATTAACCGTTAATCGATTAATTGTTGACATCCCTAGCTGGAACAGTCGCAAACTAGCGAGAATTAGCCAACTGTTTTTCAGTCACTTTCACCTTTTTGTTGAAAATCTAATTCCTAAATGGAACCATGAACACCTGAACTGATAATAGCTCCTTTAGACGTGCTGTTTAAAACATTTTTTCCATTTTGTTCAGAAAACAAACATCCTTACTGTGAGCAGGCATACATCTTCACAAACCTGACTCTTATTTAGCCTGGCAGAGGGCTTCCTCCTGTTTTTATGTAATATATGTGATATAATATTTATAATATTCACAGTATTCCACAGTATTACATAAAGCGTATGTATCTCCATAGCATCAGTTACTTACTGTACCTTTAGAGAAACTATTATTATTTTTGTTGAAATAATTCCCATTGTGGCACTGAAATCAGTATTGTTTGTCAAGTCTATTCTTTGTACTGAAGTCTAGTTTTAGTAATATAGCGTGCTGTTTTAAATGTTCCAAGCGTAAGATATATTTCCTTCAGATTTTTTTGTTTGTTTTTTTCCCTGACTACAGTTTTTGTTTACTTGTCAGCTCGGCTCTGACCACGCTTGACATTTGGAGAGCGCCTGGTGAGCTGTTTTTCTGAAGTTCGCTTGGTCTGGTGCTTCTTTCAGTTTGACAAAATAGGGTCTAACTTGAGTCACGCCACTTCAGACAGAGCAGAGCCTCCAGTTAGCGTCACACCACCACAGGCAATCTTGATGACATCAGCTGCAAACCAGTAGCGAATACCGGTCTGTAACGGCGTGGAGCAGCTTAACAGAATCCCATTTCATTTTATGTCCGGGCGTTAAGTAACAATCGTCAGTTTTTTACACGTGGCTGGACTCTTCGTGACGAGCGCGTGATTTCGCTGGGGATAATTAACTTTTCATTAGATAAAGCGGAGATAAAACGGCAAAGCTCGACCGATAGAGCCACAGAGACCGAAACGAGAGCGTAATGTGGACACCGTCTTGTTTTATTGCGTTGGAGGGACACGGGAGGCAGATTGGTGGGACTTTTGGATGGGCCGAGGGGTTACATCAGCACCTGTGTGAGGATGGGTCCCTCTGCTGTGATCTTCTCGTTTCTCTCTCGCTTCTCTCTCGCTTCTACGTTTTAATCATCTCTACTCTCTCGTTCTCTTTGTGTCTCTCTGTCTGTCTCTCTCTCTCTCTGTTTCTGGATGTCTCTTTCCAATCATTATCCCTCTATCTTTCTCCTCTTCTCTTCCTCTTTCCTCCTTACTCACCCTCTCTTTCTCACTCTATCTGTCCACCCATACCCCCTCTCTCTATCATGACACCCCCTTTCTCTCTCTCTCTGCACTCTGATTCTCTCTCGCTTCTACGTTTTAATCATCTCTACTCTCGTTCTCTTTGTGTCTCTCTGTCTGTCTCTATCTCTCTCTCTGTTTCTGGATGTCTCTTTCCAATCATTATCCCTCTATCTTTCTCCCCTTCTCTTCCTCTTTCTTCCTTACTCACCCTCTCTTTCTCACTCTATCTGTCCAACCATAGCCCTCTCTATCATGACATTCCTTTCTCTCTCTCTCTCTCTCTCTCTCTCTCTTTCTCTGTCTCTTTCCAATCATTATCCTTCCATCTTGCACTCTGTCTCTTTACCTCTTTCACCTGTCTCTCACTCTCTCTCTTATCTCTCCAATCATCCCTCTCTCTCTGTGTCTCTTTTCCAATGATCCATCTCTCCATCTTACTCCCACTCTTCCACTTTCCTCCTTACTCACCCTCTCTCTTTCTCACTCTATCTGTCCAACCATACCCCCTCTCTCTATCATGACACCCGCTTTCTCTCTCTCTCTCTTTCTTTCTTTCTTTCTCTTTCTCTCTCTTTTCAGTCATTATGCCGATATCTTTCTCCCCTTCTCTTCCTCTTTCTTCCTTACTTACCCTTCTCTTTCTCTCTCTTATTTGTCCAGTCACACCCCTCCTCTATCATGACACCCCTCTTTCTCTCTCTTTCTCTCTTTTCAACCATTATCCCTCCATCTTGCCCCCATCTCTTCCTCTTTCCTCCTTACTCGCCCTCTTTCTCAATCTGTCCAACCATAGCCCTCTCTATCATGACACCACTCTCTCTCTTTCTCTCTCTTTTCAATCATTATCGTTCCATCTTCCACTCTCTCTCTTTACCTCTTTGACCTGTCTCTCCCTCTCACTCTCTCTCTTATCTCTCCAATCATCCCTCTCTCTGTGTGTCTCTTTTCCAATGATCCATCTCTCCATCTTGCCCCCATCTCTTCCTCTTTCCTCCTTACTCACCCTCTTTCTCACTCTATCTGTCCAACCATATCCCCTCTCTCTATCATGACACCCCCTTTCTCTCTCTCGCTCTGCACTCTGATTCGCTCTCTCTTTTTCTCTCTCTACCTCTTCCACCTGTCTCTTCCTCTCGCTCTCTCGCTTTATCTCTCCAATCATCCCTCTCTCTGTGTCTTTTCCAATGACCCATCTATCTTGCTGCACCTCTCTTGCGCACTCCTCTCTTCCTCTTTACTCCTTACTTGCGCTCTTTTTCCTCACTCTATCTCTCCAATCATACTCCCTCTATCATGACACCCCTCTTTCTCTCTCTCTCTCTCTCTCTCTCTCTCTCTCTCATAGCCACTCTATCATGACACCCCTCTTTCTCTCTCTCTCTCTCTCACTCTCTCTCTCTCTCTCTCTCTCTCTCTCATAGCCACTCTATCTTGACACACCCCTCTTTCTCTCACTGCGCTCTCTTACCCCCTTGCCTTTCTCTCTCTCTCTGTGTTTCTTTCCAATTGTCATCCTGCCCCCTTTCTTCCTCTGTCTCTCTCCGTCTCCCTGCTTTTCTCTCTTGCTCTCTCTTTCACTGGACTCTTTCCCTCTCTCTCTTTCTCTCTCTCTTTGCCCTTATTCTCTCCTTTTCTCTCCTTTTTCTCTGTCTTTCTCTCTCTTAAATTTAGCTGTTATAGTGTAGTCATGATGGATTATTCAGAACATCAGCATACAAATTATATTATAGCACTTAAAGATACAATCTGTCACATTTTTCATTTTCGGCACAGTATCTTGCAGCGGTTATAAATACCACCGGCTGGTCTCCTAGGAGATGTAACTGGAATGTCCCACACTATGGCATTTAAGCGATCCATTTTGATTTATTCAGGCACACAAAAAAGCCTTATGAGCTCTAATACTGAGGATATGACTTGTCTCCATGGTGATAAGTTAAATGTCATTCTGTTGGACCATTGTTTCTGTGGAGACGAGCAGATGGCAAACCCTCTGCCAGAAAAGTTACAGAGTGCATCTTTAAATCTACCAGACTCTTAACGGACAGATGAACATCACAGTTTTAATTCAAGTTAGTTCAAATTCTGCTTTTCACTTATTTCATTGTGTAACTTTTTTTGGCTGTCTACATTAAGGCTATGTTTATATGATGATGGTCTGAACAGAAGACGCAAAAGTGGCGTTGCGTCTTCACTTTTTATTCCGCGTTTAGACAAGCGTTTTCGGGAGGAAATCTGCGTGCATACAGTGACACAAAAATGTGTGGAATTGGATTGTGTATGCATGCCAGGCGGCTAGGTGGTGCTGTGATACATTATCACTCTGTCCACGTGCATGTGTAGCATCTTCCTTCTTCTCATCTGCGCCGCGAAAATCAAAACAAAACATGGCTGCCGGTAGCAAAAAAAAATGTGTGTGATCAGACAAAGAAGTTCAACTATTGCTTCAGACCACATTAGACTACAAAGCAACGAAGGCGCAACAAGGTGTGGACTGGGAGTCCTGCCAAACAAAGTACACTGATATATGGACCGATGTGACGTAAACGCGTACACGGCGACAGCAGATTTGACCAGAGTTTTGCGTCTTGGGCAGTGTAGACGAAAATGCTACAGCGGAGCGTATTCAAGTTTTCCACTTTGGAGGGCATTTCAGTTTTTTGCATTTTTAAGCCCCCAAAATGCCGTCACCGTCTAAACAAAAGACACTTCCGATAAAATATTTTGTCGTTTTTACTCGTAAGCGTTCTTGTGTAAACAGGCCCTAAATTTCTCATTTCATCTCGAATATCCTCTGCTGCTTTTTGCTCACTCTCTCCTTTTACACCTCTTCTCATCCCATATTCTATCTCTATCCCTCTCTAATGCCTCCCCTCTCTCTCTCTCTTCTGTTCTGTTTTCATTTTTGCCATCCTGCTCTTTTTTCCTTCTTTCTCTCCCTCTCCATCTCTACTTCTCCTATCCTCTCTCCTTTCCTCTTTCTTTTTCTCTTTATCTTTCCTCTCTCTCCTTCCACATCTCTCTCTCTCATTCTCTTCTTTCATCTCTCTCTTTATCTTTAATTCTACCAGCACCGGAGTAGATGTCTAGCAAGCTGGATTTAATTTCACATGTTTTTTTTGGTTTTTTTTGCTCTCTCCATTAAATTTCTCCTTTTCATCTCTGATTTCCTCTGCTGCTTTTCACTCACCCTCCCCTCTTCCTCCTCCTCCTCCTCTTCTTCCTCTCCCCCGCTTCGTTCTGGGCACTGATCTGGCACCATATTGGCCTAGGCTGGTGGTCGATGAGTTTGGCCGTGATTAGCCTCGGCGCGCACACGAACTCGCCCGCCCCGGTGTACGCCGGTGCACTCGGACCTGTTGGTGGGGCTGTAGATTGTAGATTGGGTCATCAGAAGGGCCAGGAAAGCTCTGGATATGCCTCCTGGTCGCAGCTTGGCGTTGGCGGCGGTCATTTCGAGGATTGGCGTAGTCGTGTGGAGAATGAGGCGTCCCGTGGTGGTACACTCCTCTACACGGAATATCTCAAGTACAGGGGTCAGGGATACCAGCTATAGATGGGGTCAGAACGAGAGCCAAAAAACATGAACAACCTCCAATGGGCTCTTTAGAAATACATTATTTTTACATTTAGAATTTTTTTTTATATTTAGGAATACAGGGTTTTTTACATTTAGAAATACTGTTTTTATTTTTACATTTAGAAATATATATATATATATATATATATATATATTTTTTTTTTTACCTTTAGAAATATTGTTTTTTACATTTAGAAATACATTTTTTTTTAACATTTAACTTTTTTTTTTCCAGTTAGAACTATATTTTTTACATTTAGAAAGACAGTTTTTTTGCATTTAGAAATATATATTTCTTTTACATTTAGAAAGACAGTTTTTTTGCATTTAGAAATACAGCGTTTTTTACATTTAGAAATACATTTTTTTGCATTTAGAAATACAGCGTTTTTTACATTTAGAAATACATGGTTCATGATTATATAAATGCATATGTACAAGTAAAAAGAAACAATGTAGGAATAAGTAATAAAAATATCTATGCAGCTGTGTACATGAGGTCATAAAGTAAGTATATTTTTTCATCATAGTATTAAATAATGTGGTGTTATTAAAATTTAGTCTACAGGCACCTCAAACAGTCACAGTTCCAGCCAAGTCAGCTCTTTCTGGTCTGATTGTATAAAATAAAGATCGAATTAAGAGCTTCAGACAGAGAGTAGTGCTTTCAGTTAGCTTCACAGTCCCAGGGAATGTTGTTGACATCGGCTACAAACTAGTGACATCCCTCTGGGGGTGTTCTACATGGAAAAAAAGGAAAAACTGTTAGCTAATGTTTAACAGCACAAATCAGTTCACCTGTTGTAGTCCATTTCAGTTTCATCGAACTTTCAAGCTAGTTTTTTGTCGAGCTCAGGTACCCGATAATCCTTGACATGGCAAGGGATGATGAAGCAAACGTAATCGAGTGGCGTCCCATTTCTTAGGGAAAAACGTAGATCAAGAGGTAGGGGAAAGACGAAGGGGTAAGACAGAGTGATGGGATGCAGCCTAAGCCTAAGTCTAACTTGTGTAAAAGCTTCATACAGCGTAGTGCTTTCAGTTATTTTCAGTTATGTTGAAAAAAACAAACAAACAGAAAAACAATTGGATAATCCTTGTGACTGTAAATTTTTTTTATGAGGAACTTGCTGAACAGCACAAATCAGCTCATCTCTTATCGTTCCAGCTAAATAATCTCTGGTCAGATTGTGTTCAAATAAAACTCAAATTAAATCTAACTTGTGTAACAGCTTCACACAGAGCAGTGCTTTCTGTTAGCGTCACACCCCTGGGGAATGTTCATGACATCAGCTGCGGGTTATCAGTTGTTAAAACTAACAACCAGCGCTGGGTTAGGTGAAGGAGGACCATCCTGACAGCCTCCTGGTGCTTTGCTCGCTGCCGGAGAGGGGCTCAAATATCCTCAAATACAGAAATACTTGGTTGAATTTTTGCTCCCGCTTCATTAATTCTCAACCGAATATGCGACAATGAGAAAAACAGATGAACTGACTGGGTTTTGTTTAGTTTTGTTCAAGCTTAAATCTGCTCATACATATGCTGCTAGTGTTCCATGTATCTGCCCATTTCCTCAAAATAACACTAGGCTTAAGATGAGGACTTCCGGAGGGTGTATTTGTACTTTTCTGGCTCATGCACAGAATACAGGGTACCAACAAGGGCCTTGCTAAAATATAGAAATACTATAAATTTAGTGATACATTACAGATATTGTGACCTGCTGTATTGATATGGCCCAAAGTATATATCCTTAACCACTGTAAGGCGCTTTGTGCTACAATTTTGTATGAAAAGCGCTTTATAAATATTGATTGATTGATTGATATATATACCAGAGGTGCCTCATTTTGGTCTGGGGGCCGTATCCAACCTACTTTGATCCCAAAGGGGCCGTATAAGAAAACTCATGGCAAATATACCCCAAAAATAGCAATAAGTCCAAATATTTGTGCAGAGAAACTCAAATCTATTACAGAAGTCTTTTTTATTTGATGAACTCTTTCTTATAATATTATGAACAAAAACTTTAAGAAAAATGCAATTTCAACACAAGCATACAGGTTTCCCATTCACCTCCATGAACAAATAGGAATTAGCTAATTCTTCTTGGAAAATTCTGCACTCGGTGTCCACTTTTCTCATTTTTGACATTTTGCTGATGAGGTTGTCACTGTCAACAGTCAAAACGATGGTCCTTTAAGAGTGTTTGGAAAGAGGCGAGTCTTCATTTCTGCTGCTCTGGTGGGAGGGGCCACGCACAGAGGCGCTGGAGACGCTGCTATGCTAAACTGTGCAAAAAACTGTGCCGAAAATTGCCAATATTTTAATAGAAAATTAAAATATCATTAAAATATTTTAATAGAAAATCAGCCGAGGGCCAGATTAAAGGTTTTGGAGGGCCGGATATGTCCCCCTGGCCACACCCTTGATATATATACAGTGTCAGGAAGTAACAGAATACATGTACTTATTTTGAATACTAATTATGAATAACTGCATTCTGGTACTATTACTTTTTCCATTTGTTGGTATTCACAGTACAGTTACTTTCCTAAAATTAAAGGAATCCATGACAGTACTTCATCATGTAATTTTGGCTTCAAACTACGCAGTATTAGTGACAAAACAACAACAGAAAACACTTGTGTACATTGGTGATTTTTCATAAATAATTAGATATAAATTGATGCATCGCTTAAAAAAGTTGTTTTTTGCACTAATATAATGTAACTCAGTATAAAAGTATTGTAAGTACTCAGAATACAGTACTCTGATTGGCCCATGTAACGGAATACATTAAAAAATCTGTTTTAATGCATGCATGTATTCAGTATTCTGTAACTAAACACATTTTTACACAAGTATTTTTTGTGACAGTACTAGAATTTTCAGTTTTGGTGATTTAAATATTATTATTTCGTATTAACATTTACCATTTAAAGGTGCACTATGTAACGTTTTGGTTGGGGGGCCATCACCTGCTTGTTTCTATGGATATGTCATTGCTCTGTCGGAATGTTCCACTGTATAACATTAAACACTCTACATTACATTTATTCAATTACAGTTGGTTAAAAAAAAATAAAAAATAGAAAAACAAGCAGTCTGACTGTTATCGGAGTCGACTGTCCACAGATCTGACCTGTAACTTGCTCTGGTTTGGTCTCCATGAAGATCGAAAGGTTTAATGCCGTACTATGAAACATTCCAGACAAAGCAATAACATCTCCATGGGGAAAAGCATTAGACGGACCCTCCAGCAGAAAAGTTACACAGTGCACCTTTCAGTTCAATGTTATTATCTCAAGAGCTGCCATATTTAGATAATGTTCCTCTGCAAAGTACAAAATATCCTGTTTTTAATTGGTCATCTTCAGGTTCCAGAATGTGATGACGTCAAACTGCCAGATGGGGGCAAGAGACAGTTTTTCCATTTAAAGCTGCATTGTGTTTGCCTGGAAGAATCCATGACTCATCGCTGTACCAGCGGCGAGTCTGGTAATGCTTGGTCCAGAATGCGCTGCCGTTGCGCGTAGACAGACAGCTAAGTGAACCAATCAGAGAACAGTTAACGGACAGCGACGTGAACCAATCAAACAAAAGAAAAGAAAGAAAAGAAAGGCCTCTAGAGCTGTCAGCTGCTGTGGTTTTAAGGAATCGATGTGTTTTAGGTCATTTAAGACCAATTTTACAGCTGAATGGAAGGGACGTTCAGTTCTCCGATGCGCCATCTTGATTCAAAACTGAGGAGGAACTTCCGCTGCCTAAGAGTGATGTTGCGGGCAAAGGCGGGTGCACTGACGTCACCATCTTTGAACGAATCAGAATCGCGGAGTCCGTTGTTAACCGGGGGAGCGAGGGTGGAGCGAGGGTGTCCAAATGGTATCGTGCTGTATAGCAAATACAGAGAGATATCATTTGGCTGGCCAGGTAAGCATTGTGTAACTTTTTTGGTGGATTGTCCGTCAAATGCTTTTCTTCATGTTTTGTCAGAAATATTTCTCAGTGTGGCTTTAGTGTGGCTTTAGTGTGGCTTTCTATCATCATGGAGACCAAACCAGGCCAAGTTACAGGTCAGATCTATGGAGAGGCGACCCCGCTCACAGTCAGAATGTCTGTTTTTGTAGGTATTTTTAAGCAATAAAACCACCTGTAATTGAATAAGGCTACGTTCAGACTGCAGCCTGTAGTGACCCAAATCCGATTTTTTTCACCCCTACACGACCTGTACCTGAGCTTTTAATGACAGTCTGAACGGCACAGATCCGTTTTTTTCAAATGCGACCCAGGCCACTTGGATATGTGCTTAAAACCGATACACTTCAGTCTGAACGGCCAGGTCGCGTTCATCCGACCTGCACGTGTTTCCTCCCATGAGAGTGGTACAAGTAGGCATTCACAAATGTAGATAAATGTTCTTCTTGTCATACGCAAATTTTGTTTGAACTCCGTGTCAGTGAAGCGGCGAAGTACATAGTAATCCCAACACTCTTGGCTGCGACTCCTCACCCACACGTTCCTCTGTATGGAGGTTGCTGCCGCTGCCCCACAACACGTCATGGCCGACAACCTCGCTCTTCTCCTTCTTAATCTCCTCTTTAAAACAAATGTATTGTACATGTGCTGTTCCGGTAGGACAGCAACTTTAATAAAGCCAGACGCTCACTCATAGCGTCCATGTTTACTTCCTTAAACATTGAGCACGCTCGCTGTGTGTGACGTTGTGTCCTCCAAGGCACATATGGGACACATTTGGGGTGTTTATAGTTCACACTGGAGATCACATACAAGCCGCATTTAATCGGAAATGTGAACGACCTCACAAAAAAATCGGATTTCACAAAAAAATTAAAGTACAGTTGTTTAATGTCACACTGTGGAACACTCAAAGCAGAGCAATGACATACGGACCCCAACCAAAAAGTTACACGATGTACCTTTAATTACACTGTGCATTATCTAAAAATTTAAAAATCACAAATGGTGTTCCTGATTATTACAGTATTACAACAACAAAAAACACTGTATTAAATGAGCTGTAATAAATGTGATTGCCCAATAGAAGGTTGTGATTCATGATTTCAGATTTTTCTTTTACTTATAATTAATAGTTCTGCAATTAGTGTGGAATAATGAATCAAAAACTGGCACGAACTTCAGTGTAAATCCTCAGTAAAAACCTCAGTATAAATAAACAAAAGTGAAATTATTTTATTGCAGTAGCTTCAGAAAGCGGTGCCATTATTCAGCCCTAAATCTCTGTCAGCTGAAAGGACTTTGAGCCAAGTCTATGGAGCCAGCTCCTAAGAAAAAATGATTACGTTCAACATTTATGGATTTCTATTTTGGATATTTCTTTCAAAAACAGCGAATCTCCTGTTGAGTTACACAGACCTTTGCCCACCTCTTATCACAATATAAAATAATAACAAATAACAAAATATAATAATAATACATTCTAAATAAGAAGCAAAAATAGCAACAGACTGGTGTCAAGTATGGCATAGTTATATAAATGTATATGTACAAGTAAAAATACAAAAGTAGAAATATAGTAATACAAATATGTCTCAGCTACAGGATTATGCCATATCTTTGTTTTTTGTATACTTTGTTTTTTGTATACTTTCACATGGGATCAGCATTGTCGGTGAACTACCTGTTTTTATGGACACTATTTCAGAAATGTTGGACTGATAAACACCAAAACAAATCCATCATGTCATCAGTATCACTTTTATGTTAAAGGGCTCATATTTGGCTATTTTCTGATCTGTTATAATGTTTCCTCATCACAAACATACCCAGAGTTGTGTTTTGTTTCATTTAACCAGTGTTGGGAGTAACTCGTTACAAAAGTAATTAATTACTGTAATGCATTACTTTTTGGTGTAATGCAGTAATGTAACGCATTACAGGGAAGACAATCGGTAATGTATTACTCGTTACAATGCCAGTAACGCACATTACAATGCATTTTAACCTGCTTTGTTTTTGTGGGTTTTGCGTTTTCTTCATACAAAGTTCGCGCAGAACATTACATTTCATACAAAGTCCGCGAGATCAGCTAGTGATAAAAAAGTCCTCGCAGACCATTCCATTTCCTTTTACTTCGTCTCGAACTGGCAGACTGACAAAGGATGACAGAACCAGAAGAATCCTTTTCAAGATGGGCATATGCCCACTACTTTCACTTCGTTCAAAATAAGGACTCCAAGAACATTTTAGTTAAATGCACACTGTGTGTGAATCCCAAACCTCTTTCCTAGTTGAAATGCAATACAAGCAATTTGACGAAGCACTTGCAGAGGTGCCATAGCACCATGAAATTATGGATGGCAGGTGAAAGTCATGACACATGAGAGATTTGCACTGTAGATTGCCAAATCCTTATTTCCAGTCATTTTGGCGAGAGTAACTAAAGTAATGCAAAAGTAGTGTAATGCCTTACTTTTTATTTAGAGTAATATTGTAATGTAAGGCATTACTTTAAAATGACAGTAACAAGTAATAAGTAGTGCATTACAGTTTTTGAGTAACTTGCCCAACACTGCATTTAACACACAAACTGCATATTTAGGTTCTTCTCTCAAATATAAAACACTCTGTTCCACCTTGAGATGTCATGTGGTAATACAGGAATTGCTCCACTGTGTTTTTAAACTCCGTACACTTTCAGTAGAATTGTTTTGATGATTTCAGCCCTGGAATTGCCAATCTCTACTTAACAGAAGGTAGCTGTTAACTACATTTTGATGACATGACTTGATGCTGCTTAAATGACAAATAAAGGACACTAACACTGCTGCTTAAAAGACACTTAAATGACACTGACACTGCTGCTTAAATGACACCTAAATGAAACTGACACTGCTGCTTAAATGACACTTAAATGACACTGGCACTGCTGCTTAAATGACACCTAAATGAAACTGACACTGCTGCTTAAATGACACTTAAATGACACTGGCACTGCTGCTTAAATGACACCTAAATGAAACAGACACTGCTGCTTAAATGACAGTTACATGACACTGACACTGTTGCTTAGATGACACCTAAATGAAACTGACACTGCTGCTTAAATGACACTTAAATGACACTGGCACTACTGCTTAAATGACACCTAAATGAAACTGACACTGCTGCTTAAATGACACTTAAATGACACTGACACTGCTGCTTAAATGACACTTAAATGACACTGGCACTACTGCTTAAATGACACCTAAATGAAACTGACACTGCTGCTTAAATGACACTTAAATGACACTGACACTGCTGCTTAAATGACACTTAAATGGCACTAACACTGCTGCTTAAAGGGATATGCCACCCCCAGGTCAAATTTGGGCATCTCCCCACAGTCCAGAGACTAAAATAAGTGGTGGAAAGCGTTTTCCTGGTCACCCAGCCATTGTCCGAGTCTGTCACCACTGACCGCAGCGGTATCTGCAGCTCCTCCGCCTTAGACTGGAGTCTAACGTCGCCAGAGAAAGATTTCGGCCAAAAGGAATTAATTTGCTCGATGCGTTTCCCAATTACTTGCTGTGTAGTGCGCATTCATATCGAGTGCAAATAAATGTGCAAATCAACACGGAGAGCTTGCCTTGGTCATTTTGGGTGGGAACTATTTTCCAGTGCGGAAGAATACAGCCGTATCACGCACCACGCGGACAGGGGAATCCCAGTTACGCACCGGGAAGGGAGTTCCCCTGTTGCACAACGTGGTGTGTGATTAGACTCCAGTCTAAGGCGGAGGAGCTGCAGATACCGCAGCGGTCAGTGGCGACAGACTTGGACAATGGCTGGGTGAGCAGGAAAACGCTTTCCACCACTTATTTTAGTCTCTGGACTGTGGGGAGATGCCCAAATTTGACCTGGGGGTGGCATATCCCTTTAAATGACACTTAAATGAAACTGACACTGCTGCTTAAATGACAGTTAAATGGCAGACACTGCTGCTTAAATGACACTTAAATGATACTGACACTGCTGCTTAAATGACACCATTTGAGTTTCATTCCGCTACACATTTTGTGTTTTACCTGTTTGTCTTACATACAAGTCTCCTGTACTTTTGCTGCGGGTATATGTGATGTTTTAGTCATTGTGTTTATTGTCTTGTTTATCAGATGTTTTATGTTCAGTGTTTTTATGTTCACTAATAATACAGGTGTGAATGAAAAAAAAACACTCCAGGTATGTTTTTAATGAGGTAACAGCATTATAATATGTTATAATATGATCAGAAGATTACAAGAGTCAGTTTTGTGTAATATACTGTAGGACCCATGTTTTTAGCAGAATGCACCTGCACTGTCGCATCAAACACGGTGATCACAATGACATCCACACCGTCTGATTTCTTATGAAACAGCCGCAGTCTCTCTCTCTTTGTTAATCTGTTTACGCTGTGCGGCCCGTCCATCCAAACTTTTCAAACGTTGCAGCAAAAGCTCCAAACTTCTCCATAAAGGCTCCGTGCTGCCGCTCCTCGGTTGACACGACAATGGGGGTGTACTTCCCGCTCACATCTTTACTGGAGTGTGTTTTGTTCTTTGCTTTTAAATTCTCGAAAAATACAGTAACTTCTTTAGAGAATAGTCCGTGGAGAATAAATATTGTTGATTTAGTTTATATCTGGGCCTAAAATGCGACGAAAAACAGGCCATTTTACAGACATGAGCGTTCACACAGGATTAGAATCACCTGAGGATTAAAGGAGGTAAAATCTGGGAATTTTTACATTAGACATTTTTACAAACATAGCTGATTCACATGGGACTAGAATCACAGATGAGGTTCGTAATTATTACAATTTACCAGTGGACTTTATGTAAAAATGAATCCAGTTCGAACAGGCCGAAAGACCAAATGGAGAAGCAGAAAATAAAGCATGTGGTATTTGACAGAGACATCAGACAGTGCAGAGGATGTGGCTGGAGGCAGTACAAGAGCCCAGTGCACTGATCAAAGCAGAGGTGCGTTTGGCCTTGAGACAGTGAGCGTTTGATTGTGTGCACAAGTCTTCGCCTGCACAGCTCTTCATGTGGGAGCCAAGACAGCGCCCACTAGTGGTTAATAGTTAATGACTCTTTCAGAAACACACAGAAACAGCACAGAAAGACAAGATCTGAGATGTTTAAACTCTCACTTTTATGGTGTTAAGGGCTACATGGAGGATGTTCGACGTTTTCCCACTTGGGTTATTGTGGTAACTTAGCAGAAAATAGGCTACAGTCTTGGCATACTAGCATTTCAACTGTTATTTTGTATTTTTGCATGGTTTCATTGAGGTAGAAATGGCACAGAATATCCAGGTCCAAGCCCTCCTCCTGGTCAAGTAGAAGTCAGATTTGTGGAAGTAAGGATCATAGACTGTATATAAATAGACATGGCTAAAATAGGAAGTGAGCATGGACTCTGCCGGCTCCATCGACTCTGGCTCCAGTTCACTTTGTACTGAAAAAACTCTGTAACTGCTGCTATGAGCCTCGTCATTTTGGTTTTAAAATGTTCGTATTAACCCACTTTGCATGATCCTGGTATTTTTATTTCACTATGTTGTCCGTAATTCAGTTTCTATTCCTAATATGAAATTCGCTCCTATAACCACAGCTTCAGTGAGCTTCACTTGACTGGAGCTGAACACTGTAGCACCCTTAGTCCACTTTTTTATACAGTCTAGGATAAAGACACTTATTTCAGTGCAAAAAAATTATTATTATTATTATTGCGTGAAAAGTCCCTCAGTCGTCCAGGTAGAATCCATGATAAAAGGAGAAGTTCAATTTGTCAACTGGACAAAGTTTGTTTGGTTGAAAACGTTTCGCCGCTCATCCGAAAGGCTTCGTCAGCTCTAATTAGAATGCTGGTAAGACACTTGCTTATATCTTGCTGCAGGGAGGAGCTAACTAGCTAACTACTTTCCGAAACTATCTCATTGGTTTCCGTCTTTTGTTTCTCTGGCGTCTAGATAACGATCCCTATTCATCCCTACACGACTGTTTTTCACACCTCTGGCCCTGACCTGGCTAGCCCTATTGTTCCCCTGTTTGCTTGATCTAGGCTTAAGAATGGAATTATAGATGGGAGACAAATTATGTCTGACTCCACCATTTCTGTTCAGAGAAGGATTCTCTTTTTTGACAAAAATACTCCCCTCTCAAACCAGTTCTTTTCCCTGGCTAAGATCTGAACCTCACTGACCTCAAATGAATGACCCGTGGCTTCTAGGTGAAGATATACGGCAGAAGCCGGTCCACTCTGGCACGCCCGTCTGTGTTGGTACATCCTCTTGTGAAGTGGCTGCTTGGTTTCCCCAATATAGCACTCACTGCAGTCTTCACTACACTGAATGGAGTAGACCACATTGCTTTGTTTGTGGCTCGGTGTTTTGTCCTTTGGGTGGACGAGTTTTTACCTTAAAGTGTTTGTGGGTTTGAAATAAACTGGGATTTCATATTGTCTGAAAATCCTCTGTAGTTTTTCCGACACGCCGGCCAGGTAAGGAATCGCTACCCCTTTCCTCCTGGGTTCGGATTCTCTATTATCTTGTTTCTTGCCCTTGTCTCTCTTGGTTTTGTTGACAGCCCATTTAGGATATCCACAAACAGAGAGGGCTTCCTGCACATGTTGTTCTTCTTTCTCCTTACCCTCTGTGCTCCTTACCCTCTGTGCTTCCACCACTTGGGCCCTGTGTTGTAATGTCCGAATAACACCCAGTTTGTGCTGCAGTGGGTGGTGTGAATCAAAAAGCAGGTATTGGTCTGTGTGTGTGGGCTTCCTGAAGACTTCTACTTGGAGTCCCCGGTCTCCTCCTATCCTTACTGCACAATCTAAGAACGCCAATGTGTTGTCCTTGGCATCTTCATGGGTGAATTTGATATTAGGATCTACAGAATTGATATGTGCAGTAATTTTTGTAAAATTATCATCCACATAACGAAACCAGTGTGTGGGCGGAGTGCCTGGATATGAAGCTAAGGCACTCTGTTCAAATTGTTCCATGTATAAATTAGCCATGATAGGGAAGACCGGTGAGCCCATCGCACAGCCGTGGATCTGCCTGTAAAAGTTCCCTCTGAACTGGAAATAGGTGGTATTTAGACAAATTTCCAGCAGTTGGCAGATTTGGTCAGGAGAAAGTTTGGTTCTCTCTTCTAGCTTGGAATCCTGTAGTAAACTCCTTCTCGCTGCTTCGACCGCTACAGCTGTGGGGATACAAGTGAAAAGAGAGGTTACATCAAAGGAAACCATTGTCTCATCCTGACCAAACTATTATTATTATTATTATTATTATTATTATTTTTATTTTATCACTCTAAACACTTTTAAAAAACTGCTGCTAAGAGCTACTGTTGCACATTTATTTTTTATTTTTAATCTATCATACATGAACACAGACAGTGGCTCCCTCTTTTCTGCATCACTCGAGGAAAAACAAAAACTAAAACACAACACTACCCACTCCAATCCATCTTTCCCACAATCAGGGAATAATTTAGCTCCATAAAGCAATTCTATTGCACATTTTTACTGTACATTTTCACTGCTGTATCTTCCATTGCACATTTTTAATGCACACTGCGCATTTTTGGACATCTGTAAATAGGTGTTTATTTATTCTTTGCACTGCCTTTAGATTTTGTCTTAGATAGTTTTTGTATTCTCTTTATATTGTATTTTGTACACTGCCTTTTTTGCACTGCTTGGCCAGGGAGAAATGGAATTTCGATTCACTGTATGTTGAAAAAAAAATGACTTAAATTTCAGTGGCCGTCATGTGCAAAAATCATTAAGTCGTGCATTTTTTCTTCCCTTCATGTTCCATTTTGCTGTTGTTTAGTTTTACTGTTGATGTTGTTGAAATGTATTTTTATTTAAAGGCTATTGTTTTGTTGCCATGGTGACACAAAGTGATTTTTCCCTCTGTAAGTCGAGGTAAACACTAAGCCAGCTCTTGAACGTGCTGTGACTGATGGCTTTAAGAAGTGCCACTGACACGAATAGGCCCACGATAAGCACCTCCAGTTTAGCTGCATATTACGAGCTGCTCTGAGGTCAGACAACATAATGAAATAAATCTACCTCTCCTCTCTTCTTTTTTCTTCTCTTTCTCCTCGCCTCCTCTTTTCCTCTTGTTTTCTCCTGCTGTCCTCCTCTCCTCCTCTGTTCTCGCCTCTCTCTCTTCTCTCCTTTTCCCATTTCCCCTCTCCATCTCCTTTTCTCTCCTCTTATCCCCCTCCCCCGTCTCTTTCCTATACCTCGTCTCTTTCCTTTCCTTCTCTCCTTTTTCCTCTGTTCTCTCCTCTCTTTCTTCTCCCCTTCTCTCTCTCCTCTCATCTTTTCGTCCTCTTTTCCCCCTCCTCTTGTCTCTTTCCTATACCTCGTCTCTCTCCTTTCCTCCTCTCCTCCCCATCCTCTTTTTTCCTCTCCTCTCTCTTGTCCCACTCCTCTCTCTCCTCTTCTCTCTTCCTCTCATTTCCCCTCTCCATCACCTTCTCTCTCCCCTCTCTTCTCTCCTCTTTTCATCCTCTTATCCCTCTCCTCTTGTCTCTTTCCTATACCTCGTCTCTTCCTTTCGTCCTCTCCTCCCCATCCTCTTTCCTCCTCTCATCTCCTCTCCTCTTCTCTCTTCCTCTCTCTTCTTCTCCTCCTCTGTCCTCTCCCCTCTCTCTAATCTCTCTCTCCTTTACTCCTCTCCTCCCCTTTCCTCCTTTCCTCTCTCCTGTCCCTCTCCTCTTCTCTCGTCCTCTCTCTTCTTCTCCTTCTCTGTCCTCTCACCTCTCTCAAATCTTTCTCTCCTCTCCTCCTCTGATCTCTCCTCTCTCTCTTCTCTCCTCCTCTCATTTCCCCTCACCATCACCTTCTCCTTCGTCTCCTCTTTTCATCCTCTTTATCCCTCTCCTCTCGTCTCTTTCCTATACCTCGTCTCTCTCCTTTTCTCTCTTCCTCTCTCTTCTTCTCCTCCTCCTCTGTCCTCTCGCCTCTCTCTGATCTCTCTCTCTGTCCCTCTCCTCTTCTCTCTTCCTCATCTCTCTCCTTTTATCCTCTCCTCTCCTCCTCTTTCCTCCTCTCATCCCCTTTCCTCTTGTCTCTTCCTCTCTCTTCTTCTCCTCCTCTGTCCTCTCCCCTCTCCCCCTCCCCTTTCTCTCTCCCCTCATTTCCCCTCTCTCCCTCTCCTTCTCTCTCTCTCTCTCCTCTTATCCCTCTCCTCTCGTCTCTTTCCTATACCTCGTCTCTCTCCTTTCCTCCTCTCATCTCCTCTCTTCTTCTCTCTTCCTCCTCTCCTCTCCTCCTCTCTCCTCTCCCTCTCTCTTCTCCTCTGTTCAAAAGTCTGGGACAGCTCTCAGTAAACTTTAAAGAGACGTTTTAGTCTTTTTAGTGTGTCTTTTATGCAAACGTGTCCATTATGTTGCTGTGTTTTCATTGGCTCATAAAGACGGTGTCTGCAGAATAAATCAATGTGGTTTACCTGCATCGAGGAGTGTTCTCTCTTTTTTCTCTCTCCTCTTCCTCTCTCTCTCTTCTGTGCTCTTTTCTGCCTTCACTTATTCACTCTTTCCATGCTCTTACATGCTCACATCTCCTTCCTTCTTTCTATCCTTACATTTCCCTCTCTTGCTCTCTCTTCCCTTTCTCACACCCCTTACTCTCTCTTTATTTCTCTCTCTCCCCCTCTCTCTTTTTCTCTCTCTCTTTCTCTCTACTGTCTCGCACTCACATTTTCTCTCCCCTTCCTTTCTCCCCTTAAGCTCCCTGCCCTTCTCTTGGTGTTCTTCTTTCTCCTCTCTCTCTCCCTCTCACTCTTCTGCTCTCTTTCTCTTTATTCTCCTTTACATTCTATTCCACTCTGACTCCCTTCTCTCCCCAATCCCTCTTTTCTACACTCAGCAAAAATATAAATGCAACACTTTTGTTTTTGCTCCCATTTTTCCTGAGATGGACCCAAAGATCCAAAATTCACTCCAGATACACAACACTACCATTTCTCTCAAACATTGTTCACAAATCTGTCCAAATGTGTGACAGCGAGCACCTCTGCCCCGCCGAGACAATCCACCCCACCTCACAGGTGCGCCACATCAAGATGCCGATCCGACATCATGATTAGTGCACAGGTGCACCCCAGACTGCCCACAATAAAAGGCCACCCCGAAATGTGCATTTTTTTTGCTTTATTGGGGGTCTGGGGACTCAGAACCAGTCAGTATCTGGTGTGACCACCATTTGCCTCATGCAGTGCAACACATCTTCTTCGCATAGAGTTTATCAGATTGTCAATTGTGGCCTGTGGAATGTTGGTCCACTCCTCTTCAAAGGCTGTTATGGACGAAGAACACAGGTGCATTTTATTGATGGCATTTTGAATGCACAGAGATACCGTGATGAGATCCTGAGGCCCATTGTTGTGCCATACATCCGTGAACATCACCTCATGTTTCAGCAAGATAATGCACGACCCCATGTTGGAAGGATCTGTACACAATTCTTGGAAGCTGAAAATGTCCCAGTTCTTGCATGGCCAGCATACTCACCGGACATGTCACCCATTGAGCATGTTTGGGATGTGCTTGACCGGCGTATACGACAGCGTGTACCAGCTCCCACTAATATCCAGGAGTGGACCAACATTCCACAGGCCACAATTGACAATCTGATAAACTCTATGGGAAGAAGATGTGTTGCACTGCATGAGGCAAATGGTGGTCACACCAGATACTGACTAGTTCTGAGTCCCCAGACCCCCAATAAAGCAAAAAAAAAAAAAAAAATGCACATTTCGGGGTGGCCTTTTATTGTGGGCAGTCTGGGGCGCACCTGTGCACTGGTCATGATGTCGGATCGGCATCTTGATGTGGCGCACCTGTGAGGTGGGGTGGATTGTCTCGGCGGGGCAGAGGTGCTCGCTGTCACACATTTGGACAGATTTGTGAACAATGTTTGAGAGAAATGGTAGTGTTGTGTATCTGGAGTGAATTTTGGATCTTTGGGTCCATCTCAGGAAAAATGGGAGCAAAAACAAAAGTGTTGCGTTTATATTTTTGTTGAGTATATGTACTGTCCTTTCTTTCCTTCTGTTCTCTCCCTTCTTTCCTTCCTCCCTCTCTCTTTCTCTCTCTCTCTCTCTCTCCTTTGCTCTTCTCTGCCTTCTCTCGCTCACTCTTTACATTCTCTTACTTGCTCACATCTCCTTCCTTCTTCCTATCTTTTCATTTCCTTCTCTTGCTCTCTCTTCCCTTTCTCTCACTCCTTACCATCTCTTTATTCCTCTCTCTTTCTCTCTGCTCCCTTTTCTCTCCCCTCCCTCCCTTTCTTCCCTTAAACTCCCTGCCCTTCTCTTGGTGTTCTTCTTTCTCCTCCTTCCTCTATCCCTCTCTCACTCTTCTGCGCTCTCTCTCTTTACCCGCCTTTACCTTCTTCTCCACTCTGACTCTCTCTCTTCTCTCTTCTCCCAATCCCTCTTTCTTTCCTTGTGTTCTCTCCCTTCCTCCCTCTCCTTTTTTCTCTCTCTCTCTCTCTCTCTCTCTCCTTAGCCTCTGTTTAACCCCGCTCTTTCTCTACCTTTTCTTTCACCCTTCCTTCCTTCCTTCCTTCCTTCCTTCCTTCCTTCCTCTTTCTCTTACTATCTATTCTCTCTCTTTCTATTCTCACTCTTCACTGTTACATGTCCATTACCTTTCTTTCTTTTCTCTCCATCTTTCTCTCTTAGTTTCATACATCTTTCCTCTCTCTTTTCCTTCTCTCCTCTTGTTTCCCTCTCTTTCTCTTGTATGCTCCCCGTCAATAGCCCTTTTTCTTTTCTTTTTCTCCCTCTTCTTCTCTTCCTCCTCCTCTTTTCTCCCTACCAAACCAATCTTACTTTTTCCTCTTCCTCTCTCTCTCCTTCCCTCCCTCTGTACTTAAGAGAGGACACCTGACTTTGCAAACAAGGACATGCTTTTCCCTCTACACCTCCTTCTCTCTCTCCCTTATCCCGCCATCCTCTTTATTTGTTTTACGTTATCGTACTTGACCCGTTTCGTGCGCCTCTCATTGCCAGATCTGCCCCGCTTTTCCGTCTCATTTGATTCATTACATTTGGATACGTCTTCCAAATATTTGTTGTTCATTTCGGTAACGACGGCCCCTCTGAATCACAGCATATGTCTCCTCAAATGTCTCCTCAGATGTCTCCTCAAATGTCTCCTTCAGTATGGCGTTCAAAGTTTCACCGCTTGCCAAAACTATTTCCTTGTTTGTGGTTTTGTTGCCACACCTTCTGTTCTTTTCTAAGCACTTTGGAGGTGTAAAGTGAAGCCATTTGCGAGTTTGCTCATTTAGGCCTAATTAACCCACACAAATGACAACGGTAGCAATTCCCTTTTGATTTCTCGCTCCATCCCAAGTGGCGAAAAGAAAAAAAAGAAAAAGAATATTGGCCGATATTGGTTTCTTAAAGGGCCCGTATTACACTATTACGATCAATGTTATAATATTATTTCCTCATCAGCAGTGTTGTGCAGTAACGTGTTACTAATAACGCGTTACTGTAACGCCGTTACTGTTGACAGTAACTAATACTGTAACGCGTTACTTTTAAAATAAAGGAACTCAGTTACCGTTACTAAACGGCGTGTTACTGCGTTACTGAACCTACTCATTTAGAAACTGGCATCATGTGCGCGACTCGCATAGGCACAGGGGAATTTTTCTCTCCCTTTGGTGAGGGCGGGATAAGTAATGATGATTGGCTAAAGCAGAGTAAGATTTCATGTTGAGCCAATCAGAGACACCCAGTGGGCGGTGGGCGGGTTCTACACACAATCCCAGCACACAGTAGTAGCGCGCACACACAATACACACACCCCGTGTCAGATGGCAAGTCCCGAGTCGAAGGCAGAAGTATAGGCAGTAGTATGAAAGTGGCGCGTGCATGAGTGTTGGAGGTGGTCGGAGGGGCCGATGGCGCAGATTGGCAGCCTCGCTTCCGTCAGTCTGCCCCAGGGCAGCTGTGGCTACAGAAAGTAGCTTACCACCACCAAGTGTGGAGTGAATGAACAATGAACTGTAAAGCGCTTTGAGTGTCATGAAAGGCGCTATATAAATCCAATGAATTAATTCTGTTAAACTAGTGGCAACCAGCAGGCCCCATGATGATAATCGCATGCTAGGTGCTGTTAACAATGAAGGAGAGAGGAGTAGGAGGAGAGGAGGAAGAGGAAAGGAGGAGGAAGAGGAGAGGAGGAGGAGAGGAAGGGGCAGAAGAAGCAGGCCCCATGATGATAATCGCACGCTCGGTGCCGTTAACAATGAAGGCCACGGTGACGGAGCCACGCCAGCCAAGCAGCAAAAGCTGTATAATGCACTGTCAAAAAAATCCAAATTATTTGACATTTTTTAACTAAAAAAAAGTAACGCATTAGTTACTTTCCTAGGTAACTAGTTACTTTTATAGTGTAGTAACTCAGTTACTTTTTTGGGTTAGTAACTAGTAACTGTAACTAATTACTTTTTCAAAGTAACGTGCCCAACACTGCTCATCAGTGGTGTACCTGGAGTTTTTCTCTCAAACCGAAAACACTCTGTACCACCTTGTGATGTCATGTGGTAACACACTCCACTCCACACTCCACTGTGTTTTTAAACTCCACACACCTTCACTAGAATCGTTTGGATAATTTTAGCTCTGGAATTGGCAAACTCTACTGAACTAAAGGAAAAAAAGAGGTATTTATTAACTTGAAAACACTTCATGACATCACAAGGTGGAAAAGAGCATTCTGAGCTTTGGAGATGTAGACAGACATAATAAATAACTTGAACTTTTATAAATAGTTCAAGCCTAATGTAAAATGTTCGAAGACTGCAAAAAACAAAAAAGTTTTCTTCCCACTCCTTTTTGGGCAAACGTTTTGTTTTGTTGTTTTTTGTTATTACTTCTGTTTATTGTTATTTCTGTGTTACTCAAACATATGAATGAAACAAAACACAACTCCAGATATGTTTTTGATGAGGTAACAACATTTTAATATGATTTAAAGCTCACAAGAGTAAAATTTTGCGTAACATAGAGCCTTTAGAGGAGACGTATTATGCAAAATTCATTCATTCTCATTGGACACTGGTCTATTGCTCTTTTTTTGCTATTGTTGCGTGAAAAGTCCCTCAGTCGTCCAGGTAGAATCCATGATAACAGGAGAAGTTCAATTTGTCAACTGGACAAAGTTTGTTTGGTTGAAAACGTTTCGCCGCTCATCCGAGAGGCTTCGTCAGCTCTAATAAGAATACTGGTAAGACACTTGCTTATATCTTGCTGTAGGGAGGAGCTACCTAGCTAACTACTTTCCGGAACTATCTCATTGGTTTCCGTCTTTTGTTTCTCTGGCGTCTAGCTGACGATCTCTATTCATCCCTACACGCCTGTTTTTCACACCTCTGGCCCTGACCTGGCTAGCCCCATTGTTTCCCTGTTTGTTTGATCTAGGCTTAATAATGGAATTGTAGATGGGATGCAAATTATGTCTTACTCCACCATTTCTGTTCAGAGAAGGATTCTCTTTTTTGACAAAAATAGCCTCTTTAACTCCCCTCTCAAACCAATTCTTTTCCCTCGCTAAGATCTGAACCTCACTGTCCTCAAATGAATGACCCGTGGCTTCTAGGTGAAGATATACGGCAGAAGACGGTCCACTCTGGCACGCCCGTCTGTGTTGGTACATCCTCTTGTGAAGTGGCTGCTTGGTTTCTCCAATATAGCGCTCACTGCAGTCTTCACTACACTGAATGGAGTAGACCACATTGCTTTGTTTGTGGCTCGGTGTTTTGTCCTTTGGGTGGACGAGTTTTTGTCTTAAAGTGTTTGTGGGTTTGAAATAAACTGGGATTTCATATTGTCTGAAAATCCTCTGTAGTTTTTCCGACACGCCGGCCAGGTACGGAATCGCTACCCTTTTCCTCCTGGGTTCGGATTCTCTATTATCTTGTTTCTTGCCCTTGTCTCTCTTGGTTTTGTTAACAGCCCATTTGGGATAACCACAAACAGAGAGGGCTTCCTGCACATGTTGTTCTTCTTTTTCCTTACCCTCTGTGCTTGTGGGAACCACTTGGGCCCTGTGTTGTAATGTCCGAATAACACCCAGTTTGTGCTGCAGTGGGTGGTGTGAATCAAAAAGCAGGTATTGGTCTGTGTGTGTGGGCTTTTTTTGCTATTCCATATATTTTTTGTTACCCTCTGTTATATATTATATCTGATGAGTGAGCTACTGTACCCAAACAATTTCCCTTGTGGATCAATAAAGTTTGTATAAGTCTAAGTCTAAAATTGACATCCAAACCTTTTTACCATGTTATAACTGTTTTCCTGTTGCATTTAGAGTGATTCATGCTTCTTTGAGTTAGTGTTGTCACGATACTGAAATGTCAGACTTAATACACAATGATGTTAATAATAAAAAAAAAAACAGACACACTATAGAATTTAGACAATAGAATGTAATTTTCAACACCAAATAGTACTTTTTTTTATATTAACATGTCTGTAATCAGTGGTCCATGGGCGTACACTAGTCTTTGTGCTCTTATACTTGTTCTGATTCAGCTCAAGATCGTTCTAAAACTATTCAGGAAAGGTTCATTTCTGTTCTGTGAATGTGACTTTTCTGGTATTGATACCTGCTCAAATGAGTATCTAGTAGTGCTGTCAGGCGATTAAAAAAATGAATCTAATTAATTACAGGATCTGTAATTAATTTATCACATTTTAATCGCGCACGAGAGAGAGGCAACCCACTTTGCGACTGAGTTGGTTTCCCAAATTCTGGAAGCGTGGTTTGGCGAAGTGCGCTCACGCTAGCAGCATCACCGGTACCAATGGAACTTGTCCATTTAGCATTCAAATCACCGCGTTTTTGTTGATAGTTGATAGTAAACTTGCCGTTCAAAGGCCCTGGCAGCGATTCGCTCGCCTCGCAGCCCTAAATCGAGTCCATGTCAGTTTCCTCCTTTATTTGTTTGATTAGCAACGCAGGTGGAAGTGACGTGCCACTGCCAAGTCGCCTACAGGTCCTTTAAAGGCAAATTAACGTTTTTTTACAATCTGAGCCTTCTTTCGGCAATAAAACAAGTAGTTTTACTCACCCATAGCATTTTTCTGTCAATTGGAGCAGTATCGCAGAACTTATGTTGAGCTGTTCTGTTCTAGTAATGATCCCGTATCCGTTAACATGGTGCTGTATCATTTGCTCGGGGCATTACTTTGCGGTGTCCAAATAACACAAACTTTAGCACTTTTCAAATCATAGAAGCCCGATGTCTTAATGAAATATTTCGTTTGAAGCAAAAGTGGCCTGTAATCCGAGATTTATCCATAGTTTCGAGTAGATGAGGACGCCAGTGCGCATGCGCGGACTGCTCCCGGGACCCAAACATGAAACGCAAAGCTGAAAACTATGGATAAATCTCGGATTACAGGCCACTTTTGCTTCAAACGAATTCTTACATTAAGACATCGGGCTTCTATGATTTGAAAAGTGCTAAAGTTTGTGTTATTTGGAGACCGCAAAGTAATGCCCCGAATACAAATGCTAACGGATGCTAACGGATACGCTACAACATAACTTTCTTCAAACAGCTCCAAATGACACGAACGTGATATGGGTGAGTCAAACGACTTGTTTTATTACCGAAAGAAGGCTCAGATTGTAAAATAACGTTACTTTTCCTTTAATGGGACAAATGTAAATTCCCACTCATAATTAATTGCGTAAATTTTTTTACAACACGTTAATTTGCAGTGTAATTAACGCGTTAAACTGATAGCCCTAGTATCTAATTTTGATACTAGTTTTAGTATTGATTCAAGTTATCAATTCTCTTATCGTCCCTCTGTTTTCACCACCAATACACGGCCACAGCTCTGTACTCACCAGTTTATTTTCTTAATCAGCGACACATGTAGGATTCAGCAACATCCAGTAGCCATTTTGAAACAAATGGGGGGAAAAAAATTCTACTTGGGCTCCACAGTTTCCAACTCGAAAATCAGCAAAGTTGTTTCATTTATTAAGTCATATCAGAAGAACATTGCTATTTAAAAAGTAAAAAACACAACATAATGATCCACAGGTGTCATAGATTCAAACTGTTTACCAGACAAAACACAATATGTCTTCTTTAACTGTCAAACATCTGCGTGAGCTGTTGTAATGTTGCTTTGGTGATTAGGGCCCATTAAAGCACACAGCCCTCCCGAGGCTAAGTACGCTACAGACGACAACACGCTGGCTCCAAAGCTGTGAACTTTTGGCTCTTCTGTTTGTGTTTGAAAAGAACAGATTAGAAAAGAAAGCATCAAACACCACAACTGTGCGGCGTGCTCTCTGTGTAGGAAATGACTTAATGTTAGACAGATTATGGTTTTACTGCTGTAACAAAACATCTTAATCTCCACAAACAACATCCTGAGCTTCTTTTGGATTGTTGTGAAGAGAGAAGACACCAAAAGTACCGTAACAAAAACAAAATACTTTCTTTTACCGCACAGGGTCTTTAAAAACGCCTTATTGATACTTTGCAATGACAACATGCTGGGGGTGTTCTACATCTGTCTCTAATGGTGGAGTGTTCAGCTATTACCATAGGGACACCAAGTAGCAAATGCAGCTAAAAATTTCAGAAAACCAAGAGAAAATACAAACTGGAGTCGGTGATCAATACGAACGTTCATGGTCCTGTTTAGGTGTTTGATTTTCAATAAAAAGGCGAGAGTGAAAAACTGAAAAAATGTTGTTTAAATTAAGAAATTAATTAAAATAAAGCTCAGATTAACATTTAACTTAAGTGACAGAGCTTCAGACAGAGTAGTACCTTGGGTTAGCATCACACTTCCAGGGAATGTTGGTGACATTAGCTGCAAAGTATCAATTGGAGGAAAAAATGTTATGATACTTTATATTTTTAGATGCAAAAAGTCTACTTTATTTCCCTTTCTGTACAAAAGTTTTCAAAACTGCCTTAAAACTTTTCTTCCTTGGACCATGTTGGACAAATGACGAATTACGCAGACATCTTTCTCTGATATCAAAAATGAAATAGTTTTAATCATTTTTAAACTTTAAGATTCTATGATGTTCATAACTGATATAATACTTCTACAGTGAGTGGTTCTACTTCTCTAACAGCCTCCTACACTGAGCAGGTGTTTCATGATCATTCTCCTTCACACCCTCGTCCCCGCTGTCCCAGACTCCTGTCCTCTTCTTCTGCTTTATTTATATGACTTACACCATTTATCCCGGTTCTCTTTCTTGTTAAAACACAGCTGCAAATTTATGAGTTGTACGATCGATACAAGGTCGAAATGGCTCCTTTGTTTCCCTCTGAATCTTGTTTACCTGCTGTAGGTCCTCTAACCTGCTTCTTGCATGACTCTATCATAAAACGGAACACTAAATCCACTTTTTTTGCCAGCTTTAGTGCAAACTGGGTAAATTTGCAGATTTCAAGTTTGTGCTGCCTTCAGTGGCCTCTGTAATTTTAAGATTACAGCTAGATGTTTCTGATCACAAACAACTGGCTGAGGGGGCGGAGTTTGAAGTGCGGGTACCTGTTAAACCAATCGCACTGTTCCTTATGCCCAGACCCCGCCCTTCACTCTCCTCTTTAGTCCTTCAGGTACTGCCCGGTTTATAAACTCTGGCTACGTTTATATGATGACAGTCTGAACAGAAGATGCACAAGTGGCGTTGCATTTTCACTTTTTATTCCACGTTTAGACAAGCGTTTTTGGGGAGGAAATCTGCGTACATACGGTGACGCAAAAGTGTGTGGAATTCGATTGGGTATGCATGCCAGGCGGCTAGGTGGCGCTGTGATACATTATCCCTGCCACCCTGGGTGCCCTTCCCACAGTGACAACGGTAGTTGTTCATGTTGGAACAAATTATCTTAAACTGCGGCAGTCTGAAAAACTCGAGGACAAGTTCAAAACCCTTATTACTACAATCCACAGTTTAGACAAACAGTGTGCTATGTCTGGACCTTTTGTACCACCCACCCTGTTTTGGAAGTGAGAAGTTCAGCCGTTTAAGAGCACTGCACATATGGCTCAAAGGATACTGCAGAGACAACAAAATCCCTTATGTCGACAATTTCACCACATTTTTTAAGAGACCTGAACTTTTCTTTAAGGACCGCTTACATCCTAACATCCCTGGATCCCTAGTCTGGTTAACACCTGACCATATCACAAGTGAGATATGGGTCTGGAAACTCGCTTCGAAAAATCCCGTAGCGGAGGTGTGGTTAGCGATTGCCAACGGCCGTTTATTGGGCGTTATGAATGTCTATTATTGAGCGTATACGTAAGTCCATAGCCAATCATGTCAGTTGTCAGTTCAAACTACAAGCTTCCGTTTGTCATGTAGTACGCGTCACCGTCTTGCCACACCTCCCCCGCTCTCTGATTGGGGCCCTAAATCTGGGACTCTCGCTTGGACGAGTTTCCAGGCCGCCTTCCAGTTCGAAAAGAACGGAAGCGGCCTGGGAATTCCCAGGCTACTGGATCCCGTCTCCTCTCAGACAATATCAAACTCACTCTTGAAGAAGCATGACAAAATAACCAAGCACAGCTAATTCCCGTGATCAGCAGACAGCGACATGAGCATAAAATTTCTAATAAATCTACTGCCAATGTCCATAATCTTAGATCTCTTCCGAAAGCACACTCATCACAAATTCCTATTGCTACTCAGTCTCAGCTAACTTTAAACATGGTCCTTTTAAATGTCCGCTCTCTGCTGAACAAGTCCTTTATTGTTAACGACCTGATTGTAGATCACAAACTTGACTGTTTCTTTTTAACTGAAACGTGGTTAGGTGCAGACGCGCCAGCTGTTCTCACAGAGGCCTCACCACCCACTTTTAACTTTGCATTTTCAACTAGGAACGGTAAAAGGGGAGGTGGCACTGCTTCTATATGTACAAGCACTCTGGCCACCAAACCTATTTCATTAAGCAATTTTACGAGTTTTGAATATCATTCAATTGTTTTTAGCAACCCTCAAATTTTATGTGTCACCATATACAGACCACCAGGAAAATGCAAGGTTTTTATCAGTGAGTTTTCTGAGTTTCTATCTATTCTACACAATTCATTTAATATGATTATTATAACCGGTGATTTTAACGTGCACATAGATAACCTCTCAGACCCTATTGCAAATGAATTTTTGAATGTTCTTAATTATATGGATTTTACTCAACACGTCACGCGGCCGTCTCACAACAGGGGGCACACTCTGGATCTGGTCATTACTTACGGCCTGACCACTAGTGTGTCCTCTGTTGCTGACCTGGCTGTCTCTGACCACTACTGTGTGTTTTTTGATATCACTGGTTTTATACAGCAGGAGACCTCTGTGAGAACTGTGAGGAAGCGCCATCTGACCCCTGAAGTGGCAGCAAATTTTATCGAGGTGTTAGAGAAAAATCCCTCAATGGTTTTACCTGCCTCCTGTGATTCCATTACTGAAGATTTCAACAGTAGACTGCGGTCAGCCTTGGATCTGGTTGCTCCACTCAAAACCAAAAGTATTAAAACCAAATCAAAGCCTCCATGGATGAATGAAGACTTGAGAAAATCCAAGAGAGAGTGCAGGAGGGCAGAACGTAGATGGAGAAAAAACAAAACGACTATAAACCACCAATTATTCATCAATCAGCAACGGTCACATAACAATGCTACAAGGAATGCAAGAAATCGTTACTTCTCCACAATAATCACGAACCACAAAAATAATCCAAAAGTTCTTTTCTCAACCATTGAAAACATTCTAAACCCCGATTCTAACGCGTTTTACCTGACACCCACTGACTCTCTCTGCGAGCAGTTTGCAGACCACTTCACGGGAAAGATAAACACCATCCAATGTAATATTTTATCTCGTCAAAGCTCTGTTTTTAACTCACCTGAGTGTTTGTCTCGCCCAGAGAAAACTCTGGACAGTTTTGCCTTGGTTAATGCTGGGATGCTGGACAAGGTCTTCTCCTCAGTGAGGCCCACCACATGTCTCGTAGACCCAATCCCCACTCCATTTTTTAAGTCTTTTTATGGATCTTTTAGGGATGAACTTTTGGTCATGATGAATTGCTCTCTTCAGATGGGGGTCTTTCCCGCTGCCTTCAAAGCGGGGTTGGGGAGGCCCCTGCTGAAGAAGAGCAATTTAGATTTTAATGATTTTAACAACTACCGACCAGTGTCAAACTGCCATTTTTAAGCAAGATTCTAGAGAAACTTGTCTCTAGCCAATTAAATGATTTTCTGGATGATCACAACATTTTGGAAAAATTTCAGTCTGGTTTTAGGGTGAACCACAGCACCGAGACTGCCTTGGCAAAGATTTTAAATGACTTTAGAATAAATTGTGACTCTCAAAAGGTGACTGTGTTGGTTCTGCTGGATCTGAGCGCTGCCTTTGACACAGTAGACCACATGATTCTTTTAACTCGCCTAAAACACCTCGGCCTCTCTGGTGCTGTTTACAAATGGTTCACGTCCTATCTCACAGACAGAACATTTAGGGTAAGTATGGACACATACTCCTCCAAGGTCCATAAAATCACATGTGGTGTCCCCCAGGGTTCCATTTTAGGCCCTGTGCTTTTCAACCTGTACATGCTTCCCCTTGGCGGCGTCATCAGAAGACATGGAATCAATTTCCACAGCTATGCAGATGATACGCAGCTTTACATTTCCGTGTCTCCTGATGACACCAGGCCAATGGATCCTCTTTTTAACTGCATTCTAGATATCAAATCCTGGATGGCAAGAAACTTTCTCCAGCTTAACCAGGACAAAACTGAGGTTCTAGTCATCGGTCCTGAGGCCCAGAGAGAGAAACTTTTATCAAAACTACAAGCACAGTCTTTTAACCCATCTCCTCAAGTGAAAAACCTGGGCGTCATTTTTGACTCTGAGCTGACTTTTATCCCACACATCAAGAACATCACAAAAATAGGTTTCTATCACCTAAAAAACATAGCCAGAGTTTGCCCTATTCTCTCTCAGGCCAATACGGAGACATTGATGCATGCTTTTGTCACCAGCCGTATAGACTACTGTAATGCCCTGCTCTCTGGTCTTCCCAAAAAGAGTATTTCAGGTTTGCAATTATTACAAAATTCAGCAGCACGTGTCCTGACTAGGACCAGAGGGCAGGACCACATTACACCGGTCTTAAAATCTCTGCATTGGCTCCCTGTGAGTTTCAGGATAGATTTTAAAGTTCTTTTACTGGTTTTTAAATGTCTTAATGGTCTTGGGCCTTCTTATCTTTCAGAACTGCTTTCCCCTTACGAACCTTCACGGGCCCTGCGCTCCTCCGGCAGCAGGCTCCTGGTCATTCCCAAAGTCAGGACACACACTCACGGAGAGGCGTCTTTTCAGTACTATGGCCCTCGTCTATGGAACTGCCTGCCGGAGGACCTCAGGGCTGCAGAGAACGTTCATGTTTTTAAGAGTGGGCTCAAGACTCACCTGTTTAGCTTGGCCTTTGATTGACTTCCGTCGTCTGTTTGCTTGTCTTTTGTTTGTTCTTTTGTTTGTTTGCTTGTATATCTGTTTGTTGTTTGTTCGTCTGCTTGTTAGTCTGTTTGCTTTTCTTTTCTTTTTTTTCCCTGGCAGCACGGTGGCTGAGTGGCTATCACTCATGCTTCACAGCAAGAAGGTTCGGGTTGCCCGGGCCTTTCTGTGTGGAGACTGCATGTTCTCCCCGTCTCTGGGTGGGTTTCCTCCGGGCACTCCGGTTTCCCCCACCAACCTAAACATGCGCCATAGGTGAAATCCTCCAGCTTAGGGCCTGACCAAAGCATAAATAACAAAACAAAATCATGGGGATGGTCCCCGGGTCAAATATAGAAACAACTTCTCCAGTACGAGATCAATAAAGGTCAATCTTCTAATCCTTGACCACTGTAAGGCGCTTTGTGTTACAATTTTGTATGAAAAGTGCCTTATAAATATTCTTTGATTGATTGATTGATTATCACTATGTCCGCGCGCATGCGTAGAATCTTCCTTCTTCTCATCTGTGCCGCGAAAAGCAAAACAAAACATGGCTACCGGTAGCAAAAAAAAAAAATTGTGTGGTCAGAAGAAGAAGTTCAACTATTGCTTCAGACGACGATGGGGGAGTCCTGCCAAACAAAGGACACTGACATATGGACCGATGTGACGTAAACGTGTACGCGACGTCAGCAGATTTGACCAGAATTTTGCGTCTTGGGCAGTGTAGACGAAAACGCTACAAGTTTTCCACTTTGGAGGGCGGTTTCACTTTTTTGCATTTTTAAGCCCCCAAAACGCCATCACCGTCTAAACGAAAGGCACTTCCGATAAAATATTTTGTCGTTTTTACCCGTAAGCGTTCTCGTGTAAACAGCCCCTCTATTTGAAATGTGGTTGTAGGTGGAGTTTGGTGGAGTTTTTAGTCCCACTTTATCATAGAGTGTAAACCTGTCTAGTGTCATCTTCTGTTACTCTAAGATGCAGAAAAGGCTTGAAACAGTTAATACCAAGTGGTTTTTATAGGTTTTGTAAGAGAATCGAATGTATAATGGGTGCTGTTTTAAATTTAGAAGAATGGTACTTTATTGTCCCCATAGGTAAATTTGTCTTCTGTATTTGACCCCTCTGGTACCATTTGGCTTTGCAGTAATGTTTACAGTTGATATATACAGCATTTTTCAGTCATTGTTTTGTTCCAGTATTTTTTGCAGCTCAAAAATATATCTTGAGTAATACTACATGCTTGGTTTACGCTGTCAACAAAAACATTTTCAAGTCAGAAGTATTTCATATAACTAAAACTAACGACTGTAGGGTCATAAAAATGCGTTCCACCATCCATCCATTCTTTGTTTTTGTTTGAGGCTGGGTTGCGGAGGCAGTAGTTTAAGCAGGGATGCCAAGACTTCCCCTCCCCAGTCACTTCCTCCAGCTCTTCCTAGGAGATAGTGAGGTGTTCCCATGCCAGCCCGGAGACATCGTCCCGCTGGCGTCTCCTGGGACTTCCTCTGGGACTCCTCCTGAAGGGACATTGGGACTGCCTCTTAGATGGAATGCTGAGTCTCCCTAGTGTGATATCAACTATTTTTCATTCAATTTTGCATAACTATTATTTATATAACTATCCATTCCACTAGTCTAAGTAGTCATTTGAAGTCATATCATTCGTTCACATTCATTCTTCAGTTTGTTTGACACATAATCTGTTGTGTTGCCTCCACTATTGCTAGCAGACATCAGCAAATCTAAAAAGAAAATGTAAAAACAAAGTGCTACATAGAAATTAATTTAAAAACGCAAAAGAAGTGAGAGCTTCAGGGGATAGTATCTTGGTTCAAAGTCCAGATCAGGTCCTCCTCATGGACAAGACTCAAAAGCTAAAGAAGACCAAGCTTGTAGTATAAACAGTGGTCAAAAAAGTCCGAGGCACTCTGTTGGAATTATAATAAAAGTCCTAATAATTACATGGGACAAGCCGACGTATAGGCATAAGCCCTGTCACAGTACGTTTTTGTACTACAAGCATGGTTGTCTTCACTATCGGTTATACAAATTAATTTCTTGAGTTAAAGGTGGTGATTTTTAATGTTTTTAAATGTGAAAAATAGAACTAGATCATTTTAAATGGTTTGCAGCAATCTCTCTCTCAATCTCTCTCTCAATCTCTCTCTCAATCTCTCTCTCTCTCTCTCTCTCTGTCTCTCTCAATCTCTCTCTCCCTCAACCTCTCCCTCTAAATCTCTCTCTCTCTCTCTCTCAACCTCTCCCTCTCAATCTCCCTCTCAATCACTCTCTCTTTCTCAATCTCTCTCTCAATCCCTCTCTTTCACTCTCTTTCTCAATCTCTCTCCCTCAATCTCTCTCTCTCTGTCTCTCTCAATCTCTCTCTCCCTCAACCTCTCCCTCTAAATCGCTCTCTCTCTCTCTCTCTCTCTCTCTCTCTCAATCTCTCTCATGAGATTAAAATATGATTAATTAGATTAATTAATTACAAATCCTGTAATTAATTAGATTATTTTTTTAATCACCTGGCAGCACTAGTATTGGGTCAAGACACATTTACATACATAGGCCTTCATTTAATTAATCTGAAAATATCACTGCAAAATTACCCAGAATTTCTAAAAAGACCAAATATGTTGCTGTTGCTATACCACATTTTTCCAGCGCATCAATTATAATTATGGACATATTGTTTTTCTCTGTGTCTGCGATCTCTCCAGCTCATCTTTTCTTCTCATATTAAACCTGATCCCTGCCTGATGGGGTGACTTCATAAAACACACCATTTTATGAAATTAGCATTTTCTTTTAGATCACTCTCATTCATTCTATATAGCTATGGCTAATTACATGGTCTCGAAAGGACAGAAATGACTCTGAACAGCTTTAACAGTATAATGACATTGCTTTTAATATCAATTTGCCAACACAGACGCACACAAGCATAATTGCGTTTTTGCTATAACACGTAGACGCAAATAAGATCATAATATTCACTTGTCTTTAGAGCGTTATGAGATGGAGACGAGCTAAATTACTGGTGATAATCGGCTAATTAAGGAGTGGGAGATTTCTATTATAAAGTACATCTTAGCGCAGTACATTAAATTATATTTGTATTAATGCTTCACTCTTAAATAGAACGGTACAACTTCATACTTTATTCATTCTCTTTTTCAAATCGTACCGCCAACCTTAAAGGACCCGTGTTACGCTATTTTCGGATCTGTTATAATGTTGCTTCCTGAAGTTTAACACACAAACTCTGTGGCCAAGTTCTTCTCTCAAACAGCAAACACTCTTCCACTTTTGGATGTCATGTGGTAATACAAGAAGTGCTCCACTGTGGCCATACCTACTTGTCAAAGCCTGATCTCGTCAGATCTTAGAAGCTAAGGCCGGGTCTAGTTAGTACTCGGATTGGAGACCAGTGGAAATTCCAGGTGCCACAGGGGGGCGCCAGTTACAAAAAACTGTTGTGTTCTTAGGCAAGACACTTCCCCCACATTGCCTAGTATGAAAGTGGAGTGTGTGTGAGTCTTGGAGGTGGTCGGACGGGCCGATGGTGCAGATTGGCAGCCTCGCTTTCGTCAGTCTGCCCCAGGGCAGCTGTGGCTACACAAAGTAGCTTACCACCACCAAGTGTGGAGTGAATGAACAATGAACTGTAAAGCGCTTTGGGTGTCATGAAAGGCGCTATATAAATGGTATAAACTATTATTATTATTATTATTATGAATTATACACCTTCACTAGAATTATTTGGTTAATTTCAGCCCAGAAATTACTTTATTGATCCACAAGGGAAATTGTTTGGGTACAGTAGCTCACTCATCGCATATAATATATAACAGAGGGTAACAAAAAATAGATGGAATAGCAACCAAAGAGCAATAAACCAGTGTCAAATGAGACATAATTATTTTTAAAAAAAGATAATACTGTAAATGTATATGTACAAATCAGAATTAAATACAAAAGTAAGTAGTAAAGTATAAAATACAATATCAAATAAGATGTCCAGTACCAGCTGTATACAGTTGTATGGAGTATGGTATGAATGTAGTCCTGTATCTCTCACTGTTTGAGTGGAGCTGTAGGAGCCTGTTGGAGAATGAGCTCCTCTGTCCCTCTGTGATCTGGTGCAGTGGGGGAGCAGGAGTGTCCATGATGGAGAGCAGTTTGTCCAGTGTCCTCCTGTCCCTCACTGTGACAAATGTCTCCAGCTCACAGGCGATCACGTGACCAGCTTTGCGGATCAGTTTGTCAATCCGTCCAATGTCCCTTTTACTGGTGCTGCTCCCCCAAAAGACAGCAAAGTACAGGGCGCTGGCCTCCACAGACTGGTATTTCAATTTCTAAGGTAAAAGGTAGCTGCATTTTGAGCTTTGGAAATGTAGACAGACTAATACTAATAATAAAGTGTTACTCAAACATGTGTGAATGAAACGAAACACATCTCCAGGTATGTTTTTTGATGAAATAACATCATTCTAACATGACTTAAAGCTCTCTACAATGAAATATTACATAATATAGGGCCTTTATGTTTGTAGGAGAACCCTCTAACCTTCATTATAATTACAATCATTAACAATACAAATGCCCCAGTACCATTTAAACATACGGAGCTCTACAAAAACGTCTACTTCGTTGCCCACCAAAGTTCTATAGGTAAACTTCTCATTAATTTTTCCCATAGTCTTTTCAAAAAAATGTAAATATTAAGAGTTTAAGGGAGAATTTTCATTGTGTCAGTAAATCTTAAAAAAAAAACAAAAAAAAAAACGGTTATGCATACTTTGAGCAGGTCACCTCTCCACAGATCTGAAGCGTTAACTTGACTGATTTTGACTCACTTTCTTGTCTATATGGCGATAGTAAAGTTTAAATGTCACACTGTGAGACTTTCCAGGTAAAAGCTATAAGCACGTCGCAGACCTTCAGCCAGAAAAGTTACACAGTGCATCTTTAAATAAAGTTATAGGTCGTGTGATTATTTCTGCCACTTAGCTAATTATCCCACAACAAGCTCTCCAAGTTTATATTTTCATTTTAGTCTATAGGAGAAGTGAAGCGTTGGCGTTCGCTGAGCTCCTATGAGCCTGTGTAATACTCTTTGCAGCTCTTTGAAACCTGCAATTATTTAACGTCGTGTTGCAAATACAGACGTCTCCTGTTGATTTAACCACTTCTCTGCAACACGGCTCAGCAAAATACACCTGAAAATGTCACTGTAGCCTTCTCTGTGTGAGACTTAGTGTTTGATCAAACTGTGTTTCAAGAGCAGGTCTGAGAGTGTGGAGCAGTGTATAAAGCAGTGCGGTCTGACTGTAGTTGTGTAATTGTGTGGTTGTGTAGAGCTGTTTATAAAGCAGTGAGGTCCGACTGTAGTTGTGTAGTTATGTGGTTGTGTGGAACAGTGTAGTGCGTGGGGATAGTGGAGATGTTGTATATGGCAGTGAGGTCTGGCTGTAGTTGTGTGGTTGTGTGGAGCAATGTATGAAGCAGTGAGGTCTGACTGTAGTTGTGCGGTCGTGTGGAGCTGTGTTTTAAAGGTCCAATGGCATGAAATTTTCACTTTCTGAGGTTTTTGAACGTTAATGTGAGCTCCCCTACCCTGTTTAGCCCCCCCCCCCATGGTTAAAAGTTGCAAAATGTCTAAACTGAGCATTTGCGATCCTTTTCTGCGTTACAAAAAATCGGAGCTCAAACAGGCGATTTTGAACAAGGCACCTTATTGACGTCAGATCGAAAAAAGAAATGCAAATGCAGTTCCACCCCCGTCTGTCTGAACTCAGCGTCTCTGTAAATCACGCCCAGAGAGTTTGGACTGTGAATGCGCTAGGCAATGCGAAATGCGTTTTTTTTATTTGCCTGGAGGCATGTCCGAGTGTTTCTAGGCTCGGAAGTCCTTTATCTGAGCCTCTGGACCTTTGAACAGCAGTGGTTTAATTTTATTTTACGTGGAAATGTGTTTATTTTTCAATGGAACGCTTCAAATCTCTCACCCCGTGCAAAAACAAGGAAATGGATCAGTTGAGAGCTAGAGCCGAGAGCGGAGAGTTTGGCCACGCCCCCAGCCTCTACTATAGGCCAGCTCTTTTCTCCTCATTTGCATTCAAGCAACAACGCCCATTATGGAGTGTTCAGAGAGGGAAAAATTACTCTTTCTCATCTTATCTCTGTTTCTCATGCACTGAGTGTTGATTTTGAAGAAGGATTCATTTACAGTATTAGGGAAGCATTAAGGAGCCATATAAAAGCATCAAGAAGTACCATGTCATGGGACCTTTAAGGGCAACTCTGACTGTAGTTGTGTAATTGTGTGGTTGTGTGGAACAGTGTAGTGCGTGGGGATAGTGGAGATGTTGTATATGGCAGTGAGGTCTGGCTGTAGTTGTGCAGTCGTGTGGAGCTGTGTTTTAAGGGCAGCTCTGGCTGTAGTTGTGTAATTGTGTGGTTGTGTGGAACAGTGTAGTGCGTGGGGATAGTGGAGATGTTGTATATGGCAGTGAGGTCTGGCTGTAGTTGTGCGGTCGTGTGGAGCTGTGTATAAAGCAGTGCGGTCTGACTGTAGTTGTGTAATTGTGTGGTTGTGTGGAACAGTGTAGTGTGTGGGGATAGTGGAGATGTTGTATATGGCAGTGAGGTCTGACTGTAGTTGTGCGGTCGTGTGGAGCTGTGTTTTAAGGGAAGCTCTGGCTGTAGTTGTGTAATTGTGTGGTTGTGTGGGGACCGTGGAAACATTGCATAAGGCAGTGTAGTGGAGTGTGAAAGGAAACAGGTGGCTTCTGTTCCTGCCTCCTCCCCATTCAGTCTGTTCTGTGCTGAGAGAGACACAGACTTTGCTGTTGGATTCAGGCTTTGTGTGTAGTGATAAAAGAATTAAAGATAAGGTAATGATAATGTGATTATGCTTAAAAATATATTGTAATTATTGTGTACATAAAAAAAATATTTTATTTAGTTAATTAACCTGAAAATATCACTGCAAAGTTGTCAAAAAGTAAAAAAAAAAAAAGACTACTAATAGAATACTAATAGACACACTGTTAGAGATCATGTATTTTATAGTCATAAGCTGGTAGATGGTGTAGATCAGTGGTCTCTAACCTTTTTAAAATGAAAATGTTAGTGACCTACTCCTGTTAGCAGTCGCAAAAAATATAGTCGATTCAGCAATGACAGGAAGGTTCAGAAGGGGTACAGTTTGATTCTTTTAACCTTTATCAATTTCTTAGTGCAGAATGTTAAGGTTAAAGTATAGATGTATAATGGTAAGATATGTGATTAATCAAACCAGAATTATTCACTCTATCCTTTGTGATTATTATTCAAGGAATAATTTAGCTCCACAGTGGTTATTTATAAAAGAAAAATAGATATTTATATAACTGTATTAAGTTATTAGTATTAGTAATAGTATGTGAACTCAGGGGTTAGGGTAACCTGGGAAATCCCAGGCTGCTTTCGTTCATTCTGATCTGAAAGACAGTCTGGCGACTATGGCAAGCGAGCTCTCCCGATTCTGGGAGCCAATCAGAGAGCAGGGAGGGGTGGCAAGATGGCGACGCGTACTACGTGACAAACGGAAACTTGTAGTTTGAACTGACAACTGACATGATTGGCTATGGGCTACGTATACTCCAAATGATAGACATTCGTAACGCCCAATAAACGGCCGTTGGCGATCGTAAACCACACCTCCGGTACGAGATATTTCGAAGGTGGCTTCCAGACCATATATCACTTGTGATATGGTCAGGTGTAAACCAGGCAAGGGTTAGGGTACTATGCCTGAATCATTCTTAATAAAGTATTAGTTCATTATTAATTAGGTTTTGTTCATTTCATTTTATTTTCATTTCATTGTTTTTTTTGTTTCTTTCATGTAAGATCAGTATAAAATTATGTTTCATACATCAATGTGAATGAAAAGGAGCAGAAAGAAGTACAGACTTGTAATATTTGTCTCCTTTCACACAATAAAATGTTTTTTTTTAATGTATAAACTGTAGCAGCTACATTTATAAGCAACTTATTTAAGTGACATGCACAATATTAAGGATTTATTAATTAACACAAGGACAGTTACTCTGACATCTCATCCTTTTTAGCATATCATATTTGACATTTCTTTTAAACACTTTTCAAGCTTTAAAATATGAAGTTCCACCAATTTGTTGAATTTTAGTATTTTTAATTGTAAGTTTAACAAGCACTTCATGCTTTATTAACACAATAAAAAGTGTTATTATAAAAGAGTTATAATAAGGTGTTACCACATTTTCTTTTGAACAGAGACAGTTAATTTACCCCATAATAGAAATATAAATATATTTGGTTGTAATCCAGAATATACCAAGATAATAATAATTAATATCCTCTGACCATAGACCTTACAGGGTTGTCTGCTTTCCCTCCATAACTCTGGGTGCATGTCTGGAGCTGCGTTTGTTACAGAGCAGGTTCCGCTTGGTTTAGAAACAATTAAAACAAGCCACAGGAGCTGGGAAAGATCACTCTACAAATGTCACACAATTAGCAACACAAACTGACTACACAACTACTCTCGCCCCTCTCCCAAACTCTGGCTATCTGTCTATTTCGTCTGCCTTTCTTTCCTGACTTCTCTCTTGTAGGGTTGTCAAAAGTATCGAAAATACAGTATGATACTAATTAATACTACAACTAGTATTGAAGCTAGATACTCATTTGAGCAGGTATTGATATTAAAAAAGTCCCGTTCACAGGAGAGAACTTAAGCTTTCCTGAATAGTTTTAGAATGATCTTGAGCTGTATCAGAACAAGTATAAGAGCACATAGATGAGTACTGTATACAACCTACCTGGACCACTGAGGGTTTACACAGATATAAGACCACATGGGAATAGAAAAGAAAGTACTACCATTTAATGCTGAAACTCCCATTCTATTGTCTAAATACGAGTGTTTTTAAATATTCTAGTAATCCAAATCAGTATCAGTATTGAGGCTGTTCCTTAGTATCGAAATGTAGTTTGAAATTTTAGTATCTTAACAACACTGCTCTCTTGTTCCCCAAAGTTTATTTTTCTAAAGGGTTCTGGAAAAACAGCAGATATAAATTAAACACTGACAGTTGAGAGACCTACTTAAAGATCCCATGACATGGTACTTCTTGATGCTTTTATATGGCTCCTTAATGGTTCCCTAATACTGTAAATGAATCCTTCTCCAAAATCAACACTCAGTGCATGAGAAACAGAGATAAGATGAGAAAGAGTAATTTTTCTCCCTCAGAACACGTCATAATGGGCCTTGTTGCTTGAATGCAAATGAGGAGAAAAGAGATGGCCAATAGTAGAGGGTGGGGGCGTGGCCAAACGCTCCGCTCTCCGCTGTAGCTCACAGCTGATCCATTTCCGTGTTTTTGCACGGGAGAGAGATTTGAAGCGTTCCATTGAAAAATAAACACATTTCCACAGAAAATAAAATTAAACCACTGCTGTTCAAAGGTCCAGAGGCTCAGATAAAGGACTTCCGAGCCTAGAAACACTCGGACGTGCCTCCAGGCAAATAAAAAAACGCATTTCGCATTGCCTAGCGCATGCGCAGTCCAAACTCTCTGGGCGTGATTTACAGAGACGCTGAGTACAGACAGACGGGGGTGGAACTGCATTTGCATTTCTTTTTTCGATCTGACGTCAATAAGTTTCCTTGTTCAAAATCGCCCATTTGAGCTCCGATTTTTTGTAACGCAGAAAAGGATCGCAAATGCTCAGTTTAGACATTTCGCAACTTTTAACCATGGGGGGGCCTAAACAGGGTAGGGGAGCTCACATTAACGTTCAAAAACCTCAGAAAGTGAAAATTTCATGCCATGGGACCTTTAAAGTGGCTGTACCCATTTTTTCCCTCATGTATTTGAGCAAAATTTGGCTTGCCCCAGTACAGATATATTGTATAAGCTGCTCTTGAGGTCAAAACGAGACTGCTGTGTGCTGTTTGCATCTAATTATAAAGCTCAGTATTGTCCATGAATCAGGAACTGCACTGTTAACATGCTTGTAGCTGTTAGCATTACTGTGAGGGCAAAAACTCTTGAAAAGTTGTGAAAAGTTGTTATGAACTTGTTGTGGTAAATAGTTAGGATGCTGAGAATGCGTAAGGCAAGTGAGGAATAACTTTTTGGACTACTGCAAATTGTTTAAAATGAACTAGTTCTGTTTTTCATGCTGTTAAAGGGATATGCCACCCCCAGGTCAAATTTGGGCATCTCCCCACAGTCCAGAGACTAAAATAAGTGGTGGAAAGCGTTTTCCTGCTCACCCAGCCATTGTCCGAGTCTGTCGCCACTGACCGCCGCGGTAACTGGTGCTCCTCCGCCTTAGACTGGAGTCTAACGTAGCCAGAGAAAGATTTCGGCCAAAAGGAATTAATTTGCTCGATGCGTTTCCCAATTACTTGCTGTGTAGTGCGCATTCATATCGAGTGCAAATAAATGTGCAAATCAACACGGAGAACTTGACTTGGTCATTTTGGGTGGGAACTATTTTCCAGTGCGTAAGAATACAGCCGTATCACGCACCACGTTGTGCAACAGGGGAACTCCCTTCCCGGTGCGTAACTGGGATTCCCCTGGTAGCGTGCTGCGTGATACGGCTGTATTCTTACGCACTGGAAAATAGTTCCCACCCAAAATGACCAAGTCAAGCTCTCCGTGTTGATTTGCACATTTATTTGCACTCGATATGAATACGCACTACACACAAAGTAATTGGGAAACGCATCGAGCAAATTAATTCCTTTTGGCCGAAATCTTTCTCTGGCGACGTTAGACTCCAGTCTAAGGCGGAGGAGCACCAGATACCGCGGCGGTCAGTGGCGACAGACTCGGACAATGGCTGGGTGAGCAGGAAAACGCTTTCCACCACTTATTTTAGTCTCTGGACTGTGGGGAGATGCCCAAATTTGACCTGGGGGTGGCATATCCCTTTAAGATGGTAAAAACCCAATACAGCACTTTTAAATTGTCTTCTCTTTTTTTGTTTTAGATCAATCCTCCAGGCCGGTGGTCAGGAGCAGGCAGCAGCAGCAACAGCAGCAGCCTGGGCCCAAGGGAGCGAAGAGTGGCTCGAGCTATGGCAGCACCACACGCAGGGGACCACATTAACCAGCATGCACCTCACCACCCTCTGCACGGGCGCGCCAACACTGCCAGAGAAGAGCGCCACCACCACCAGGCCCCTCCTTCAACGCGCAACCACACCGCAAACGCTGCTATCCTCGCGTCAACCTTTCCCCCGTCACAGCCTTCTCGTAGTCGACAGTTTGAGGCGGTATCTTCCTCGGTGGAGTCTTTAACCCAAAACGCCCCCCTTTCCGCCGGGGCAAGAAGAGGAGACACTCACCCCCCTGTGTCCCAAATACCCCGGGTGGTTGGATCTAGCGCCTCCTCTAGTCTCCACAGTCTAAGCAGAGGCAGCTTTTCTTCTTCTGATCCCAGCTCGCCGCCTCCTCCCACCCCGTCCTCTTCATCCTCCTCTTCCTCCTCGTTCACAGGGCGCTTAGGACAGCCCCCTCGTGGTCCCCTCTCTTTGCACAGTTACAGCCGTAAAAATGTTTTCCTCCAACATTCGCTCCAGACGGCTGAACTGCAGGCCCTGACGCAGAGAGACAGTTGAGGGAGCGCCATGTCAGTCGTAGCTTCGCCAACCAGTGCTGACTTTAAAGGTGCATTGTGTAACTTTTCTGGTGGAGTGTCACACGTTTGTCTTCGTTGACATGTTATTGCGTTGCCTGGAATGTTTCACAGTATGGCACTAAACCTTTGTATCTTCCTGGAGACCAAGCCAGATCCATTATTTATACAAGTTTACGTAGAATTCTTACTAAAAATGTACGTAGGGGCAAAACTTCCACAAACTTCCACAAACTCGCTCACTTCTTGTATCTCTGAGCTTCGATTGCGTTCTGTCTCATCTTTGAAAGCCAAAGTTCAGAATTTTTTGAACATTTTTCATGTAAAGTAGTTTTTTTTTTATGGATCACAAACTTAACATGGAAAATCACATACAGCTCTGGAAAAAAAAAAAAAAGAAACCACTGCAAAATGATCAGTTTTTCTGATTTGACTACTTATAGGTATGTGTTTGGGCAAAAGGAACATTTTTCTCTATATGTCTATAAACTACTGACAACATTTCCCCCAAATTCCAAATAAAAATATTTTTGTTTAGAGCATTTATTTGCAGAAAATGACAAATGGTCAAAATAACAAAAAAGATACATGTTTTCAGACCCCAAAGAATGCAAAGAAACAAGATCAAATTCATTTTAAAACAACATAACACTAATGTTTACACTTAAGAAGAGTTCAGAAATCAACATTTGGTGCAATAACCCTTATTTTTAATCACAGCTTTCATGCGTCTTGGCATGCTCTCCACAAGTCTTTCACATTGTTCTTGGGTGACTTTATTCCACTCCTGGTGCAAGAACTGAAGTAGCTCAGCTTTGTGTTTGTGTTGGAATTCAACAGACGCTGGAATGGAATAGCTGTAATACATGTAGAGATGCTGATTTCAGAAAAAAATGCAGAGGTCTCTTATTTTTTTTCCAGAGCTGTATGTAACTGTAACATTTCCTATAAATTAGACCCCAGATAACACTTTTTTTTTAGCTATTTCTGAGCAGTAAATGCATACACCTGTAACTGAATAAATGTAAGGTACAGCTGTTTAATGTCATACTGTGTAACATTCCAAGCAGACCAATGACAAATCCAAAGAAACAAGCAGGTGATGGACCCTCAACCCAAAAGTTACACAGTGTACCTTCAAGTGTCAAGTGAAAAGTGCTGCTCATTGTGTCTAATGCTGTCAGCCTCATGCGTATACAATCACACTTAAGGAGGAGAGTTAAGAGCTTGAGCACTGTAAAAACGGAATACTTTATCTGTATTAGAATCACCTTGACAATTGAAAAAAACTGTCTTGTGTAGTTTTGACTTGAGTAATTTGGGCTATTTTAGATCTATTTACTCACGGGGTTTAGATTGGTGGTTTTTGTGCTGTCTGGTTTCAGTACTTTATTTTTCCTCGAACCAAACTAAACTGTCCGCCAGTGAAAATATAAATGAGAAAAATGGATTTCAACCATTCAGAAGCACCCTGGTAATTACAGAGCTCAGGAAAGTGTCATCTTCTTAACAAATCGCGGATAGTCTAGGAATCAAACGGAGCACTTAACAGGGCTGTTCCATGGCTCTTCTGTGTACTTGTTTTAGCTCATGCATTTTGATGGACGCTGTGCCTGCTTACAGTATGCTTCTTAATGGTATACTGCGTAACTTTTCTGGGGTGGTTGGTCACTTGCTTGTCTCCATGGAAATACTATTGCTTGTCTGGAATGTTCCACGGTCTGGAATCAAACTTTTTCTTTTATTCCATGTGTTTTATTGCTCAAAACCCCCAGAAAACCCGGATTCTTAGTGTAAACTGGATCGCCTCTTCATAGATCTGACCTGTTACATGATCTAGTCAAAGTCAAGTCAACTTTATTGTCAATTCTGCCATATGTGTTCAACATACAGTGAATCGAAATTCCGTTTCTCTCTGGCCAAGCAGTGCAAAAAGGCAGTGTACAAAATACAATATAAAGACAAAACAAAACTTCTAAGACAAAAATCTAAAGCAGTGCAAAGAATAAATAAATACTTATTTACAAATGTCCAAAATCTGCAATGGAAGATGCAGCAATGAAAATGTACAGTAAAAATGTGCAATAGGCTGTGCATTGAAAATACAGATAAAAATAAATCTAGTGAAGTCACCTGCTTTTTCCACATGTAGATATGCTTAATGTTATAGCGTTGAACATTCCAGACAAAGTAATAACATCTCCTTGGAGACATTCAAATGGCATACCCTCCTCCACAAGTTACAAAGTGCATCTGTAAATACATTGAACAGACAGCTATTCTCAATCCATATCATTTGAAACACTTTTGTATGGTGCGCTCTTTGCCCTCTTAAACCTAGATTTATTTGAAAGTGCACGAGTCTGTTTGCACTAAATGCCCCCCGTCTGAGCTCCCACCTCTTTGTCACGCTGACAGTTTGGATGTGCTTAGGCCCACACACAGAGAACATGCACCAGTCACACACTCAAATGGCACTCTCCAGTCACACACACACGCCTCTGTGTGAACTCCGAAATATACTGATACAACGTCTCTGGGACTACTGCACAATCTACACCAAACAGACAGATTAAAGGGCCTATATTACACATGTTTGACTCCTCTGAGCTTGTAGCCATGTTTCTAATGCTGGTGCTTCATCAAAAACATACCTGGAGTCATGTTTTGTTTCATTCACACATGTTTGCATTACTGGGCAATCTACATCTCCAAAGCTCAAAATCCAATGTTCCACCTTGTGATTACCTTGTGGTCATTAGTGGTTTAAAGTCAACAGCTATTTTTAGGCTTCAGAACTGATTCATAAGTTTTTGTTTTTGATTGCTATAAAAAGTCTACAATATCTGGTGCACAGAGAAGCAAAGAAGTTTTCAAAAGGTTAAAACAGCAGCTGTAGCTGTGGCTAGCACTCACGCGTCACAGCAAGATGGATCCGGGTTCGATCCCCGGGTCGCCCAGGCCTTTCTGTGTGGAGTTTGCATGTTCTCCCCGTGTCTGGGTGGGTTTCCTCTGGTTTCCCCCATCAACCCAAAACATGCACCATAGGTAAAATCCTCCAGCTGAGGTCCTGACCAAACCGAAGCAAGAAGATCATGGAGATGGTCCCTGGGCTCAGTAATGTGCTGCCCACTGCCCCTAATAACAGAATGGGTTAAAGAGAAGAATTTCTCCTGTGTGAGATCAATAAAGTCACTTCAAATGATTCTAGTGAAGGTGTATGACGTTTAAAAATACAGTGGAGCAGTTTCTGTATTACCACATGACATCACAAGGTGGAACGGAATGTTTTCAGTTTGGGAGAAGAGCTCAGCCTAAATACAGCTCTGGAAAAAGAAATAAGAGACCACTACAAAATTATCAGTTTTTCCTGATTTTACTAATATAGGTATGTGTTTGGGCAAAAGGAACATTTTTGTTTGAGTCTATAAACTACTGACAAATAAAATTATAATCATTTAGAGCATTTATTTGCAGAAAATGACATATGGTCAAAAAAACAAAAGATCCATGTTTTCAGACCTCAAACAATGCAAAGAAACAAGATCAAATTCATTTTAAAACAACATAATACTAATGTTTACACTTAAGAAGAGTTCAGAAATCAATATTTGGTGCAATAACCCTTATTTTTAATCACAGCTTTCATGCGTCTTGGCATGCTCTCCACAAGTCTTTCACATTGTTCTTGGGTGACTTTATTCCACTCCTGGTGCAAGAACTGAAGTAGCTCAGCTTTGTGTTTGTGTTGGAATTCAACAGACGCTGGAATGGAATGGCTGTAATACATGTAGAGATGCTGATTTCAGAACAAAAATGCAGTGGTCTCTTATTTTTTTCCAGAGCTGTATACAGGGTTTGTGTGTTAAAGATTTGCAAATGAAACAAAACACAACACAACACCAGGTATGTTTTAACGAGGACACAACATTATAACGTATATCAAAAAAATGTGCATAATATAGGCCTTTTTAAACTGATTTTACCAATTAATGTATGCTGTTTATGGAATTACACCTGCCTGGTGAATTCAGAATGATCTCGCTCTGTATTTTTCATAACAGAGGGATATCGGTCTGGTCAGTACTTCGTCACGTCTCGAGCCAGAATCGAACATGATCTTCCAATCGGATTTTTTTTGTTTCAGTAAAACCTGTGAAACAAAGGAGCTCATTCGTCACTCATCGTATCGGATCAAATGACAATTCTCTCACCTCAGATGAACAGAATTTAGAGCTTCGTTCATTGATTCTGAAGATACCTACGATGCTTTTCAGTCCTCTGTAATGTTGTTTTTCATAAGATGCCATATTTATTTTGTTACGAATGGACCGTGCGTGTCTCTGATTGGCTAATCCACCTGTCAGTCACGCCCATCTGACCTTGTGGAGACTCACCGGTGACCAGACTCACACCTATTCACATAAAGTATTGGAAAAGGGTGCGCTGACCTTTGTGCCCGTTGCCAAAATTGTGATCAAGTTGCAGCGTACTGACGAACAAAACAATCACTGATATATTGCATGAATTTTAACACGACTTTAGAGCCACAAGAAAAACTGGATTTGAGCGACCACATCGTCCTCACTCTAACCTCTTTCGAAGAATCACTTATGGGAATCTCCTTCAGATGTTGTGAATGTCTCTGTACTCACTAAATAATGGTTTTGGAAGAATACTGTGCAATATAATCCAATCACTGCACAAAATCCACTTGTCTTTGGTAGAAAATAATACTAATAGAATTTTTCTCTAGTCAAATGTTCGATACTTAATTGTTTGCTTTTGATAAACTGGAAAAAATGGACTTGAATGGACAAATAACTGTACCTTTACTGTTTTGAGGACTGGGCACATGAAGGTCCTAAAAGTGCAGTGTGTAACTTTTCCGCTGGAGGGTCCGCCACCTGCTTGACTCCATGGAGATTACGGTTTTGCAGTTGATTATTCCAGAGTATGGAAATAAACTAGCGGAGACAGGTTAATGGTCTGATCTATGGAGGGGGTAGCCGCTCCACAGACGTTACCTGTACTGGATTGTGTCACATGCTTCTTTCCATGGAGAAGGAAAAGTTTAATGCCAATTTGCCAAACTACCATTCAAGGCAAAGCAATAGCAGCTCCATGGAGAAAAGTTACATAGTGCCTCTTTAAAGGTGAACTGTGTTACTCTTCTGGAGGAAGTTCCCTCACCTCCTAGTCTCCATGGAGATGTTCCCGGGAATGTCCCACGCTATGGCATTACGTTTATTTCCACGACGATAGCAGGTGACAAGTTACATATTAAGCAAGTTACATATTAGATGTGTGGAGAGGCGAGCCCACTCACAATAACAATGCAAGTTTTAAGTCAATAAAAAAAATTAGGGCTGTCTGTTTAACGCGTTAATTAGATTAATTAATTACACTGCAAATTAACGCGTGATAAAAATTAACGCAATGAATTATGAGCGGCAATTCAATGTGCGCGCATTTTAAATTTGCCGTGCGGCGAGCAAATCGCTGCCAGGGCCTTTGAACGGCAAGTTTATTTATTATTTATATTTAAAAGAACAAAGACGGGATGATCAACAAGAACGTGGTAATTTGGAGTTTTTGTCAAAAAGAATTTTCCGATCATCGAAGCTGCTCCAGCTTGACGGATCATTTGAACGATAAACACGTCCGGACAAGTTCCATCATTACCGGTGATAGAGCGAGCGTGAGCGAACTTCACCAAACCAACAATCCAACAAACCACGCTCACAGAATTTGAGAAACGAATGAGCAAAGCGACCACTTGAAAGCTGACAAACTCAATCGTAAAGTGGGTTCGTTCGTTTGCTCGATCGATCGCTCACAATCTCTCTCTCTCTCTCTCACACTCTTAAAATGTGATTAATTAGATTAATTAATTACAAATCATGTAATTACAAATCATGTAATTAATTAGATTAATTGTTTTAATCGCCTGACAGCACTAAAAAAAACATAAAAGTTATTGAGTAAGTGCTTGATGGCTACATTTAATGCCATACCGGGACATTCCAGACAAAGGAACAACATCTCCATGGAGACTAACAGGTGGTGGACCCTTCACCAAAAACTTCCATAGTGCCTCTTTAAAGGTGCACTGTGTTACTTTTCTGGAGGAAGTTCCGTCACCTCCAAGTCTCCATGGAGATGTTCCCTGGAATGTCCCACAGTATGGCCTTACGCTAGCCTGGGAATTCCCAGGCCGCTTCCGTTCGTTTCGAACTGGAAGGCGGCCTGGAAACTCGTCCAAGCGAGAGTCCCAGATTTAGGGCCCCAATCAGAGAGCGGGGGAGGTGTGGCAAGACGGTGAAGCGTACTACATGACAAACGGAAGCTTGTAGTTTGAACTGACAACTGACATGATTGGCTATGGACTTACGTATACGCTCAATGATAGACATTCATAACGCCCAATAAACGGCCGTTGGCGATCGCTAACCACACCTCCGCTACGGGATTTTTCGAAGCGAGTTTCCAGACCCATATCTCACTTGTGATATGGTCAGGTGTTAACCAGACTAGCCTTACGCCTATTTCCACGAAGACAACAGGTGACGCCATAGGCACAATTTACATATCAGATGTGTGGAGAGGCGAGCCCACTCACAACAATGCAAGTTTTTAAGTCATTAAAAGTAAATGCTCGATGGCTACATTTAATGCCATATCGGAACATTGCAGACAAAGCAACGACATCTCCATGGAGACCAGAAAAGTTACATAGTACCTCTTCATGCCAGATGTTATTAACTGAGAACATCCTTTTGACTGCTCATATAATTCTCTCCCATCTTATTGTCAATAAGGAAAACAAACCGCGGGCTAACATTAGCCGCTACAGCTAGTCAGTAAAAGCATCAGATTTGACTTCAGTGCCCGGTCCTCTTTCATCTCCCTGTCCTCAGATGTGCTACAAACCTCACTAATGAGACGACATTTGGTGTGATAACGCTGTAATTATGCTGTTTGGGCTCTGGGACAAATATTTGAATGAAGTTTACATGCACAGCTACTGCCATTTCTGTGAGAGTCGTGAGGAGCGATCACTTTGATGTTTTGTTGTGTTCGCGGTTTAAATGGAGCTTAAAAGCCAGACGTCTGTAAACAAGTGGTTGATATCACAGAGTCTAATGGTGAATAATGTTTAGCAGCCATGATATTAGCCTGTTATGAGTGTGAAAACAACAAGGTAATGTGATTCTTGTTCTTAAAGGAGACAGTATGCTAAATGTGAATGAGAAAATGTTTTCCGATCCAAAACATACCTGGTGCCTATATTACGCAAAGTTGACTCTTCAAGTTAAAATGCTGTTACGGCATAAAAAACATACCTGGAATTGTGTTTTGTTTCATCCACACATTTGAGGAGATCTTTATTATTAGTCTGTCTACATCTCCAGAGCTCAAAATGCTCTGGACCACCTTGTGATGTCATGAAGCGGTAGTCTTCAAGTTAACAGCAAACTTTTAGCTTTAGTTCAGTGGAAATCGACACTGAACATCCAGAAATAACATCTACATGGAGAGAAGCATGTTACATAGTGCACCTTGAAATGCTTTTTCAAAGTTAAAGAAGCGGTATGAAGCGGTAGTTTTCATGTTAACAGCGACCTTTTACCTTTTGTTCAGTGGAAATCGACAATTCCAGGGCTGTAATTAACCAAATGATTCTACTGAAAGTGTCTCGAGTTTAAAATCACAGTGGAGCAATTCCTGTATTACCAGATAACAAGGAGTGTTTTCTGTTTGAGAAAACTTAGCCTAAATATGCAGGATTTGTGTGTTAAACATGTGTGAATGAAACAAAACACAACTCCAGGTATGTTTGTGATGAGGAAACATAACAGAGATCAGGAAATAGCAAAATATGGGCCGTTTAAGTAACAGTTCCAACTTTATGTAAGCAATTGGAACCAGGAAGTGCCCCAATGTATTCTTAGGCTGCGTCCCATTTCTCTGTCTTACCCCTTCGTCTTACCCCTACCCCTTGGTTTTGCGCGTTCATGTGAGGACGAGGGGCGTCTCGATTCTAAATTTGATCAAGGGCTCAGGCCACGACCGAGGGCTACATACCCCTTGAAACGAAGTAAGCTCTCAGCTCGGTATCGAGGCAAGACAAAGATGTAAATAAAGGGATAGGGGAAGGAGAAGGGGTAAGACAGAGTAAAGGGACGACGCCTAAATGCTAATGTAGTCTTAGACAAACGCTGCTAATTTCTCATGTTGAAATGGTTTACTCCCAGTTGTTGCCAGCGGAGGGAGACGGACGCGTCTAGTTCGATCTTTTACATACAACATAAGAACAAGGTGAGAAATTGGTTTAAAATAAATATGATGCGTTCATATTTGGTTTATATAGTCAATTCTAAAAAGAATGATATCAGGAACTACACATTTTGATAGCATGTATCTTGGCAGCCAATTAGTATCAGTAAAAAAAACACATTGATAATAATAATAAGTTGAAATCTTGTCCCGTCCCTTGTTGAAATACCACTGGTTTTACATAAATACTGTACATGCACATTAATTATGTTATGCTATGTTAAAATACTGACAGTAAATTTGCATAGGGTTTTATATAAGTCACATTAAAGCATGATGTCTCCTTTAAGCGGTACAGGAGTTACATTTTAAGAGTTTTTTTTTAACTTACTTTTGATCTAAAACCCCCCAAACTCCGCTCCACATTTCTTTTTTCTAACTCACTTGAACTCCAACTGTCCTCTTTTTATTTTTCATATAGTCTCCAGTCTGCAAAATCTTCAAACTCCCTCCCTTTCTTCTTCTTTGTCTCCTAGCGTTGTTCCCTATCACATGCAAATACTATAACTCTTTTGTTTCCTCCTTTATTCCACCCATATCTTTCCTCTAGCCACAGTTGTACTTTAAACACCAGATTTCTTCATCTGTTTGGCTCTCCCCTCTCCTCTTCTCGGCTCTTATCTCTTCTTTATTGTCGTACAGTCTCTGTCTCGTTGCAGAAGCTCAGTTGTGTGTATTGGGATTTGCAAGGCTGCCCATGTTCGCCCTTGTATTCTAATCGGAGGGGGTAATTTTACACCTGGTGAAGGCAATTAACTAGCTGGTTTTACGAGATGCCAAGCGTTACGTGGCGCCAGAGGACAGGAGGATGTGGTCCAAATGTGCCCAGATTGGTTTGAGAATCGCAGGTGCCAGGTATCTGTGGCTGGGTGGTTTTTATTTTTGTATTAATTTATTTTTGCCTTATTTATGTTGCGGTGAAATTACGCAAAAAGGACTGTCCAGACAGGTTAGAATGACTTGAATTCACAATACAGTCTACATCGTTTGTATAAGGAAACTTTGTAACTTTTCTGTTTCCATGATGATGTAATGTTTCACAATATGGTATTAAACTTAAAGGGATATGCCACCCCCAGGTCAAATTTGGGCATCTCCCCACAGTCCAGAGACTAAAATAAGTGGTGGAAAGCTTTTCCCTGGTCACCCAGCCATTGTCCGAGTCTGTCGCCACTGACCGCCGCGGTATCTGCTGCTCCTCCGCGTTAGACTGGAGCACGCTGCCAGGGGAATCCCTGTTACGCACCAGGAAGGGAGTTCCCCTGTTGCACAGCGTGGTGCGTGATTCGGCTTTATTCTTCCGCACTGGAAAATAGTTCCCACCCAAAATGACCAAGGCAAGCTCTCCGTGTTGATTTGCACATTTATTTGCACTCGATATGAATGCGCACTACACAGAAAGTAATTGGGAAACGCATCGAGCAAATTAATTCCTTTTGGCCGAAATCTTTCTCTGGCGACGTTAGACTCCAGTCTAACGCGGAGGAGCAGCAGATACCGCGGCGGTCAGTGGCGACAGACTCGGACAATGGCTGGGTGACCAGGAAAACACTTTCCACCACTTATTTTAGTCTCTGGACTGTGGGGAGATGCCCAAATTTGACCTGGGGGTGGCATATCCCTTTAACAATCGCCATGGCAACAAGCAGGAGAGGCCGCCAGACCAAGATACTGGTCAGATCTGTGCAGAGGATGACCTCTCGCTGACTGTCACTGTCCAATATAAACACCCATAACTGAATGAATGGTAGATGTTTAAGTTTAATGCCACATTGTGAAACATTTCAGACAAAGTAATACCATTGCCATGGAAACAAGCAAGTGGTAGGCGCTCCACCCGAAAAGTTACACAATGCACCTTTAAACTTGATTTAAGTACCTTTGACGAGTCAGGTTTTGTTAAAGGTCCATGTTATAATGTTGTTACCTCCTCAAAAAAAGACCCACGTTGTTTAACACACAAACTCTGTATATTTCAGCTGCATTCATCTCTCAAACTGAGAGATGTTCCACCTTGTAATGTCATGTGGTAATAAAGGAATTGCTCCACTGTGTTTTTAAACACACCTTTACTAGAATGATTTGGATGGCAGACCTTCCGGCAAAATTGCGATACTTCCAATCTTATCTTTAAGTGTAGCAATATATATTTTCTTGTTTTAAGTACATAAAGTCTTGTTCCATTAGCAGATAATTTTACTTAAGAAGTTAAATTTGCTCAAATCATGATAAAACTTTCTTAATTCAAGTATCTTAATTTGGCTGAATGTTTGTTTTTACAGTCCAGTCTCTACTGAATGCATGGTAAAAACTAGCTTACTTGAAACCATCACTTCATGACATTGCAAGGTGGAACAGAGCATTTTGAGATGTAGACAGACTAATAATATAGGATAACTCAAACGTGCGAATGAAACAAAACAACTCCAGGTCTGTTTTGGAGGAGATAACCACATTCTAACATGTCTTAAAGCTCACAAGTAAATTTTGCGTAATGTATGACCTTTACATTATCAATATAACCTGCTGCTTAAATCTAACTCATTCTGAATTCAAGCTATTTTATCTAATGTTGTTCTTTCTTGTATAGTGTAAGCTGCTCAGGACGACATTGTTTTAAATATCACAGTCTTACTTAAATGATGTCATGTCTTTTGTCATATGTACAGTCCTGTCAAGCTGTATAATGTAGATAAATAATGCCATATGTTTTTTGATTGTTTGTAATTATGGGTAATTACTGTGTATGTGTGAATTCTGTTTGTTAAACCATACGAGATTATGAGTGGAATGATCCGAGGTGGGTAGAGCAGAGAAGAATTGTACTTAAGTAAGAGTAATGCTACTTCAAAATAATACGAAATAGTGGTCCAAGAAAACTACTACTCAAGTAAGAGGAACTGCTGGAAGGTAACATCTGATTTATAATTTGAAGCTAAACTAATTTGAAGGAAAAAACATTGAATTATTCACAGAAGCTGATATTTTCAAAGGATAAACTCAAGTGTTCAAATCATTTCATATTGTCAACTTTAAGCTTTTGTCACTTGTAACCAAACTTTTACTCGACAATAAAAAAACAAAACAATAACTCAAGTAGGAGTGAATGTATGCTGCTGGAAAAGTACTCTGAAAAGTACAATTTCTTTACTACCTGTAGTACTACCCACCTCTGGGAATGATACTGGGGAGGTGTGAAATGCAGTGGAGGATGGAAGCTACTGCCAAAGCCTGTGAACAGTATTTATCCACAGAAAACACACAACAAAAGAAGAAGAAATGGAGAACTATCACACTCAAAACACCAGTCTCAAACCGCAGCCAGCCCAGCGGTCCTCTCTTTCCGAACTCTCGTATCTGTGGACTGGAATAATCTTGTTTGTGAGCCATGCGGGTGACGGACTTTTTAGTACTGTGTAGATAAATATGCCCGAGTCACACTGAAGGGGGGCTCTGTTTGGGTTCTGCACACTTTTATATGTGAATAAGTTATATATAGTGGAATATTCAGGCTAAATTCACTGTAGATTAGCAGAAATTCTTTTTCACTCTCTATAGAGCGTTTTCACGTGACGTCATGATCCGGAAGTCGGCCATGTTGGAGATATTCGAAACAAAGTAAACATTGCACTTATGTCGCCAAGTAAAAAAACAAATAAAAAGCAAAATGGTCAACTATTGTCGGGTCCTCGGCGTCACAATAGACCGGACAGAGAAAAACACCTGCAGTTCTGTCGTTTACCTAAAGTAGTGACCAACTAGGGTGAACAGACAGAGCGATTATCAAAGGAAAGGAGGCGACAGACAAGACGACAGAGGCGGAAAGACGACGTTCATATTTTAATCTTTGCAAAACGTGAGTATTTGCAAAAGCAATATACTCGTACTTAAAGATCCCATGACATGGTACTTCTTGATGCTTTTATATGGCTCCTTAATGGTTCCCTAATACTGTAAATGAATCCTTCAAAATCAACACTCAGTGCATGAGAAACAGAGATAAGCTGAGAAAGAGTAATTTTTCTCACTCAGAACACTCTATAATGGGCGTTGTTGCTTGAATGCAAATGAGGAGAAAAAGCTGGCCAATAGTAGAAGGTGGGGGCGTGGCTAAACGCTCCGCTGTCTGCTCTGAGCGCTCTCTGATCTATTTCCTTGTTTTTGCACGGGGGGAGAGAGTTGAAGAGTTCCATTGAAAAATAAACACATTTCCACATAAAATAAAATTAAACCACTGCTGTTCAAAGGTCCAGAGGCTCAGATAAAGGAGTTCCGAGCCTAGAAACACTCGGACGTGCCTCCAGGCAAATAAAAAAACGCATTTCGCATTGCGTAGCGCATTCACAGTCCAAACTCTATGGGCGTGATTTACAGAGACGCTGAGCGGAGACAGAGGGAGGGGCTGGAGCTGCATTTGCCGATCTGACATCAAAAAGGTGCCTTGTCCGAACTCGCCCGTTTGATCACTGGTTTTGTGTAACGCAGAAAAGGACCGCAAATGCTCAGTTTAGACATTTCGCAACTTTTAGCCATGGGGGGGGGGGCTAAACAGGGTAGGGGAGCTCACATTAACGTTCAAAAACCTCAGAAAGTGAAAATTTCATGCCATGGGACCTTTAAACACGTTACACATGTAATACAAGTATGCCAACCTTTGACATCACAATACGCTTTTCTCCAATTTTCCGCACTTTGCGCTCTCGTACCAGCCACAAACAAACTGGTTGTTGCCTCCAGACCTTTAGAGCTCTGAAGGTCTTGTGCTTGGGGAGACCAGGTAGTTGAAAATATCTGGATCGCTTACAGCAGCAGAATCGACAAATCGCCACTGTCACTGAACAAACTTGAATCCATCTCATGTGGATCTTCTTGCCCAATTAATTTGAGTTTGTTCATATAACGCTCCTTTTCTTTGGCATCCAACTTATCTCTGTACAACTGGTCAACTGTAACAGAGATTTTGGATTCCGATGTGGAAGGTTTATTGCGAAATTTTGAGTTTTTCTGCCCAGTTGCTTTATAAGCATATTTACTTTGAGTGAGCAATATCTCCAACATGGCCACACATCCGGGTCATGGTCAGATCTTTCGAGTTTGTGAAAACGCTCTATTGGGCTGGTTGTTTTACTAATGTGGGCCATCGTAGAACATGTGGTAGTAGAGGTGGGAGAAATGTTACTCTTCTACAACATAAGAAAAAAATGTAATGTGGCTGTTGCTTTTATATCTTTATTGAAACAGATGTTATTGTAGTAGTGATGTGCACCTATCCGACCCGAAATCTGTCCATCTGGAAAATTTCGTTGAGTAAACTGCATTTTACCATTGTTGTATTTTCAAATGGCACCCGTTGGACATTTGCGAGGTTTGTCTGCCTATATCGAATCAAGTGTTTTGTTTTTGTTCCATAAGCAGAGCCCGTCCCTCCTTCAGTGTGAGTCAGCTGTGACCTCTGACCACCGTGACCCTGTCCTACACAAATGTGACGTGTTTTAGTCCGACAGACTCTGGTCTCTTCACTCGATGAACTCGTTTTATCAAAGGGATGCGTCCACAGCTCCACTCTTCTTCATGTTATTTCCTACAAATAAAGGCGGTGAAAAGCTGAGAGGCTGTTGCTTACTTTTGTTTACAATCTTCTCTTGGGTCAGTTTTTGCTCCATAAACTTTGAATTGGAACTAAAGAAACTGTCCATTATAAACCATATGATGATTAATGTAAATTTCCTTTCATAGACCTGTTCCAATTTCAAAGGCTGATGACTTGAGATTAAAGTAGCTCCAGCATTGTCATTACTTGTCACTTTGCAGACCTTCCGGCAGAAAATATATTTATTAAAAAAACCTAGTACATCATAGTTATATTTATGCCAGCGGTCTACAGAAAGAGTTTAAATGGAATATCTTTACATAAACGTATAGACTTTTCCTATTGACCTGCAGTGTTTCAGATTAAAGGGATATGCCACCCCCAGGTCAAATTTGGGCATCTCCCCACAGTCCAGAGACTAAAATAAGTGGTGGAAAGCGTTTTCCTGGTCACACAGCCATTGTCCGAGTCTGTCACCACTGTCCTCCGCCTTAGACTGGAGTCTAACGTCGCCAGAGAAAGATTTCGGCCAAAAGGAATTAATTTGCTCGATGCGTTTCCCAATTACTTTATGTGTAGTGCGCATTCATATCGAGTGCAAATAAATGTGCAAATCAACACGGAGAGCTTGCCTTGGTCATTTTGGGTGGGAACTATTTTCCAGTGCGTAAGAATACAGCCGTATCACGCAGTACGCTGCCAGGGGAATCTCAGTTACGCACCGGGAAGGGAGTTCCCCTGTTGCACAACGTGGTTAAACTGCTTTACTTTTCATTTATTCAATTACAGGCAGTTTTATAGCTCAAAAATATCTAGAAAAACAGGCATTCTGACTGAGCGGGTCGCCTTTCCACAGATCTGACCTGTAACTTGGTCTGGTTTGGTCTCCATGAAGATAAAGCAATAAGATTTCCATAGAGAAAAGCATTTAGGACCCTCCTGCACCAGAAAAGTTACACAGTGCACCTTTAAGCACAGTGAATGTTGGATACACTGAAGGAGTTGTTTAATGCAATTTGAAAAAAAAATCCCAAATCGTACTTCTGAGCTCCGTTTCCGCCGCGCGCTCTTTTTACAGAACGAATCTCTGAAGAAAAAGTCTTCATGAAATCAAAGGCGGAAAGTGGAGCAACGACAAAGACGAGAACCAACAGAACCAACAGTGAAGGAGTGAGCGAGTGAATGTGAATCGGTGAGTGAGTTAGCGAATGAATGAGTGAAGGGGTGATCGAGGTTGAATGAGTGATTGGGGTGAATGAATGAAGAAGTGATTAGGTGAATAAGTGAAGGGGTGAATAAAAAAAACAGGTTAAAGGGTGAATGAAAAAAGGAGTGAAGGAGTGAATGAAAAAACTGGTTAACGGGTGAATGAAAAAGGAGTGAAGGGGTGAATGAAAAAACAGGTTAAAGGCTGAATGAAAAAGGAGTGAAGGGGTGAATGAAAAAACAGGTTAAAGGCTGAATGAAAAAAGGAGTGAAAGGGTGAATGAAAAAAGGGGTGAATGAAAAAACAGGTTTGAGGGTGAATGAAAAAAGGAGTGAAGGGGTGAATGAAAAGACAGGTTAAAGGCTGAATGAAAAAAGGAGTGAAGGGGTGAATGAAAAATATCATTAAAGGCTGAATGAAGAAAGGGTGAATGAAAAAAGGATTGAAGGGGTGAATAAAAAAACAGGTTAAAGGGTGAATGAAAAAACAGGTTAAAGGGTGAATGAAAAAAGGATTGAAGGGGTGAATAAAAAAACAGCTTAAAGGGTGAATGAAAAAACAGGTTAAGGGTGAATGAAAAAACAGGTTAAAGGGTGAATTAAAAAACAGCTTAAGGGTGAATGAAAAAACAGGTTAAAGGGTGAATGACAAAGGAGTGAAGGGGTGAATAAAAAACAGGTTAAAGGATCAATGAAAAAAACAGGTTAAGGGGTGCAATCCAAAAATCTGTTTAATATTGACTTCTATTCACTCGTTCGTGTCCGACTGTATCGTCTTTAAAAATAACCTAAGTCGAACCAATGAATGAGTGAAGGGGTGAATGATGGAACGAATGAACGAGTGTGTGAATGAGTGAGGGTGTAAATAAGTTTGCGAGTCAGTGAAATAAATGAAAGAGTGAAGGAGTGAATAGTGGTTGAATGAGTGATTGGGTGATTAGGGTGAATGAGTGAATGGGGGTGAAGGGATGACTTAATCAATGGGTGAATGAGTCAATGATGGAACGAATGAAGGAGTGAAGGGGTGAATGAAGGGAATGAGCGAATGAAAAAACAGATTAAGGGGTGCAATCCAAAAACGTAAATTCTGTCTTCTTTCTTCTCTGTCTTCATGGCTAAATTTTGTCTTAAAAAAGAACAATGTGAAGGAGCGAGTGAAGGAATGAAGAAGTGAATGAGTGAAAGAGTGACCAGGTTTGGCACTGAATGGAATCATGAGTTTCTGTTTGTCTGTTTACGCCCGAGGAAGTGTTCAGAGTTTGGATTCGCTCTGGTCTCATCGAAAGTACAAAACGTGAGGTCGTCTTGTGAATTCTCAAGTTCTACTTTCTGCACAAGGAAAAACAACCACAAATGTTTTCTTTTTTAAATCCATTTCCACTTTTTCTGTTTCCATTCATTTGGAAGCTCCTTCTGGTGACAGATGGATTCCTCGGGGCTTGGGGAAGCATGAAACCATTTTACACATAACGCATAACATATTTAGATCACCGTATTACTTTTTATTGTTTTGAAAATGCTGTATTCGCTGAAAACAAATCTATTAACATGTTTTATAAGTCAGTCAAAAGTCGCTGCCCCTTCAGAGCGTTATCTGGTGAAACTGCTGCACATTGCTTCAGGTTTGTAAAGCTGATGCGATGTGCAGTAAAGCTTTTGTATAAAGTAAGGGAGGAATACCTTTGGACCTTTGTTACCTTTAAAGCTGTAAAAATGTGAAATACCAATGCAAATGAAGACTACCCAACACAGTGATTCGGTATTCAAACGATTGCTTCTAAGAGATCTAACATGCTGCTATATTTTTCATCTATTTCTTATGTGGCCAAATCGAGCTATGACTAAAAAAACAAAAGAAAAAATGACTAAATCTTACAGGGACGTCATGTTGTTGGTGGATTAGCAGTAATGAATGGCACTGAGTCCGCTTTTGGAGTTTTTTTGTCATTAAAGGAAATCATAGACAAAACTAATCAGATTAAACATGAGTGACCCTGTGATTTAAAAGATCACGTAGATTTTGCCTTAATTGTGTAATATCTGGACATCTGGTTTATTTTTCACCTTCTTATAACATCCAAAAAAGTCCTTGAAGATGTTTGTGGAATAAATAAGCCCTGTACATATAATGTTTACTGATACTGACAGTTTATCTGAAACTGATAAAAAATACTATGTGCTCTGAATAATGTGCAGATGTTGTAGCTACATAGCAGCTAAATCACTCATGTCAGTGTAGTAAACATCAAAATCAGTGATTTAACTTTAGTTTGTGATTTTGTGAATTAGTTTGATTTTCTACAATCCACATTTCTAAGCAGTCAGTGACAGTGTTAAACAAAAAGTGTTTGGGAATGTTTCTCTTCAATCCACTCTCTGCCTCATCAATAGACTATTTCAGGGGTCCACAACCTTTTTATTTTTTTAACCGGGATCTACTTTTGAGGTTGATGGTGTACTGAGATCTACCAAGAATGGGAGGGGGAAGGGGGGGGTGAAAAAATTGGATTTGGGTCACTTCAGGCTGCAGTGTGAACGTAGCCCAAGATATGTGGTCTTAAAACCGATACATATCCGATCTTTTGGCATGCGACTTCAGTCTGAACGGCCAGGTCGCATTCAGCCGACCTGGGCGTGTTTCCTCCAGCGAGAGTGGTACAAGTAGGCGCTCACAAATGTACACAAACGTTCTCGTCATGCGAAAATAGTATATGAACGTGTCAGTGAAGCGGCGAAGCACATAGCAATCACACCACTTTTGTCTGCGACTCCGCACCAACACGTTCATACGGACGTTGCTGCCACTGCCCCACAAAGCTCCAAAAACCCTGCTCTTCTCCTTCTCCGTCTCCTCCTTAAAACAAATAAGCTGTACATGTTGTGGCTCTGGTACGACAGCAACTTTAGGCGACTTCCATAAACATTGAGCAAGCTCGCTGTGTGTGATGTTGTGCACTCGGGACCCTTTTGGGACATTTAAAGTTCACACTGGAGATCACATACAAGTCGTATTTAATTGGAAATGTGAACGGCCTCGCAAAAAAAATCAGATTTCACAAAAAAAACGGAATTGAGCATTAAGCCCTGCAGTCTGAACGTAGCCATAGGCGATCGACTGACACTCTGCCTGCGATCGACTGGTAGATCGTGATCAACTGGTTGGGCACCCCTGGACTATTTAATGCTAATCAACAATACCCAGACTTACAGTTTTTGAATTGTTGTGAGACTATGGTTTAATCATTCAAATGAAACCAAATAAAGAAAAAAATATCAGTGTAAAAAGACATTCATAGCTTAATTAATGTCCAGTTTGATTAAGGTTAGATGCTCGTCCGTTTAGCTCAGGGGTCGGCAACCTGCGGCTCCGGAGCCGCATGTGGCTCTTTGATCCCTCTGGTGCAGCTCAGTACGGTGGTCCCTCGTTTATCGCAGTGGTCACGTTCTAAAAATAACCCGCGATAGGTGAAATCTGTGAAGATATTACAGAATGAAACCAAAGATCCAAACCTGTTTTCAGGCTCTAAGCATGTTGCGTGTATTTCACAGTTCATCTGATCGAGCCTCTTCGTCCTAGCGCCGCTCCGCTGTTGCACGTTTTGTCAGGGAGAAAACTTCAAACACCACTTCAGAGTCATACTGTTAGTGATCGAACATTTATATAAATTTGGCTGAACGCATTCTGTACTGTACAGGAGACACGGAGGAGAAGGACTGACGAATCGGCAAAGGTCTACAGTCCTTTATCAGGACGCAGAACACAATGCACGTTGATACACTATTAAAAAATCAGTGAAACAGCGAGGCTGCGAAAAGTGAACGCTATAGCGAGGGACCACTGTATTTGATTAAAGGGATATGCCACCCCCAGGTCAAATTTGGGCATCTCCCCACAGTCCAGAGACTAAAATAAGTGGTGGAAAGCGTTTTCCTGCTCACCCAGCCATTGTCCGAGTCTGTCGCCACTGACCGCCGCGGTAACTGGTGCTCCTCCGCCTTAGACTGGAGTCTAACGTAGCCAGAGAAAGATTTCGGCCAAAAGGAATTAATTTGCTCGATGCGTTTCCCAATTACTTTGTGTGTAGTGCGCATTCATATCGAGTGCAAATAAATGTGCAAATCAACACGGAGAGCTTGCCTTGGTCATTTTGGGTGGGAACTATTTTCCAGTGCGTAAGAATACAGTCGTATCACGCACCACGTTGTGCAACAGGGGAACTCCCTTCCCGGTGCGTAACTGGGATTCCCCTGGTAGCGTACTGCGTGATACGGCTGTATTCTTACGCACTGGAAAATAGTTCCCACCCAAAATGACCAAGGCAAGCTCTCCGTGTTGATTTGCACATTTATTTGCACTCGATATGAATGCGCACTACACACAAAGTAATTGGGAAACGCATCGAGCAAATTAATTCCTTTTGGCCGAAATCTTTCTCTGGCGACGTTAGACTCCCGTCTAAGGCGGAGGAGCACCAGATACCGCGGCGGTCAGTGGCGACAGACTCGGACAATGGCTGGGTGAGCAGGAAAACGCTTTCCACCACTTATTTTAGTCTCTGGACTGTGGGGAGATGCCCAAATTTGACCTGGGGGTGGCATATCCCTTTAAAATGTATTTTATTTTAGTTCGTTCATTTTCTAAATGTAATTCTATGGCACAAAGGCACAAAAAAGCCATTATATGCAGTGTTATTTCATTTTAAATTTCAAAAGGGTTTTGTGGCTCCCAGTGTTTTCTTTACTGTGTGAAACGGGTCCAAATGGCTCTTTGAGTGGTAAAGGTTGCCGACCCCTGGTTTAGCTGCACAAATCCACTTCTCGCGTCAATCTGGAGCTTTGTCAGTCCGGTAAAAGTTGCAGGATTCTTTCTACCTTTGCTAAAGTGTTCATCCCAGTGCAAAACAATAATCCACAATCTCTGAACCTTCAATAAAGTTTGTTCATGGAGGACCACGCCCGGCCCACGCCATGAGTTTCTGTGGGAGTTCTCAACTGCGACCACTGCCAGTGTGGGATTGGGAGGTGCATGCTGGGACTGCGTGACTGCAGGAGCTCGATTAGGCAAAACCTGAACAAACTGTACTGAGCCCCTTCAACAGTTAATGTTCACTGTATCTGTAGAAGGAAGTTTTTAAAATGTTACCTTTTGCATAAAATGACTCAAATCTGTAATTATTTCCTGACAAATGCACTCAAATTACACAAATAATCCAGTTCTGGAGGTTATTAATGGACTCCTCTGAATTTTTGTGATTTAATTGGTGAAAGCTTAAAAGTGCACTGTATAACTTTCTGGTTGGAGGTCTGTCCCTACTTGTGTCTATGGATGTGTCATTCCTCTGCCTAGAATGTTCTACAGTATGACTTTAAACAGCTCTACTTTACATTTATTCAATTACAGGTGGTTTATTAAGTTTTATAGGTCAAAAATACCTTGAAAAACAGGCATGGTGACTGTGAGCGGGGTTGCATCTCCACAGATCTGACCTATAACTTGGTCTGGTTTGGTCTTTCTCTACCAGAAAAGTTACACAATACAGCCTTAAGAATTTATTTTATTTGTATTTTATAAAGCAGCAGCTAACAACGGTTGCTAAAGAAGTGGAATTATGAATATGATCTTCTGAAATTACAGCTGATTTTGAACTCCATATACAAAGCCTATTATGCTAAACTGACTTCATTATAATTTCTAATGTGAAATTTGCACTATTTTCACTGAGGAGATTTTATTGCTTTGCCTGTAATGTTCAACAGTAACATATAAAGCTTTAAACATTATCTCCATGGAGACCAGGCCAAGATATAGGTCAAGTCTGTGTGGAGAGGTGTTTTAGTTTTTTTCTTTTTTTTTAACTCTTGAGAGGTTTAAGCCTTGTTATAATGTTGCTATCTCCTCAAAAACACCAAACACAACCTGGAATTGTGTTTCGTACACATCCTTTATTATTAGTCTGTCTACATCTCCAAAGTTCAAAATGCTCTGTTCCACCTTGTGATGTCATGAAGCAGTTGTTTTCAAATTAACAGCTACATTTTACCTTATGTTCAGTAGAGATTGGCAATTCCAGGGCTGAAATGATCCAAATGATGAGTTTATAAACACAATGGAGCACTTCCTGTATTACCACATGACATCACAAGGTGTTTTCTGAGAGCAGAACTCAGCCTAAATACGTAGGATTTGTATGTTAAACATGTGTGAATGAAACAAAACACAACTCTGGGTGTGTTTGTGATGAGGAAACATTATAACAGATCTGAAAATAGCATAATATGAACTCTTTAACTACGGCAACAGTCCTAAATATTTTGCCACTCTGAAACCCATGGATAAAGCCTATTTCGTTTCCAACCAGAAGGCACGATGATCTCCTCTCTTTGGGTTGCCAGATCTTATGAGTAAAAACAGTTTGCAGCACATCAGGAGCCTCCATGAGATGATGTGCTCGTGACGGATAATGGCAGCTCGGGTTCAGCTGGGAGGAACACCAGGAGGAGTCACATGTCGTCTTCTATTACCTTCACGAGAGCAGGCCGGTCCATCATCTCCCCTGCAGAGCTTTGACGTACTGATCGCACACACACAAACAAAAACACACACACACACACACATTAAACCAACACTGTTCATTTGGTCTTCTTATGTGTTTTAACCTCTTTACAGTAACATGTATTTATTTGTTTACAGTTTTTGTTAGTTATGTGAGCCTATTCAATATGCAGTGGGAGTGCAGTGTGGGGTCTTGTTAGCAGAACCTTTCAGGGCCATAATGGGTGTTTTCACCAATTTTTGGACCTGACCTGCTGCCCTATTGTTTTCTTTTCTTTGTTTTGATTTAGGTTTGAGGATAGAGTTATAGATGGGAGACAAATGATGTCTGAGACCTCCATTTCCGTTCAAGGAAGGATTCTCTTTCTTGACAAAAATATCCTCTTTAACTCCCCTCTCAAACCAGTTCTTTTCTCTGGCCAAGATCTGTACCTCACTGTCCTCAAAGGAGTGGCCCGTGGCTTCTAGGTGAAGATGTACGGCAGATGACGGTCCACTGTGGCTCTCTCGTCTGTGTTGGTACATCCTCTTGTGAAGTGGCTGTTTTGTTTCTCCAATGTAGCGCTCACTGCAGTCTTCACTACACTGAATGGAGTAGACCACATTGCTTTGTTTGTGGCTCAGTGTTTTGTCCTTTGGGTGGACCAGTTTTTTGTGTATTTACCTTGTCGAAATGTTTTGGCTGCTACTGCTGCATCTTCAGATCTTTCTCCGGTGTTAGTGGTGACATATATCAGCTGTTGTTACTTCCTGTAGGCGTGGTCAGCCTGATTGCCCCGGCAGGTCGCTCAGACTGACCCCGCCTCCCATCTCCTGGTACTTCTGGAAGAGGGTGTCCCAGGTATGTGAAAGGAGAAACGCCCTGTCATCACGGTTAATGCTGTCCGTGCCTCGTTTCCTGATTTCAGTGGCCTCCCCGATCTAGCGTTTGAACTTGTTATTTTCCGATCCATTAACCCGTGCCCCATCCCAATCCGTAAAGTGGTTATTTGTTTTACAGTGGTATGATACGACGAATTTAAGGTTTTCCTGCTCTGCTTTGTCTTTTTGTGTTCTAGTGAGTCTCCCTGATGTTTCTTGTTCACATTCCATTTGGTGTTCCTTTTTTCAGATGTGAAATGCCCGACTCGTTTCTCCTATGTATGATTTATTGCCTGATTTGCATTGGATTTCGTAGATGGCGTTGCATTTTTGTGCTTGTGGGATGTTGTCTTTGGCGTGTACTCACTGTTGGTGGAGTTTTGTTTGTGGTTTGACTAGTGCTTATGTTGTGTTTTTCGCTCTCTGGATGGGTTCAGTTATTCCTCTAACATTTGGTAGTGTGACTGTGTTCTTGTGATCCTGCTGCCCTCTATTGGTTTGTTGTGGTTTTCCCGGGGTGTGTTGGTTTTGTTGTTGACTTGTTGTCTTATTTGTTTACGCTGTTATGTTTTGTTGTTTATGGCCCAGTTGGGATATTGACATTGTTTGAGTGTTTGTATGATGTGTCTCTCCTCGTCTTCCCTGTCAGTTTGGTCTGTTATGAGTGTGGCCCGTTTGAATAGCGTCCTTATGACTGAAAGTTTATGTGCAGTGGGATGTTGGGATGCCAGCATTAACCATGATGACGGAGGCATGAAAATCGCTTACCTTTCGGTGAAATTCGCCGTTTTGAAGCCAAAACAGGTGACCTACGTGAATCGTGTATATTCGATGAGAAAAGTTTTTTTTTTTTTAACACTTCGTTTCCACAAGAATTTCGCCTGGGGTGCCAGCCAACATTCTCCAGACCTTGTGTGCAAGATGCATTTGAAATAAACCATTGAATGTGTAGTTACTGCGAATTTGCTGGTGGTTTTTGGGAGATACCCATTCAAAAATACAGTGTTTTCCAAGCCTTTTCACTTCCATCATGAAATCAGAGTACAGTGGTACCTCACCTTACGAATGACCCAACAAACGGAAATTTCAAGTTACGAAACGCCTTCACGGTAAATTTTGGCCTCTAGATACGAAAGAAAATTCAAGCTACGAAACGCGAAATCTCAAAAATTCAAATAATGCACGCTCAGCCACACACATTATACGCTTTTCTCAGACTGGATTTAAACTTTTCTCACATTTGTCTCTCGTTTAAACACTCAAACTTTCATAGATTTTCAACAAAATTATTAATAGTGAAGTGTGGGGGGAAGGGGGAGGGGGGAGAAGACTGCGCTCTGACACGTGTGTGATAGCGCACATGACCCGGCGCGGAGCTGACAGCAGGTCTAGACCAAGGTCTAAACCTGGACTGGACCAGGACTAAACCAGGACTAAACCAGGACTAGACCAGGTGGATTAAAGCAGCGAGGAGGGGACTGCACGCAGTCTGAGCGCATGAACGCATGAACGAGACCCATGCAAGAGCCGGTCTAGACCTCCTCTAGACCTGACCAGGTCTAGAGGAGGTCTAGAGGAGCCGCGGTGGTCTGGACTAAACCAGGACTAAACCTGGACTAAACCAGGAGGAGCCGCGGTGGTCTGGACTAAACCAGGACTAAACCTGGACTAAACCAGGAGGAGCCCGCGGCTCTTGCATGGGTCTCGTTCATGCGCTCAGACTGCGTGCAGTCCCCTCCTCGCTGCTTTAATCCACCTGGTCTAGTCCTGGTTTAGTCCTGGTTTAGTCCAGGTTTAGACCTTGGTCTAGACCTGCTATCAGCTCCGCGCCGGGTCATGTGCGCTATCACACGTGTCCACGCAGTCTTCTCCCCCCTCCCGCTCCACCCCCACACTTCACTGTTAATACATTTTGTTGAAAATCTATGAAAGTTTGAGTGTTTAAATGAGAGACAAATGTGAGAAACACGCAGAACACAATGTTACACTATAAAAAAAGTTACACTATTAAAAAAAAACTTGGCTTGGCTTGGCTCAGGCTTTTTCCATTGAAATAGCTACTCAACTTACGAATTTTTCACGTTACGAAACCACTTCTGGAACGAATTAATTTCGTAAGGTGAGGTACCACTGTATTCTGTTGGACTTAGATATACCTGCATAAAAGGGGGATCTTTCCCATGTAGAGGCAGCCATTTTGATTACGAGAGCCGCAGAAGGACATACTGTATTTTGGGCTCCGCCTTCGCCGTTTTCCTTATACAGTAGTTGTCGGCACTGGCTCGTGGTTTTCACACAACGAGATAGTACGCGTTTGGATAAACAACGACAAGCATGTTGCCGGATCACACTTACTCCGCACATACATCGCAGGAGCAAGCACCTTCATCTAAGAGGAAAAGAAGAAGGACATAGTACCTACCGCGACTGGGGCTTTGTTGCAGCATGGGCCCGCACCCTGGGTTCAGACCGACCTCTGCCCTCCGCGGTCCGGTTCCCGATTCCCCCCACCCACGCACAGCGCCGGGTGCGCTTCACGCGTGCTCACGGTTCGTGCGCAGCTGCCGGTGAACACACCTCCGGGTACGCCGAGCTGTCCGCGTTACGCCGCGCCTGGGTGATCCTCGAGGTCTGCCGTAGCTAGAACCAGAATTGCAATACCCACCATCCACCAATGTGCCACCATCCTACGAGTACACAGTGTACCTTTAAATGTTGCGCCCTGGTTTCCCCTGGGCCAAGACGTAACAATAATAAAATACTTTGCTTCAGGGAACACAAACATAAATTAGTCCGTTGTGCTCCGCTAATTATGAGGGGACGGTCTAAGCCAGAAATACCAGGGCCGTTTTTTGTCCCAGTCCATCCCTAGCCTACAGGAAGAAACAACAGCCGATATACCACACGTCACCACCAACACCGGGGACAGTTTTGAAGATGGCTTGCAGCTGCAGCCGAAACATGCCAACAAGGTAAATACACGTTACTGTTATTGTCTTTAAAAAAAGAACCTAAAAAGTTAAACCACACACATGTTGGCTTCATGTGCTTCTTCAAAACATTCATGTCCAATCAGTACTAAACTAAAGGTAAAAGGTAGCTGTTAACTTGAAAACTACCACTACCACTACATGACATCACAAGGTGGAACAGAGCATTTTGAGCTTTGGAGATGTAGAGAGATTAATAAAGGATTAGTCCAGCGTTTTTCAACCTTCAGGTCGCGACCCCACGTGGGGTGACCCCATTCGCCTAGAATTCAAATGGGGTCACCTGAAATGTACGGAGCAGTGCAGTCACAATAACTAGTGATGGGAAAATGAGACGGATTTCCGGAGCACGTCTTGTTCTTTCTCGCAGCAGCAGCTCACGTGACTAAAGTGTCGAAGTGTCGGTCTCTCCCCCTGCTGTTTCGCTCTGCGTGTCAATCACTTCAGCGTATCGAAGCGTTTCATTGGCTCAGCGAATGTTCCGCTCGCTGGTTCAGAGTGCTTCAGAGTGATCAACGCGCTTCCTTGGTTTGACAAGCGCTAAACTACTACAGTATAAAAGATGCACCAATATTTCTTAAAAATGTTGGGTACTGAGGAGTATTGTGTGACGTTAGTGGTGATTTTGGTGACTTCTGGCATTTGTTTAATTTTCAATGGCATCTACAAGTGGAAAAACGCGATCCATTCCCATCCATCCATTTGGGAACTTCCCAAATCATGGGTTGTATGTTGGTTTGCAATGGTTAAATTTGTCCACTACAGGTCAGTGTTTCTCTGAGGCCTCAGACACGTCACACCATTTGACACAATGCGTGAAGAGTCCCTCAGTCGTCCAGGTAGAATCCATGATAAAAGAAGAAATTCAATTTGTCAACTGGCCAAAGTTTGTTTGGTCGAAAACGTTTCGCCGCTCATCCGTGAGGCTTCGTCAGTTCTGGTTAGAGTGCTGGTAAGACACTGCTTATATCTCGCTGCAGGGAGGAGCTAACTATACTGCAATTTTTCCGAAACTATCTCGCCTATTTGTTTCTGTCTTTTGTTTCTCTGGTGTCATACCTATTCATCCCTACATGACTGTTTTTCACACCTCTGGCCCTGACCTGGCTAGCCCTATTGTTTCTTTTGTTTGTTTTGATTTAGGTTTAAGACACATTTTGACACAATATTGCGACTGAGGCTGAGACTGAAACATGATCAAAAAAAAAAAAAAAAAAGTCTATGGGGTCACCATAAATGTGTGATGTCAAAATGGGGTCACAGGCCAGAAAAGGTTGGGAACCACTGGATTTGTCAAACATGTGTGAAAGAAACATACCACAACTCCAGGTGTGTTTTTTGATGAGGTAACAACATTATAAAGTGGCTTAAAGCTCAGAAAGTCAAAAGTGTGTAGTGTGTATTTTGTTTTTTGATGTAATAATAAAGGAGTGTCTTCACGGAGACCTGATTTTGTCCCTATAAAGCGGCAGGTCCCCGCGATGTGAGTGTGAGAACAGATTTTGTCCCCACAGTGTGACAAATCCCCACACACAGCCCCTATAGCGTCTTATGGTTTTGTCTTGTGTCTCGAAGTTTGACAAAAAGCCTCTGAATGTTTGGATCCATTTGGCCCGTCCACCATCTGTCTGACAGGCTCTGATGTTCTCTCTGACTGAACACATCGCTCCTGCCGTCGCACCTGTCAGCGCTCCTGTCATCGCACCTGTCGGCTCAAACAAAAGCACGGCACTATTTCTCATTTCATTTCACGTTGACGCTGACAATTGAGAAAAACGCCATGTTTGGTTTATTGAGAGGATAAACGTCAAAGGTGCATTACGTCACATTTGTTGTAGGAAGTCTGCCACCTGCTTGTCTCCATGGAGATGTTATTGGTTTGTAAAGACCACATAGATCTTCAGAGTCTCCTGCTTCACTCATCTGGAAAAAAATAAGAGACCACTACAAAATTATCAGTTTTTCTGATTTTACTACTTATAGGTATGTGTTTGGGCAAAAGGAACATTTTTGTTTGAGTCTATAAACTACTGACAACATTTCCCCCAAATTCCAAATAAAAATATTATCATTTAGAGCATTTATTTGCTGAAAATGACAAATGGTCAAAATAACACAAAAGATACAGACCTCAAACAATGCAAAGAAACAAGATGAAATTCATTTTAAAACAACATAATACTAATGTTTACACTTAAGACGAGTTCAGAAATCAATATTTGGTGCAATAGCCCTTATTTTTAATCACAGCTTTCATGCGTCTTGGCATGCTCTCCACAAGTCTTTCACAGTGTTCTTGGGTGACTTTATTCCATTCCTGGTGCAAGAACTGAAGTAGCTCAGCTTTGTGTTTGTGTTGGAATTCAACAAACGCTGGGATGAAATGGCTGTAATACATGTAGAGATGCTGATTTCAGAAAAAAATGTACTGGTCTCTTATTATTTTTTTCCAGAGCAGTATTTGTTGCTGATATTTTTGTGTATGTTCCTTCGTATTATTGTGTTGATTTGATTTGCAGACTGTTGTTTGCGCCCTCTCCAGGCGGGTGGGTGTTTAAGTGAAGATGGGACGCGCACACGAGCACGCGCACACCAAGTTGGAGCCAGGCCAGCGCGTTAAGGTTGTGGAGCCGAGTCTGTGGATATGATGTAGATCCGTTTTCCGCGCGTTGTTGGATTCTGACTCTCCACGGGAGTCGCGGCTGGACTGTGCACATGCGGTGTTCGTGAGTATCAGCTTCACTCCAAACACTGACGTCTCATATTTCGCTTTGAGAACTTTTGGGCCAAGTTAACGCGGATTAAGTGTGCGGTGAATGGGGGCGTCTGCCTGTTTGACCTGGTTATTTTTGTTATTGTCACGTGCTGGGTTTGGTGTAACGCTGGGGGGCGCTCGAGCGTGAGGAGGTGGATTTCTTTTGCCATTCATTTATTGATAGATTATAAAAGTATTTGAGGCCAAAAGCATATATTTCATTATTTCACCCCCTCTGATATGAGTAGATCCTCCCGTATGTATGTGATATTTTAGTCATGGTGTTTATTGTCTTGTTTATCAGATGTTTTATGTTCACTGTGGGCCTAGGGGGCGCTGCAATTTCAAATCCTGTGTGTCCAACCTGTACATATGAGCCGTGTCTCAGGCCGTTTCCCAATTCACCGACGGCACACTTGTGAGCGTCCTTGGAACGGGATATGCGTCATATCCGGCGCGACAAGCGCCGTTCCATTCGTTTTTTTCCCCCTGCACCATCGAGACGAGCCCTGTACAGCGCCGTCGTTTCCATGGAAATCGGGGCGTGGACCAAGCGTGCAAACATGCACGCTTCGCACACTTAAAGGGATATGCCACCCCCAGGTCAAATTTGGGCATCTCCCCACAGTCCAGAGACTAAAATAAGTGGTGGAAAGCGTTTTCCTGCTCACCCAGCCATTGTCCGAGTCTGTCGCCACTGACCGCCGCGGTAACTGGTGCTCCTCCGCCTTAGACTGGAGTCTAACGTAGCCAGAGAAAGATTTCGGCCAAAAGGAATGAATTTGCTCGATGCGTTTCCCAATTACTTTGTGTGTAGTGCGCATTCATATCGAGTGCAAATAAATGTGCAAATCAACACGGAGAGCTTGCCTTGGTCATTTTGGGTGGGAACTATTTTCCAGTGCGTAAGAATACAGTCGTATCATGCACCACGTTGTGCAACAGGGGAACTCCCTTCCCGGTGCGTAACTGGGATTCCCCTGGTAGCGTACTGCGTGATACGGCTGTATTCTTACGCACTGGAAAATAGTTCCCACCCAAAATGACCAAGGCAAGCTCTCCGTGTTGATTTGCACATTTATTTGCACTCGATATGAATGCGCACTACACATAAAGTAATTAGGAAACGCATCGAGCAAATTAATTCCTTTTGGCCGAAATCTTTCTCTGGCGACGTTAGACTCCAGTCTAAGGCGGAGGAGCACCAGATACCGCGGCGGTCAGTGGCGACAGACTCGGACAATGGCTGGGTGAGCAGGAAAACGCTTTCCACCACTTATTTTAGTCTCTGGACTGTGGGGAGATGCCCAAATTTGACCTGGGGGTGGCATATCCCTTTAAAAGCCCCAGCATGCACAGCGCGGGACTACAAAGACCGACTTGCCAGCGACATCCACAAGTGAGAGTTGCGACGTCACTATAAAATATACGTACTGGTTCACCTCACCCACAACTATGCTACATGAAACTCTTCATAAACTATGCTAAACATGTGTGACGGTAGCCGTAACGGCATAGTTCACGGCACCTGTATTACCGTTCACATGCTTTTCACCTTACACTTCTATATTTCCTTTGCTGTTGTAATGCTGGATATTTTACAGTGTAGCCATGTCCAGCGTTTACTCTACGCTGCGCACTGCTCGCACATTCTCAGCGCACAAGAAAACTTGTGCAGCGCACTGTAAACCAGGGATGAAAGAGCTTTTTAGCGGATCTCCGCTTTTTATTCAGCCGCGGGGTCATTTTTTTTATATCTGCAAAGTGCGTGCCGCGCGGGGGGTTCATTTCGGATGTGGAGTTATGTGTTTGCTCAGACACATTAAAAATTAGGGGGAACATTGGCTATGTCCCAATTCCAAGTATTACTAGTCGCAATAGTATAATATTTTTGTCTTTAGGGAACAAGGAGCAGACCACCCGGCTCATTGAGCTGAGGCGGGACCTGTTCCATTTCGCAGACGGCCATGTGAGAAACGTAGTGCAATAAGGACAGAGCGAGTGTGCGCCGTCTCGACAACAGCCCGACGGCACACTCACAAGCGTGCCGTCGGTGAATTGGGAAACGGCCTCAGTTCTCAATGTGCACAGTTCGGAGCGTGGTTTTAAGGGCATGTACGTCCACTGTCCCATTTCATTTTTGTCCCATGCACAGTTAACTTGCGGTCTGAAAACCGCAGTTGTTTCCATGGAAATCAGGGCATGGACCAATTGCGTGAAAAAGCACACTTCGCGCACTCATATCCCAGCATGCACCACGCGCTACTTCTTCTATGCCAGAAAATGGAGTCGGCGGCTGCATCTGGTAGTTGCGAGACCTTTCGCATTTCGCCGACACCCATGCGGTCCGCGGATTGCACTCAGGGCTGTGCAAGTATGCACAGTCTTGAGTGCAGTCTGAGTACCCTTAAAGGTCCCATGGCATGAAATTTTCACTTTCTGAGGTTTTTGAACGTTAATGTGAGCTCCCCTACCCTGTTTAGGCCCCCCCCCCATGGTTAAAAGTTGCAAAATGTCTAAACTGAGCATTTGCGATCCTTTTCTGCATTACAAAAAATCGGAGCTCAAACGGGCGATTTTGAACAAGGCACCTTATTGACGTCAGATCGAAAAAAGAAATGCAAATGCAGTTCCACCCCCGTCTGTCTGTACTCAGCGTCTCTGTAAATCACGCCCAGAGAGTTTGGACTGCGAATGCCCTAGGCAATGCGAAATGCGTTTTTTTATTTGCCTGGAGGCACGTCCGAGTGTTTCTAGGCTCGGAAGTCCTTTATCTGAGCCTCTGGACCTTTGAACAGCAGTGGTTTAATTTTTTTTTATGTGGAAATGTGTTTATTTTTCAATGGAACGCTTCAAATCTCTCCCCCGTGCAAAAACAAGGAAATGGATCAGCTGTGGGCTCTGAGCTCTGAGCGGAGAGTTTGGCCACGCCCCCACCCTCTACTATTGGCCATCTCTTTTCTCCTCATTTGCATTCAAGCAACAACGCCCAGAATAAAGAGTTTGAGAGAGATATTTATGACTCTTTCTCATCTTATCTCTGTTTCTCATGCACTGAGTGTTGATTTTGAAGAAGGATTACAGTATTAGAGAACCATTAAGGAGCCATATAAAAGCATCAAGAAGTACCATGTCATGGGACCTTTAAAACCACGGTCCGAACTGTACACTCTGAGAATTGAGACACGGCTATGGTTTTTGACAATAAAGCTGACTTTGAACTTTGAACTTGAACTGTATCCTTAAGTAGCGTTGTAGCTTTAGTTACAGCTTTGCCTGCGATGTTCCACAGTGTTGCATTAAACTAAAATCTGTCTTAATTGGAATGAGCAGCTCACAGTAAGAATGCAAGTTTTTCCCGGTATTCAAGGAATTGGGTACTCTGTGTAAGCTGGTGGGAGGTCTTCCACCTGCATGCCTCTGTGGAAATGCTATTGTTTTTCTTGGAAAGCTCCGCCATATGGCATTAAACTTGCATTTGTCAACCTTAGGCATTTCTATTGCTGAAAACTACCTTTAAAAACATGTAGGCTTTTCAGAATGAACATGTACCTTTGCTGCTGTCACCTGTTTGTCTCCATGGAGATAGATATATTTAATGCCATTACATCTCCATGACGACAAGCACTGAGTGAGCACTGATTTAGAGCAAGTTAGGTGATAGACATATTTAATGGCATATTTTGGGACATTCCTTTCAAAACTATTACATCTCCACAAATGCAGACCAGTACTGTAGGCCCTCCACCCGAAAAGTTACACAGTGCACCTTTAGAGTAGGATAGAAATTTAAACCAATCAAAAATAATGAAAGGAAATCATCTGAAATAATCTAACAACCAAGACCTACTTACACAGCAAAACAACTCAAAACAAGACAAAACATTACGTTTTCTGCATTTTAAAGGTCCCATTTTACACAACATTGAGCTTGAAGATGCGTTAGAATGTTGTTACCTCATCGAAAACATACCTAGAGTTGTGTTTTGTTTCATTCACACAAGTCTGAGTAATCCTTTATCAGTCTGGCTACTCCAGGTCTGTTTGTGATGACGAGACAACATTGTAACACAATAATATGGGCCCTTTACCTCGTCTTGTTTTTGCAGCGTACTTTACCCTCACACTCTGGTCTCTGTCAGCAGAACAGATGTGTGCTGTCCAAATGTCTCTGGCTTTCCTCAAATGAGTTTTAATGATTTCTGTGCAGTCACAAGTAACGAGAAGTGCTTTATTTTGTGGAGAGGGAGCTAATTCTATCAGAGCCTGTTTCAAGTTGCAGAGTCATTGGATTCCATTTTGCATTTAGCCCCCAACCTCATGTTTTCTCTCTCAGTCTGAGCTGGTGATGCTGGAAACCACAGCAAAATGATCAGTTTTTCTAATTTTACTACTTATGTGTTTGGGCAAAAGGAACATTTTTGTTTGAGTCTATAAACTACTGACAACATTTCCCCCAAATTCCAAATAAAAATATTATCGTTTAGAGCATTTATTTGCAGAAAATCACAAATGGACAAAATAACAAAAAAGATACATGTTTTCAGACCTCAAACGATGCAAAGAAACAAGATCAAATTCATTTTAAAACAACATAATACTAATGTTTACACTTAAGAAGAGTTCAGAAATCAATATTTGGTGCAATAACCCTTATTTTTAAAGGCAAATTAACGTTTTTTTTACAATCTGAGCCTTCTTTCGGCAATAAAACAAGTAGTTTTACTCACCCATAGCATTTTTCTGTCAATTGGAGCAGTATCGCAGAACTTATGTTGAGCCGTTCTGTTCTACTAATGATCCCGTATCCTTAACATGGTGCTGTATCATTTGCTCGGGGCATTACTTTGCGGTCTCCAAATAACACAAACTTTAGCACTTTTCAAATCATAGAATGATGTCTTAATGAAATATTTCGTTTGAAGCAAAAGTGGCCTGTAATCCGAGATTTAGCCATAGTTTCGAGTAGATGAGGACGCCAGTGCGCATGCGCGGACTGCTCCCAGGACCCAAACATGAAACGCAAAGCTGAAAACTATGGATAAATCTCGGATTACAGGCCACTTTTGCTTCAAACGAAATTTTTCATTAAGACATCGGGCTTCTATGATTTGAAAAGTGCTAAAGTTTGTGTTATTTGGAGACCGCAAAGTAATGCCCCGAATACAAATGCTAACAAATGCTAACAGAAACGCCACAACATAACTTTCTTCAAACAGCTCCAAATGACACGAACGTGATATGGGTGAGTCAAACGACTTGTTTTATTACCGAAAGAAGGCTCAGATTGTAAAATAATGTTACTTTTCCTTTAATCACAGCTTTCATGCGTCTTGACATGCTCTCCACAAGTCTTTCACATTGTTCTTGGGTGACTTTATTCCACTCCTGGTGCAAGAACTGAAGTAGCTCAGCTTTGTGTTTGTGTTGGAATTCAACAGACGCTGGAATGAAATGGCTGTAATACATGTAGAGATATTGATTTCAGAAAAAAATGCAGTGGTCTCTTATTTTTTTCCAGTGCTGTATTTGCTTTGTGCATTTGACCCATCCATCAATGCCACTGGGATAACTTGAGGGTCCTGTATTATACCAAAATTGACTCGTGTGCTTTTAGTCATGTTATAATGTTGTTTCCTCCCGAAAAAAACATACCTGGAGTTGTGTTTTGTTTCATTCACATGTTTCCATAACCCTGCATTATTGGGCTGTCTCCATCTCCAAAGCTCAAAATGCTCTGTTCCACCTTGTGATGTCATTTAGGGGACGTTTAGACGAGGACGATTGCGACTGAAAACGACAAAATATTCCGTCGGAAGTGTCTTTCGTTTACACGGCGGCGGTGCCGTCGGGCTCTGAAACCGCAAAAATCTGAAGACTCCTTCCAGAGTGTGGAGTTTTGAAGACGGCCCAGGTCGCGTCTCCGTCTAAACGGCAAGAAGCGCAAAACATGTTCACACCGCAGTACAGCTGACTGGATGCGCCGTAAAAACAATAACAATACGTTGCAGGTGACAGAGGCGAGTTTGGACAAGACCGGGCAGAACCAGTCAGCGGTGGGACAATTTTGAGAATGGATTAGTTGATGACAGTGCTTGGGTGGAAAACTTCAGAATGACTAAACAAGCTCTTGTTTGCACTTCTGGGCAGTTCTGCGCACTTCTGTGCTGGCATATTGTGAACTAAAGTCATAACTGATGCTGGGTTAGCGTTGGCTCTTTGGGCATTATTCTGCGCAGTTATCTGGCATATTGTGGAAACACGCACGCGCTCGCAACACACACACAGAGCTCTGATAAAACTGCAGGCATATTCCCATACTTTCCTCTGTCCGAGCACCACCAAGTGCACTTGTCTGTGTTCTGTGTTTCTCATAGTACTTTAGCACTTTAGCGGTTTAAGTTGCGTTACCACCGACTACCGAGGTTCTCTTCTTGTGCATTTTATGCTGTGTGGCTCTGTGCTGGTTGACATGACTGAGATACGCATTACGTGCCTGTCCGTGTATAATGTAGCCTATAGGCTATGCATTATGTTCGACCAAACATTTCGGTGACACCCTCTTGCGATTGTGGCCCCCCCGTAGTTCAAATGCGTTCCGTGGTCTATGTTCTTGCTGCATTAAGCGAAGAGCTCCGACCCTACATCGAGGGCGAAACTACCGTGATGAGAGCCCCTGTGGTGTCCTGAAAAAGGTAGCTCTGACATTATATTAGCGGCCTGGCATGCATATTCAAGCGAATTCGCCCACTTTTGCGTCTTTGTATAAACAAACATTTCCTGTTGAGAACGCTCGTCTAAACGGGGCTAAAAAATTGAAGACGAGACGCCACTTTTGCGTCTTCTGTTTTGATCGTCGCCGTATAAACGTAGCCTTAGTGGTAGTTTTCAAGTTAACAGCTCCTTTTTACCTTTTGTTCAGTAGAGATTAGCAATGCAGGGCTGAATTATCCAAATGATTCTAATGAAGGTGTGTGGAGCACTTCCTGTATTACCATATGACATCACAAGGTGGAACGGAGTGTTTTCTGTTTGAGCAGATATGCAGGATTTGTGTGACTGAAACAAAACACAACTCCAGGTAACATAACATCAGAAAAGAGCATAATATGAGCCCTTGAATTGACTACGCTAAAAAAAATAAATATGTTGACCCTTGCCTCGAGAAGGTTTTGGGTTTGACTCCTGTCCCTTTTTAAGTGCGCGTTTACACTTTTCTCCTTGTTTTTTTGTGGGTTTCCTCCAGTTTCCCCCATAAAACCAGAACATGCACAGTAGGTCAAATCCTCCAGCTAGTCCCGACCAAGACTAGCCCAAGATCTGGAGATGGGTCCCCTCTGCTCCTGCTCCTGACAGGTTTCCCCAGAAATATTGAAGGATGGGTCAAATGCAGAGGACACAAAGTGAACCTTAAACCTTTCCCATTTAAGTATTTTGATCAACGTAAAATGATTAAATTAAAACATAATATGACACGTTTTTGACTCTGGCTAAGTTGTTGACATGTTGTGGTTGAAAATGTGAATATGTGTGTGTTATATTTGATTGTTAGCGTGTCGTGGTACATGTGGTGCAGTGGAACACGGCTGCTCTGTTGCTGGCTTCAGTGGAGGACACAAACTGCTGAGGAAGCCGATTCTGGATTCTTCTTTTAGATCAAAGCTGAGCCCTCAGAGAAGCGCTCTCGCTCACTGTGAACACTTAACATTCTGTAGCTCCTTCTACACTTCCACCTCTGCTCCTGCCTCTGACCTCTGACCTCTGCTCCTGCCTCTGACCTCTGGCCTCTTCTTCAACCTCTGCTCCTGCCTCTGTGCCGATGTTTCCATTGAAAGCTACATCTCCATGGAGACCAGTATCCTGGACCCTCCTCCAAAAAAGTTACACAGTGCACTTTTAGTGTAGTTTAGAAAGTTAAAGTTAAACCAATCAAAAATACCCAGACACCATTTAGCAACCAAGACCTACTTACAAATACACAGCTACACCAATCAAAACAACTCAAAACAAGATTTTTAAGTCATGTTATAATGATGGTACTTCATCAAACCTCTGCTCCAACCTCTGACCACTGCTCTGACCTCTGACCCCTGCTCTGCCCTGTCCTCCCGCCTCTGCTCCTGCTCTACTAAACTGACCCAGGACAGCACTGAGGAGTGTGAGCTAGTCAAATGGAAGGAGTTTGATTCATTTATTTTTTATTTTTTTTACATCCAGTATGACATTTCCCTTCACTATGCTTCTCTTTTCTACAAAACATTGTAGTTGAAACCACACATTTTAAAGGGCCCATATTACCCTTTAAAATAACACCTGACCATATCACAAGTGAGATATGGGTCTGGAAACTCGCTTCGAAAAATCCCGTAGCGGAGGTGTGGTTAGCGATTGCCAACGGCCGTTTATTGGGCGTTATGAATGTCTATCATTGAGCGTATACGTAAGTCCATAGCCAATCATGTCAGTTGTCAGTTCAAACTACAAGCTTCCGTTTGTCATGTAGTACGCGTCACCGTCTTGCCACACCTCCCCCGCTCTCTGATTGGGGCCCTAAATCTGGGACTCTCGCTTGGAAGAGTTTCCAGGCCGCCTTCCAGTTCGAAACGAACGGAAGCGGCCTGGGAATTCCCAGGCTAATATTACCCTGTTTTCAAATCTATGTTATGTTGTTTCCTCATCACAAACATACCTGGAATTGTGTTTTGTTTTCTTCACACATGTTTAACACACAAACCCCTGTATATTTATGCTGAGTTCTTCTCTCAAGGAAGGGCTCCTCTGTGTTTTTTTTTTAAACTCCACACACCTTCACTAGAATCATTGGGATACTTTCAGCCCTGGAATTGCCAATCTCTACTGAAAAAAGGGAAAATGGTAGCTGTGAACTTGAAAGCTACTGCTTCATGACATCACAAGGTGGAACAGAGCATTTGAGCTCTGGAGATGTAGACAGGCTAATAATGAAGGATTACTCAAACATGTGAATGAAACAAAACACAACTCCAGGTTTTGAGGAGGTAACAACATTCTAACAAGTCTAACAAGAGTCAATTTTGCATAGTATAGGACCTTTACAGTTAATATTTCACTGCATTTGACCTATACTTCAGTAACTACATGCCATTCCATTCCAGCGTCTGTTGAATTCCAACACAAACACAAAGCTGAGCTACTTCAGTTCTTGCACCAGGAGTGGAATAAAGTCACCCAAGAACAATGTGAATCACTTGTGGAGAGCATGCCAAGACGCATGAAAGCTGTGATTAAAAATAAAGGTTATTGCACCAAATATTGATTTTATGAACTCTTCTTAAGTGTAAACATTAGTATTATGTTGTTTTAAAATGAATTTGATCTTGATCCTTTGCATCGTTTGAGGTCTGAAAACATTGTATTTTTGTTATTTTGACCATTTGTCATTTTCTACTAATAAATGCTCTAAACCAGGGGTGTCAAACTCATTTTAGACCAGGGGCCGTATCCAACCTACTTTGATCCCAAAGGGGCCGGATCAGAAAACTCACGGCGTATATACCCCAAAAATAGCAATAAGTCCAAATATTTGTGCAGAGAAACACAAATCTATTACAGACTGTTGTTTCTTCAGTCCCAGCAATAATTTGTTTATCTTCTGTCTTCTCAATTCTCTGTTCAATTATTGTATTGTTCAAAATGCCGTGTCTCGTAGTGGCGTTGAAGATTATATTCCTTGAGCGCAGCTACTTGTTGCAAACACACCAAGCATACAGGTTTCCCATTCACCTCCGTGAACAAATAGGAATTAGTCAATTTTTCTTGGAATATCCTGCACTCGGCATCCACTTTTCTCATTTTTGACATTTTGCTGATGAGAATGTCACGGTCAACAGTCAACAGTCAATCGTCCTTTTAGAGCGTTTGGAAAAAGGCGAGTCTTCATTTGTGCTGCTCTGGTGGGAGGGGCCACGCACAGAGGCGCTAGAGACGCTGCTATGCTAAACTGCGCAAAAAAAAAAGAGGCGCAGAAAATTACCAATATTTTTACAGAAAATTAAAATATAATTAAAATATTCTAATAGAAAATCAGCCGAGAGCCGTATCTGGCCCCCAGGCCGCATGTTTGACACCCCTGCTCTAAACGAGAATATTTTATTTGGAATTTGGGGGAAATGTTGTCAGTAGTTTATGGACTCAAACAAAAATGTTCCTTTTCCCCAAACACATACCTATAAGTAGTAAAATCAGAAAAAACTGATCATTTTGCAGTGGCCCCTTATTTTTTTCCCCAGAGCTGTATACAGAGTGATTTGTGCATGTTTAAGAACCACCATAGGCACTATTTTGTCGACCCCGTTTTCACCACCACTGTCATTCACCCTCTTCTCTGTACTTACATTGTTCTCCAATAAAATGTTCTTAAACGCGGATACACGTAGGATTTGGCAGTGTCGAATTAAAACGTCCAAATGATAACAGAATGATTCACGGTTGTCTTAGATTATACCCGTACAGCAGACACAGGCACATTATGTCTTCTTTAAAAAGAGGGATTTAAAGCTATAATAAAGCATAAGTGCTCATGACATAGTGTTATAGCTTCAATAAAAGTAGCTGATTTGAGAATTTCTATGATTTTATTTAAAAATCCGTCTCTTCTTTGGTCTGTCTCCTGAAGTGCCCAAACCTTCAGAGTTCAGCAGCGTTTTAGCGGTGTTTTGGTTGAAAGGAAGTTGGCGTAACAGTTGGCACAGTTGGAGCGCCCCGGAGCTGCCCACACAGTCTCCTGCTCTCGGCAACGCTGCAAAAAATCAGCACCTCCGTGAGTTACAATGGGTTTACACAGGCATCTGCTTGTCTCCATGGAGATGTCTGGATGTTCCACGGTATGGCATTAAACTCGTCTGTCATGCGTTTATTCTGTTACAGTTTGGTCTGTAAGAGTCCTTTGGCTTGGTCTGTTTAAAGAAGTGGGTGAAGTGAGTGTGAGGTCTCCCGCAGTGTTCAGCTCCAGTCAAATGAAGCTTACCGAGGCTAGCGGTTATAAGGGCGAATTTGGAGCAGAGTTCCATATTTGGAAGAGAAACATCCATCCATCCATTTTCTTCTGGCTATCCGGGTTCAGGTCAAGGGGATGGTTTTTCAATATAAAGTGAATTGGCGATGATGGAGCCAGAAGTGCGCCCATGCTCACTTCCTATTTGTAACGCAGCTAGCAGGTTAGCAGGATGAGGCATAGAAGTGATTGATTGAATCTTTTAAAGCTTAAATCTGATCATATAGCAAAAAAAAGGTAATAGAAAGAAGTACACATGATAAATATTGACCCCCTTTAAAAAATATTGTTCTATGTTTTCGTATACAGTGAACCCTCGCTCTGTCGCGGTTCACTGATCGCGGCCTCGCTGTTTCGCTGTTTTTTCAATTTTTTTTATAGTGTAACTTTTTTTTACAGTGTAACATTGTGTCCTGCGTCCTGATTGGCTAAGAAACTAGACCAGGACTAAACCAGGTCTAAAACAGGTCTAAACCAGGACTAAACCAGGTCTAAATCAGGACTGAACCAGGTCTAAACCAGGACTAAACCAGGTCTAAACCAGGGATGGTCAGGCAGGGTGGTAGGGACAGAGTCTCTGATGTCCTTCACGAGAGCGCCTGGGTGACAGGAGGTGTGGCCTTTGTTTACTTGCACGAGCCATGGAAGAGACTGAGTGCGAGCCGGACCATGGAAGAGCCAAGAATCAACATGGACGGGCCTGGCAGCTGGGAGCCGCAGCGGGGAGAGCCGCATTCGAGGGAGCCGCAGCGGGGGGAGGACACTCGCGCACAGAGAGGAGACAGTGGGTATTTTCCCCTCACGTCTAGCAGACGAACCCGACCCCGTCCTAGAGCGCTGTGGAGTATTGGCAACGCATTGATAGCCATGCCCCGAACTCCGGGGCGGAGTGATTTTGGAGCCGGGGTGAAATGCAACCAACCCTTGTGAGCGCAGGTTAGTCTTACCTGGTCTTGTGGTGAGGACTGGTGCTCAGAGGCGTCTGTTAGCGGTTTGGCACTGTTAGCAGTGGCTTGAGTCTTGCCCAAAATGATATCCAGGTCGCTTTCCACTCGACTTTCGCACATGGCATGGATATGTGGTACCAAAACAAACACACGTGTCCACGCGCACGTGTCAGCGCGCACGTGTCCGCGTGTCACGTGTCTCCCCCCGCGTCACTATTAATATATTTTGATGAAAATCTACAAAAGTCTGAGTGTTTAAACAAGAGAAAAATGTGAGAAAGGTGTATAATGTGTGTGGTGAAGCGTTTTCAGCCTTAAAACATGTATAATAATTGTAAAATATAAAATTGTCCTACTTCGTGGATTTCACTTATTGCGGGCTATTTCTGGAACCTAACCCCCGCGATAAACGAGGGTTCACTGTATTGAAGTGGATATCGTAATTATCGTGACAGGCCTAAACCCAGTTCAGTCTTGGTGTAGTCATATCTTAGTCCTGTTCTAGTCCTGCTCTAGTCCTGGTCTAGTCCTGATTCATTCCGGGTTTGGTCCTGTTCTAGTCCTGCTATAGTCCTGCTCTAGTCCTGCTTTAGTCCTGTTCTAGTCCTGGTTTAGTCCTGGTTTTCCTCCAGGTCCAGTGAGATGACCTGTACCGTGGCTGTGCTCTTGTTGCAGTGTGCAGACTGTTCTAGTCCTGTTCTAGTCCTGTTCTAGTCCTGGTTTAGTCCTGCTCTAGTCCTGCTCTAGTCCTGCTCTAGTCCTGCTCTAGTTCTGCTCTAGTCCTGTTGTAATCCTGGTCTAGTCCTGACCTGTACCGTGGCTGTGCTCTTTCTCACTGTGCAGACTGTAGTTTGTACAGTCGCAGGACAGATTTAGCCTTTTGCTCGAGCAGATGGGTGAATTATGTGAAGCTACTGTTAGCAGCTGATGACTCCTCCAGCCCACTCGCCTCTTTCCGCCTCCACCACAAACCACCCAACAAAAGACCAACCGCTGAACATTGTCTTCTATTGTGCCCCGGCTCGCTGAATGATTTTCAGACACTTGAATTACGCTGAATTACCCAACATTTTTTGCTTTTTATATTTGTACATTCATGTTTTCCTCCTGTACAGTGTAAAACCGATCACTGCAGGCTGTTTTCATGTCATTTTAAAGGTCTTATATTACGCAAAATTTACTCCTGTGAGTTTTAAGCTTCTCTTCTCGTCTGTTTCTGAAAAAGTTATTCAGGGTCTGTGTTATTGACAAAAGCTGGTGTGATCACTGTGTATTTGGAATTATTTTAAATGTAAAAAACTCACTTTTTACTCTCTGTGCCATTATACTGTGGCTGCAGTCGCCCTGGGTCCAACTGACAGATGTGGCTGCCAATCTGAACCGAAAACCTCACACATCATACAGCTCTGGAAAAAAAATAAGAGACCACTGCAAAATGATCAGTTTTTCTGATTTTACTACTTATAAATATGTGTTTGGGCAAAAGGAACATTTTTGTTTGAGTCTATAAACTACGGACAACATTTCCCCCAAATTCCAAACAAAAATATTATTGTTTAAAGCATTTATTTGCAGAAAAGGACAAATGGTCAAAATAACAAAAAAGATTTTTTCAGACCTCAAACAATGCAAAGACACAAAATCAAATTAATTTTAAAACAACATAATACTAATGTTTACACTTAAGAAGAGTTCAGAAATCAATATGGTGCAATAACCCTTATTTTTAATCAGCTTTCATGTGTCTTGACATGCTCTCCACAAGTCTTTCACATTGTTCTTAGGTGACTTTATTCCACTCCTGGTGCAAGAACTGAAGTAGCTCAGCTTTGTGTTTGTGTTGGAATTCAACAGACGCTGGAATGGAATGGCTGTAATACATGTAAAGATGCTGATTTCAGAAAAAAATGCAGTGGTCTCTTATTTTTTCCAAAGCTGTAGTTATAGGAAATGTGGATGCAGAGTCTTGCTCAAGGACACAGCAACAGTTTTTGCCGGTCAAAACAGGATTTAAACGCCCGTTATTATGGTTGATTCAAGAATTTTGGTATTTTTTTGCAGGTATGTTACCTTATAATACCGAACAACCACACAGGACCCAGAGGAAAAACGAGACACGAGTTAAAGGAATAGTAATATTTTTACATTCTGGACCGTATTTCGGTAATGGAACAATGTCATTTACCCATTGTACTTTGGTGTCATTTGGAGCATTTCCTGAGATTTTGTAGTTTAGCGATATCCATTTAACGTGAGTGCTCGGGGCACGCTGTTGCAGTCACCAAATAACACAAACTTTATCACTTTTCAAATGACAAAAGCTCAGGGTGTTAGTTTACACTTTCGTTTGAGTCAAAAGTGGCCTGTAATCCGACATCCAGCCATGGTTTCGATTGGATGATGAGGACAGTGCGCATTCACAGCTGATTTGCAGATAACACAACACTCTCAGCTCTCGGTTACAGTCATAAAGAAGCAAAGGAATAATAATAAGAAAACATCTCCGCTTGAGAAAACCTGAAATGGTGCGAACATGCATTTTTCCCGGTTGTGAAAAGAAAATGACAGCTTGGACGAAGTTGAGCTTTCACAGGCGTCCTCGTCACAATCCGGAGTTATTGAAGCTGTGGCTAGTTGCCTTGAGAATGGACCCAAACATGAAAGGCAAAGCTGTAAGACGTTTGGACCATCGTGTTTGCAGTACCCACTTCAGTCCGGACGATTTTTTACCAGCAAAGGAAAAGAAAGAAGGCCAGCGGATTCAGCGCACGGTTCTGAGAAGTAATGCAATACCGATGGCTGTTCTCTGGTGTGCTGCTCCTCAAACTGTCTCCACTTCCTTCTTTCTAATATCTCTTCATCCGTATACTCAGGCTCAAAACGATAGGGACGGACCTTCATACTCAAATAAGTCCTCTTCAGTCTCGAAGTCTGAATCTTCAGCCATGTCTCACTCGCAACAGAAACGTTCTGAGCATCTTCTAAGCAAAGTAGCAGAATGAACGCGCACATGCGCGCTGTCCTCATCATCCAATAGAAACCATGGCTGGATATCGGATTACAGGCCACTTTTGACTCAAACGAAAGTGTAAACTAACACACTGAACTTTTGTCATTTGAAAAGTGATAAAGTTTGTGTTATTTGGTGACTGCAACATCGTGCCTCGAGCACGCATATTAAACGGATATTGCTAAACTACAAAATCTCCGGAAATACTCCAAACGACACCAAAGTACAATGGGTGAGTAAATGACGTTGTTTTATTACCGAAATAAGGTCCAGATTGTAAAAACGTTACTATTCTTTTAAAGCTACCACCTGACACGTTTTTTTCTCCACCTGTCTCCTCTCCTCACCTGTCTCCTCCCCTCACCTGTCTCCTCCCCTCACCTGTCTCCTCCCCTCAACTGTGCTGTTCTGTCAGACCAAAACTGGCACACTATCAGACAGCAGCAACGTAGATAGCCTCTAGTGGTGGTTTGTGAGAATACAACAGGGAAAATCTAATTACAGAGGGTATCTTTAAAGAACTAGGATATTAAATGGTGTGAATAAAAAGTACTGAGACCCACCTCCTGTACTGGAAACTAAAGACGGCACCCACACGGCACAAGGCGGAAACTCAAACCTCGGCGTGTGCGGTGACACCAGGCGCAGCTGCTCAAGAGCTGGCTGAGGATGATCAGAGCTCTTCACTTTTTATGAACCAGGCCAGTGTTTCCCCTCAGAAACAGTCCAAACCATTCAACTCCTTCACTCAAAATGTGCGGAATTGGAAAATGTGCAGCTGATCTAGTTGAAATAAGTAGCAGTAGTAGTGACCTGATTTTCAAAATTCAAGACTGGGACACACCTGGATTGGGATGGTTGGTAGGCTATAAATAAAATTATGGTCATTTTCAAGCTTAGTTTTCTGTATTTTAGCTAAACAAATAACAATATATGCCCCTGTTTACCGTTGGTGTTTATCAGATTGGTCAAAAATAGGAAAACCTGGGACAACCTGGATAAATCTGCTGGGACAGGGGACATGGGGCTCAAAACTGGGACTGTCCTCGGGTAAATAAGGACATTTGGTCCCCCTAGACTAGCAGTGACTAGCGTTAACGAATGAATGAATGTACTGGAAGTATCAGTGGATTTAGAAGAGTATAGAATTAGCAAAAGTGACAATGTGAGACAAAAGAGAACAGCTGCACTGATGAGTCGGAGTAGTAGGAATAGTCGGAGTAGGAATAGTTGTAGGAGGTGTACTGTAATAGTAGTGGTAGTAGGAGGAATTAGTAGTAATAGTAGGAGTAGTAATTAGTATAGTTTTCCATACTCGTACATTATTTTAAAGGTCCCATGGCATGAAATTTTCACTTTCTGAGGTTTTTGAACGATAATGTGAGCTCCCCTACCCTGTTTAGGGCCCCCTCCCCCCTATGGCTAAAAGTTGCGAAATGTGTAAACTGAGCATTTGCGATCCTTTTCCGCGTTTGAAAAAAAAGACAGCCCAAACGGGCGATTCTGAACAAGGGAAATTTCTGACGTCACACTCGGCAAAAATGCAAATGAATTTCCACCCTCATCTGGATGTCTACCCACCGTCTCTGGAAATCACGCCCAGAGAAATTGGACCGCGAACGAGCTACGAAATGCGAGATGCGTTTTTTTATTTGCCTGGAGACACGTGAGAGTGTTTCCAGGCTCGGATGTCCTTTATCCGAGCCTCCGAACCTCTGAAACAGCAGTGGTTTAATTTTATTTTCTGTGGAAATGTGTGTTTTTTTAATGGAAAGCGTCTCATATCTTCCACCGCGCTTAAAACACGGAAGTGGGTCACAGCGCACTGCGCACCGCTAATCCAGGAAACAGCAGAGTATTTGGCCACACCCCCACTCGCTGCACTGTCCTGTCTCTGTCCTCCTCATTTGCATTCAAGCAACAACGCCCAGAATAAAGTGTTTCAGAGAGATATTTATGACTCTGACTGTCTTCATGAGGCTCTCTCATGCACTGAGGTTTGATTGAAGAAGGATTCATTTACAGTATTGGGGAACCACTAAGGCGCCATATAAAAGCATCAAGAAGTACCATGCCATGGGATCTTTAAGCCATTTTAAAGCAACTCTACAACATTTTCGGTTGGGTGTCATGGAGACGTTATTGTTTTGCCTAGAATGTTCCACAGTATGGCATTAAACATATCCAGCTTGTATTTGCTGTTGAGCGTAATGCCTCTTCTTGCTCACATCGCTGGTTTAGCAGGGGGCGGTCGCTTAGCAATGCTGTCAGTCAAACCTGTCGTTAATAACTAGCTGTTACTAATGTTCATATCTTGATTTAGGGACAAAATAGCAAAATAAAAACACCAGGAACATGTAGAGTTGGTTAATATGAACATTTTAAGACCAAATCAACAAGTCTGGCAGCAGTTACAGAGAGAGGGGTGACGATTTTTCAATAGAAAGTGAACTGGAACCAGAGTGGATGGAGCATGAAGCACGCCCATGCTCACTTCTATTTAGAACACGGCGGATTTTGGGTTACCTATGTCCATTTATATATACAGTCTATATGGATGACTAACTGGGAGACCCTTCACGAGAAAAGTTACACGGTACACCTTTAAAAAACATAAGAAAAAGACCAAACTAGAATGTCCAAAAGCAGCTCAAAAACACCAGTAGAAAGCACAATACGCTGGACTTTGTATCTGCATGTTTGATCTCGAGTGTATCATGAAGTTTTCTGTATTAAACCAGCTGCCCTTCCTCTGTCCTGCTGCTGTGACTAATGAAAACTGGCTGTGCACCCTCTGATAGTGGGTGTCTGATGGGTGCCCTGTGGGTGCTGGGGTCAGGGGTGAGGATTGAGAGGATGGGGTGCGTCCGATAAGGGCGACCCGCTGGCTGTGAGTGCGTCGTCATGGCAGCGGGGTGACGGTTTGACGCGCCCAGGTCACAGGCGGTTTTTGCCTGGTCCCATTAGCTCCATGCTGCTGGTGCTACACGGCCTGTGGAGGCACTAATCTGTTGTCAGTCTGTGGTCTGACGGGGGAGCGGGGTGGACCAAGAGCCCACACCATTGTACCATGTGACCAGTGCAATATTCAACACTTATGCTACTGTTGTTACTGTATATTTACCAGAGTTGGATGCACACAATTTCTTTAATGTATTTATTTAAAGGGATAGTGTATTTTTTAATTTTTGTTTTAAATGTTAATCTGTATGGCTTCCTCTTCAACAGTGTCCTGAGATTAACACTGATTTACCCATGACAGCGCGATGTGGTCCCGGTTATCCTCCGGTAACGTAGCTCATAAACGTAGTTCCGGTAAGTTCGCGGGGGACAATTTAATAAAGCTTCTTCTCAAAACAACATTTGTCCAAAAAGTGACATATTTGCGTCCCAGACAGTTGTCCGCTAAAAATTCAGCAGCGTATTTCGCATTTGCATATTTCCTCTCGATTCGTATCACTGCGCGCATATTAGCTGTATTAGCCTGTTAACTTTTAGCGGATGTGTACGGCGGATGTGGTACTGCGACATCCGCCGTAAGCGGAAGTTTACAAGTGAACAGGCTTGCAGGTCCAAATTCTCTGGGCGGGATTTCCAGGGAAAAAGGATTGACATCCAGACAGACGGGCTGGAAACCTTTCCTCTTATGTCGTCATACGGGGAAAGGTTTCCACCCCGTCTGTTTGAGCGTTTTTTTTTTTCAAACGTAGAAAAGGATCACTATTGCTCGGTTTACACATTTCGACATGTTTTGCCAGGTTAGGGGAGCTCATATTAATGTTTAAAAACCTCAGAAAGTGAAAATTTCATGCCATGGGACCTTTAAGCCATGTTAGAATGTTGTTACCTCATCAAAAACATACCTGGAGTTGTGTTTTGTTTCACATGTTTGAGTAATCCTTTTATTGTTAGTCTGTCTCCTAGGGGGTGTAAAGATTAACCGATTTGGATCGGTTATCGGTCTGTGACCTCTGCGATCTGAGTGTACCGATCAACAGAGCCCGGATCTGTCCAAATGCACAACGAAAGGTCCGATGCACCGGATTTATGGCCAAGAATCGATTTGCTAGCTCCTGAGCGGTCTCTCTCATGGTGCAGAAGCCGCACTGTGTGCTAAACGCAGTGGGTGGTTCCCTTATCTGGGGTTGAAGCTTATTGCCGGTAAGCAGAGCTGTTTCCATTTATTGAACTGTTGTTTAAGTTAATTTGGTGCACTACCGCTATTTATGGACATGGTTCATATGCGTGGTTAACTTTTGTGCCAATGTTGTGTCGCATTGATAAAACTTTCACTGTCGGTCTGATGTTTCACTGTCGGCTCAGTAGTCTGCATGGCAGCTATACACTATAGCAACTGTATGATACTAGCGTTTTTATTGTCACAGTTTGTGGATTGGGTGATTTATTTAGACAAAATTAATGTATTGCCAGTGTATATTTGATTTGGGCTAAAATTGACTTGGCTAATTTACTTTTGTGTGAAAATACAATGTATAATCAGAAATGGTGCATTTCTGTATTTAGATACTTATGATTTGTGTGTATAGAACTGTACTTCACATGATTTTTGTCTCAGGAGACTGAGGTAATGTTATGAGATGGAGAGAAAGTATTAGTTATTCAGTGTTAAGAGCTTTCTCTGATTTTCTTTTTTGTTAAGAAAAGTTAATTACAGGCATAAAAAGACATGTTGGATTTAACATGCTAGTGTTTTCTATAACTGCCTAGTAATATCTGTCTTGTCAGTGATATGTTGGACTTTTACAGTTACTGAAACTCATATGAGTGACTGAAGCACTAATCAATCTGATGTTTGCCTTTAATTACTTGCTTGTTTTATAACACCTTTTTAAATGTTTGATATCTAACCTAATTGTTTTGTGTTGCTTGAGAGAAGGAATGTATTGTATTTTAAGTATGAGCAGAGTTTTGCAAACCGGATTGCCAGTTTTTCAGTAGGCCTGGTGTATTGTCTGTTGGACACTAAATAAACAAAAGGATACTATTTTGAAATTTAATTTCTGTTTCTCTCTTTTTCTTTTCAATAACTTTAAAGGGACAGTGTGTAAGATTTTAACCCGTTAATTACTGAAATTGAAGATACCCATTCAAAAATACATTGTTTTCCAAGCCTTTTCACTTCCATCATGAAATCAAAGTATTCTTTTGGACTTAGATATAGTCACATAAAAGGGGGATCTTCCCCATGCAGAGGCAGCCATTTTGAATACGAGAGCCGCAGAAGGACATTTGGGCTCCACCTTCGGCAAGTTTCATGGTTTTGGCACAAGCATGCTGCCGGATCAGACTCGTAATGGATCTAACACGTGTTTTGGACTAAATTGTTTTACTGGATTTTATTCGCTGGATCCTTACGGACAAATTGAGAGCAAGTTTATGGTGAAATACAGAGTTTGACCTGTGCAAAGCATTCTAAGGTAAGCTAACCTCGTTTTGTGCTTTTCCGTATAAAAGCCCCATGTGCTCGGGGAGTGATTGTTTTGCAGGGAAATGAATTGCATAGTCAAAAAGAGGAGACTGTAAGGTTTCATTTGATGTGTAGAGTGTCATGGTACATGATCGGGAATGTGTGTTTTCATGAGAAAAGAAAAAAAAAAAAAACGGGACCGCGGCTCGTGCGCGGGTGACCCTCGAGGTCTGCCGTAGCTAAAACAGAAAGTGCAATAGCACCATCCACCTATGCGCCACGAATCCTACACACTGGGGCTTTAAAGCACTTGGGAGTAAAGTTGTCAATTTGTATTGAATCGAAATTAACCGGATCGGATCGAATCGAATCGTACCGGATTGTTTACTAATTTTATGAATCGTTCCTGAATCGAATCGTAGCCTGTGAATCGAGATTCGAATCGAACTGTTTTGTGAATGAAAGATTCACACCCGAACTGTCTCCATCTCCAAAGCTCAAAATGCTCTGTTCTACCTTGTGACGTCATGAAGCGGTAGTTTTCAAATTAGACATGTATTATCTGTCACCTGCTTGTCTTCACGGAGATGTTATTGCATTGTCTAGAATGTTCCACAGTAGAGATTAAACCTGTCTATCTCAAGGGAGACTATAGGCCACATTACAGGTCAGATCGGTGGAGAGGCGACCCTATTCACAGAGATAATGATTGTTATTTTGAACAATAGAAACGATCGCAATAAGTAATACTCGATAGATGTATTTAATGTAGGGCTGTCAATCGATTAATTTTCTTGATCTCAACTAATCTCAGAAATTTCATAGTTAATCGCGATTAATCGTGATTTATTTTGCATGTTTAAAATTGATATCTTGCAGTAAGACCGTTCGAATCTAAAGTTAAACTCACAATGCAAAGTATTTCTCACAATTTTTTTTTTTCAAAAAAGTGCAGAAAAAGGAAAAAGTAACAGTGAACCAGTAATAGTGGCTAAGTTGGCTAAACTGAAGACAACAGGGTGTCCTTCCTTGCCAATGCCGACGACTCGATTGAAGCCTGCTCGAGCTGCCTACGGATGCGTAGAAGGAACAAAATACTAGCAAACTCAAAATAGCGCGTTTAACCGACAATGAGTTTAATTAATACAACCAAATGAGCTGCATATGGATGGTAGAATTGCGGAAAATGCTGGCAAACTCTGATCGCGATTAAAAAAATTGTTCGCGATCATAACTTACATTAATCTAATCGCGATTAACGCGTTAATATTCCCAGCCCTAATATAATGTCATACCATGGAACATTCCAAAATAATAACATCTCCATGGAGACAAGCAGGTGACGGACCCTCCTCCAGAACCTTTCACAGCTAGAAATCCTTTAAAGTAAATTCCTGTATTACCACATGACATCACAAGGTGGAACAGAGTGTTTTCAGTTTTAGAGAAGAAATCAGGCTAAATATTCAGGGTTTGTGTGTTAAACATGTGTGAAAGAAACAAAACACAACTCCAGGTCTGTTTGTGAGGAGAAAAAAACAGAAGAACATAGAGAAAATAGCTTAATATGGGCCTTTTAACGTGTTTTCTTTCGTTTCGCCACGTTACTTTGCCCTGTTTTGCGTAATTTTCCTCGCTAATCCTGCACAGGTGTGAATAATCAGAGAGAAATCGGATCACTCACATCTGATGTCACCGTTTGCATGACATTTCATAAACTGATAACACCACAAATCAGATCTTTTGGTGTGTATGTAAACAAGCAGAACATGTCTAGTCGGGACAGGGTGAGCATCTGTCTTATGTTGTTACCTCATCAAAATCATACCCGGAGTTGTGTTTTGTTTCAATCATATGTTTGAGTAATTCTTTATTATTAGTCTGTCTACATCTCCAAAGCTCAAAATGTTTTGTTCCATCTTGTGATGTCATTAAGTGGTAGTTTTCAAGTTGACATTTATTTCTAGCCTCAACTACTTTATTATACAAAAACACTTTATTATACTTTATTATACAAAACACTAGAATAAGCAGTTTTAAAGGTGTTTTTGCTTGAAATTGCCGCAGAAAGACTCCAATATTTGGTGTAGTTTTAACAAGGCTAAAACAATAGCTTTTGGCTATTGCAAAATATTGAAATGATTCTAGTGAAGGCATACGACGTTTAAAAACAGTGGAGCGCTTCCTGTATTACCCTTCATGAGGTTTTTTTTTTCAGTATGAGAGAACTCAGCCTAAATATGCAGTTTGTGTGTTAAAGGTCCCATGACATGGTACTTCTTGATGCTTTTATATGGCTCCTTAATGGTTCCCTAATACTGTAAATGAATCCTTCTTCAAAATCAACACTTAGTGCATGGGAAAGACACATGTACAGAGTCAGAGTCAAAAAATAACTTTCTGAACACCTCATTCTGCGCCTTGTTGCTTGAATGCAAATGAGAAGAACACAGATTGGTAAGAGGAAGGGGGGGGGGCGGGCAAATGCGCCGCTGGTTCCTTGTTTTAGCGGTGCGCTGTGCCTGGCCCCACTTCCGCATGTGTAAGCCTGAAGGAGGAGAGGAGAGCCTTTTCAATGAAAAAAAACACATTTGTACAGAAAATAAAATTAAACCACTGCTGTTTCAGAGGTCCAGAGGGTCGGGTAAAGGACTTCCAAGCCTAGAAACACTCGCACGTGCCTCCAGGCAAATAAAAAAACGCATTTCGCATTGCGTAGCTCCTCCGCGGTCCAAACTCTCTGGGCGTGATTTCCAGAGACAGGGGGTGGAGATCCAGACGATGGTGGAACTGCATTTGCATTTCTTTTTTCGATCTGACATCAATAAGGTGCCTTGTCCAGAATCGCCCATTTGAGCTGTGTTTTTTTCAAACGCAGAAAAGGATCGCAAATGCTCAGTTTAGACATTACGCAACTTTTAGCCATTGGGGGGGGCCTAAACAGGGTAGGGAAGCTCACATTAACGTTCAAAAACCTCAGAAAGTGAAAATTTCATGCCATGGGACCTTTAAACATGTGTGAAAGAAACAAAACAAAAACTCCAGGTCTGTTTGTGATGAGGAAACAACATTATAACATACAGTAGATCAGAAAATAGTGGAAATATGGGCCCTTTAAAACTGTACAAAATAACAAAATGTGTTCACTGTAGCAACCTCTGACAAAATAACTATAAATCTGTGTATGCTATGAAAATGTAGTTTGAACAGTAAAAGATGTAGCTTTAGGATTAGCTGATGATTGCTCCTGTGGCGGTAATAACAGGACTCCTGGTTACGCCGTGCATATGTAGCCTCATTAATCAGATTTGTCCAATCTTAACGCAGCTCAGAAACATGAGGCAGAGGAAGCCCCGGTCCTGGTCCTTTTGTCCGAACGCTGCTTCTGTGACTATGATGGAGCACGTTTGTCTTTGTGAATGGATCAGAGCTACAAAGAAACGCACAGAATATACAGGAGTCCCTACAACTCGGAATCAAAGTTTTAAAGCTCTGATATTACGCAAAGTTGACTCTTGCGAGCTTTCAGCCATGTTACAATGTTTTTTCTCCTCCATAATGTACCCGGAGTTGTGTTTCATTTCGTTTGCACATAACACGTGAGAGTGAAACAAAACACGACTCCAGTTACATTTGTGATGAGGAAACAACATTATATCATAGATCAGGAGCTTGTGATCAATACAAGCATTCAAAGTCTTATTTTGATGTTATAACTAATTGAAAAACAACAAAACAAACTGTGCTAGTGTGTGACTGTAATTTTATGTGTTATGTATGTTGTCGTTCCAACTAAATCAGCTCTTTCCGGTCAGATTGTGTTAAAATAAAGCCCAGTAACTTGACTAACAGCGCTTCAGACACAGCAGAGCCTTCAGTTAGCATCACACCGCCAGGGAATGTTGATGAGATCAGCTGCAAAGTGTGAAATGATCAGTTTAATGCTGTTTGAAAGTGATTTTCTGTGAGACTAATGACAGGAACAGAGCCCTCTACTGCCAGCCTAGAGTACGACAGCTCATGTCTGTAGTTACTCTGAGAAAGAAAAGATCAAGCCTCTGTACCTGATTTAAATCTATACATCATGATAAACGATTTTTACTTTGCATCAAAAGAAATAAATAGAAACTGTCACTGTCATATAGTCTTTAGTCATTTTACGTTGCATTTTCTCAGGTATGATAAAAGGAGAAGTTCAATTTGTCAACTTGAAAAAAGTTTGTTTGGTTGAAAACGTTTCGCCGCTCATCCGAGAGGCTTCGTCAGCTCTGGTTCTAGTGCTGGTTAGACACTGCCTATATCTAGCTGCCGGGAGGCGCTCCCTACACTGAAAAAGCTCTGAAAACGATCCTCCCTAATCTGTCTCTTTGTTTTTGTTTGTTTTGTTTGTTTTTTACTCTGGCGACTAGTTTCGCCCCCCTATTCAACGTCTAACGACCCTCTCCGTTGAAATGTTGAATAGGGGGCGAAACTAGTCGCCAGTGTAATTTGAAAAACAAAGACAGATTAGGGAGGATCGTTTTCAGAGCTTTTTAAGTGTAGGGAGCGCCTCCCGGCAGCTAGATATAAGCAGTGTCTAACCAGCACTAGAACCAGAGCTGACGAAGCCTCTCGGATGAGCGGCGAAACGTTTTCAACCAAACAAACTTTGTCCAGTTGACAAATTGAACTTCTCCTTTTATCATGGATTCTATCTGGACGACTGAGGGACTTTTCACGCATTTTCTCAGGTAGTAACTAAAACACAAGCCACATGCCGCTATCCCAGACACTTGATTCTCTGTCATGGTGCATTTTCACCATGACAAACACAAAGCTGAGCTACTTCAGTTCTTGCACCAGGAGTGGAATAAAGTCACCCAAGAACAATGTGAAAGACTTGTGGAGAGCATGCCAAGACGCATGAAAGCTGTGATTAAAAATAAGGGTTATTGCACCAAATATTGATTTCTGAACTCTTCTTAAGTGTAAACATTAGTATTATTAGACCAGGGCTAGACCAGGACTAAACCAGGACTAAAACAGGACGTAAACAAGACTAAACCAGTTTTTTTTTTTCCAGAGGTGTGTAAGCAAACCACATGACACTATCCCATTGTCTCTGTAGTAGTTTCATTAGCGGGATGCACGTTGATGGCGTTGTGGCGCTATGAATGGGGAGTGACTTAGCACAAGAGGAAGGTTCAGAGGGTCACAAACAAACTGAAACTTATTAAACATCTTAATTTGTTGTTTTCAAAAAATGTGTTAGCAATTCGCAAAACTCCATACAAGTGTAATACCCTCTTTAGAGAAACTATTACAGCTACATTACCCGACTTTTCTCTTGTTGTAAAAGCAGTTTTTTATGACACAACCGGGAAATAAAAAGTCCTTGTTACGAATCGCGTGTCGTCATATGAATGATGAAAAGCTTTGAACCATCAGAAAGATCAAACGTCCTTCTGTCAAACCCGACCTTTGAATTAAAATGTGAATAAATGTTCTGTGCCTGCTCAGGGTCATGTATGTGAGTGTAAGTGTTGTAACTTTACTTTTTTTTATATTTGCAGTTTTCTGTGTTTTACAATTAAAGGCAAATATTTGAATTATGATATGATAGTTTGTAGGGTTTGTGTAGTTATAATCAGAGAGGAGACTATCCCATGACATGGTACTTCTTGATGCTTTTATATGGCGCCTTAATGGTTCCCTAATACTGTAAATGAATCCTTCTCCAAAATCAAGCCTCAGTGCATGAGAGAGCCTCGCTTTATTCTGGGTGTTGTTGCTTGAATGCAAATGAGGAGGACAGAGACAGGCCAGTGCAGCGGGTGGGCAATGGCCAAATACGCCACTGTTTCCTGGATTAGTGGTATATGAGCAAATTGAATTTAAATAACATTTTCTTTTCCATCTGTAGCACTTTAGATCTCTCCATACTCTGCATTATGGTGAGATTTCAGCACTGCCACGTGGACAGCTCCTGAGTGCTCTCGTTGATGTTTTCAGTTTTGAGAATGTGATGATGCCATACTCACAGATGAAGGCACAAGAAAGAGACAGTTTTTCCTGTTGATTACATTGTACTTTGCGTGAAAAGTCCCTCAGTCGTCCAGGTAGAATCCATGATAAAAGGAGAAGTTCAATTTGTCAACTGGACAAAGTTTGTTTGGTTGAAAACGTTTCGCCGCTCATCCGAGAGGCTTCGTCAGCTCTAATAAGAATACTGGTAAGACACTTGCTTATATCTTGCTGTAGGGAGGAGCTACCTAGCTAACTAGGTAGTCTGACTCCTGGTGGAGTCAGACATAATTTGCATCCCATCTATAATTCCATTCTTAAGCCTAGATCAAGCAAACAGGGAAACAATAGGGCTAGCCAGGTCAGGGCCAGAGGTGGGAAAAACAGGCGTGTAGGGATGAATAGGGATCGTTATCTAGACGCCAGAGAAACAAAAGACGGAAACCAATGAGATAGTTCCGGAAAGTAGTTAGCTAGTTAGCTCCTCCCTGCAGCAAGATATAAGCAAGTGTCTTACCAGTATTCTTATTAGAGCTGACAAAGCCTCTCGGATGAGCGGCGAAACGTTTTCAACCAAACAAACTTTGTCCAGTTGACAAATTGAACTTCTCCTTTTATCATACATTGTACTTTGTCATGAAATATTCAAAAGGTAAATGCACAAATGCACAAATGTTGAACTTGAATCAGAACTCACTGTATTACAAACCCCCCCATCTGTATTCAGTATTTAGAATGTTGTGACGTCAACTGAAAGCCAGCGATACACTCTCCGTTATGTAGAGGTTTCAGCACCACAGACAGCTCCGGTATGTTGTGGTGGGGTTTCAGCATTAGCCCATGGACAGTTTCTGCAGTAATCTCTCCTCTTTCTCTCTCTGTCTCTAGTTCTACAGCTCTGTTTTTCTCTCCTCTGCATTACTAGAACTAGAATGTGGACTGCTTCCGTGTATGATGACGTTTGAGCACAAGTATTTGGACAGCTCCAGTGCTTGCTCTGTGAAACCTGTGATTATGGTGAGATTTCAGCACTAGCACACGGACAGTTCCTACACGTAACGTCTCTCTTGTTCTTTCTCCGGTTCTCCAGCTCTGGTTCTCTCTCCTCTGCGCATTATGGTGAGGTTTCAGCACTACCACGTAAACAGCTCCAGTACATGTGATTATGGAGTGGTTTCAGAACCACAGACAGCTCCGGTTCTCTCTCCTCTGAGCGTTGTCGAGCACTTTCAGCACTAGGATATGGACAGCTCCAGTGCTCTCTCCACAAGACCTGTGATCATGTGCGCAGCAGGGTTTCAGAACCACGGACAGCTCCACTTCACCTCAATCACTTCTGGTTAAAGGGATTTTTCTCAGAACTGGACTTTGCCTGATGAAGGCCTGGCGCCGAAATGTTGTATGTCCTAATAAATCTTACATTTTGCAAGTAAGACGGAGTGGAGGATTATTTTCCTCTCAGAACTGGACAAAATTCATGACTCCGACGTCAGTCAAACTAATCAAAACCCTCACACAGGTTTGCCAGTTTGATAGACTCGTCTACTGGGATAAAATGAAAATATTAAACTTCAGTTTTCTACACAGTGACTTCATATTTATTTTCTACAGTCATGTTTTCTTTTGTTGTTTTTAATCTTTTTTTAAAATTATTATTTTTTGGATTGCAATATTCCTCGAACTGTTTCATTATAATGTTCACTTTATGATTACTCTAGGATCATCTGTGTGTTGTTATCAGAAGTTTCAGGACCTGCGGTGTTCTCTGCAGAAAAACAAGGTCTCTATAGTTGTAATAGATGGAGTGTGGTGGACTTTTATTGTTAGAAGAATAATAAACCTATAAAAGAATGTCGTGGTCGTGCCGTGAGGTGTTTTCTACTTAAAATCTGAGCTGCTGTATTTGTGTTTCTGTGATTTTAAATGTGTTTATGGCTGCATGAATGTGAGGTTTGTGTATATGGATTTTTATGGTGATCATTTTAAGCCCCAAGTGCTTCCTCTCTCTTGTTCTCTCTCCTTCTGTCTCTCTGTTTCTCTCCCTCGTTCTTTCCCTCTCTCTTTCTCCCTGTTTCTCTCTTCCTTCCTCTGTTTCTCGCTTTCTCCCCCTCTTTCTGTGTCCCCCTATTTCTCTCTCTCCTCTCTCTCTGTTTCTCTCTCTCCCTCTTTCTGTCTCTCTTTCTTTCTATTTCTCTCTTTGCCTCTTTCTTCCTGTTTGTCTCTCCTTTCCCCATTTCTCTCTTTCTCCTCCTCTCTTTCACTATTTCTCTCCCTCCTTTCTCCCTTTTTCTCTTTCTCTCTTTCTTCCTGTTTCTCTCTCTCTAACTCTCTAACTCTCTCCCCCTCTTTCTTTCCCTCCTTCTCCCTGTTTCTGTTTCTCTTTCCCTCCTCCTGTTTGTTTTCTCCCCCTCTTTCTGTCTCTCCCTATTTCTCTCTCTCTCGCCCTGTTTCTCGCTTTCTCCCCCTCTCTCACTATTTCTCTCTCCCCCTTTCTCCCTTTTTCTGTTTCTTTCTCCCTGTTTCTGTCTCTCTCCCTCTTTCTTCCTGTTTCTCATTCCTTCCCCCATTTCTCGCTTTCTTCCTGTTTCTATCTTTCTCCCTGTTTCTCTCCCTCTCTCTCCCTCTCTCTCTCTCTCTCCCTAACTCTCTCTTTCTAAGTCTAGCTCTCTCCCCTTGTTCCCTTCCCTCTTTCTCCCTGTTTCTGTTTCTCTCTCCCTCCCCCCGTTTCTCGCTTTCTCCCCCTCTCTTTCTCTCTCTCCCTATTCTTCTCTCTCTCTAACACTCTCTCTCTTCCCCATCTTTCTTTCCCTCTTTCTCCCTGTTTCTCCCGCCCCATGTTTCTCGCTTTCTCACCCTCTCTTTTTCTCTCTCCCTATTCTTCTCTCTCTCTCACTCTCCCCTCTTTCTCTCTGTTTCTCTCTGTCTCCCTCTTTCTTTCCCTCTTTCTTTCTGTTTCTCTCTTTCTTCCTGTTTGTCTCTACCTCACCCCTGTTTCTTGCTTTCTCCCCCCTCTTTCTGTCACTCCCTATTCCCCCCTCTTTCTCCCTATTTCTCTCTCTCCCTCTTTCTTTCCCTCTTTCTTTCTGTTTCTCTCTTTCTTCCTGTTTGTCTCTACCTCCCCCTGTTTCTCGCTTTCTCCCCCTCTTTCTGTCACTCCCTATTTCCCCCTCTTTCTCCCTATTCCTCTCTCTCTCCCTCTTTCTTTCCCTCTTTCTTTCTGTTTCTCTCTTTCTTCCTGTTTGTCTCTCCTTCCCCCATTTCTCGCTTTCTCCCCGTCTTTCACTATTTCTCTCTCCCCCTTTCTCCCTTTTTCTGTTTCTCTCTCTCTTTCTCTCTTTCAAACTCTCTATCTCTCTCCCCCTCTTTCTTTCCCTCTTTCTCCCTGTTTCTCTCTCCCTCCTCCTGTTTCTTGCTTTCTCCCCTCTATTTCTCTCCCTCCCCATTCTTCTCTCTCTCTCTCTCTCTCTCTCTCTCTCTCTCTCTCTCTCTCTCTCTCGCTCTCTCTCTCTCTAACTCTCTCCCTGTCTTCCCCATCTTTCTTTCCCTCTTTCTCCCTGTTTCTCCCGCCCCACGTTGCTCGCTTTCCCCCATTTCTTTTTCTCTCTCCCTATTCTTCCCTCTCTCTCTCCCTCCCCTCTTTCTCCCCGTTTCTCTCTGTCTCCCTCTTTCTTTCCCTCTTTCTTTCTTCCTGTTTGTCTCTCCTTCACCCCATTTCTCACTTTCTCCCCCTCTCTCACTATTTCTCTCTCCCCCCTTTCTCTCTTTTTCTTTCTCTTTCTTTCTTTCTTTCTTTCTTTCTCTCTCTGTCTCTGTCTCTCTCTCTCTCTCTGCCCCCCTTCCATCCCCCCCCTCTGGGAGATGCAGGTCTGATTACAGGTTGTGGCTCTGACGCATTAATGGAGCTTTTCATTCTGCCTGTGTCCTGTGTCACTTAACTACTTAAACATTGGAAAGAGAAAGAGGGGGAGAGAAAGAAAGAAAGAGAGAGAGAAAGAGAGAAAAGAGATGAAGAGAAAGGGGAGGAGGGAGTGAAGAGCTGGCATTTTTCTACATGAAACCTGTATTTGAGATCTGTAGTTTAAAGGCAGCGTACAGTCTAAAGTGTGTGTTCACAAAAAGAAAAAGGAAAAAAAATGTCTTCAATAATGATAATAATACAAATAAATATGTAAAATACATTTATAAGTATTAAATCGTAGCTCTAAGTGTAATGTTATTAGTGAATTACTCACTTATTCACTCCACCATCATGTTCTACTACTTTTTCTCAAGTATATGTGTTGGTGGACCATTTGGACAGCTCCTGTGTTTTTCAGCACCACGGACAGCTCCCACACTGCAACCAGAAACAAGTGATTTTTGCAACTTGGGTAGAAATTCCAGCTATGTAACACTTATTTTAGTGAGCAAAATCTATGTGTGTTCACAAAACTCATCACATCATGCCCAGTTTCTTAAAAAAAATGTCTAAAATATAACATTATTTTAAGATGTTGTAATTGATCAGTGGTTATAGTAATGGTCCAATTACTTTATCACACTAAAAGGTTAAAAACTTTTCTCAGGTTTATCTGCGTTGGTGGATCATTAGAATGGCTCCTGTGTCCTCTGTACTTTCAGCACCGCGGACAGCTCCCACACTACAAACGGAAACAAGTGATTTTTACAACTTCTTTTGGAGAGTGGACTATATACTGTATGTGCTGCTTGGGTTATCATCAAACTGTGCACAAAACGTACCACATCATGCCCAACTCCTTTAAAATTTTATTTAAAAAAACCCCAAAACCAAAACATTAGATAATAATTTTTATGTGCAACATTCATTTGCATTTTGAGTGTAGAAATCCATGAGGCTTTAATAACATGTTCTTACCTTATTTATTAATTTTCTTAAATATATGTCCATTTACTGTATCACACCAAAATGTTGTACTTCTTCCCTCAGGTTTATTTGTGTTGGTGGATCATTTGGACAGCTCTGTGTTTTCTGCACTTTCAGCACCGTGGACAGCTCCCACACTACAGCTCCTGCAATTTGACACAGAAACAAGGATTTTGGTGAGTAGAATATTGATACTTGACACTGATATTGCAGGGACATCATGCTGGGGGCGTTCTACATGCTCCTCTATTGGCAGAAAGTTCAGCAGTTACCGTGGTGACACAATGCACACATTAGCAAACACACAAACATTTTATTAAGAGCGTTCATGGTCCTGTTTAGGAGTTTGATTTTCAATAAAAAGGTAAGTGAGTTAAAAACTGAAACTGTTGGCTCATGCTAACCAGTCCGTGGCTGCAATTCAGTGATATGGGAAAGTAAAAAAGTAAAAATATAGTAAAAATTATAATTCTTTTTGGTCAAATTGTGTTAAAATAAAGTTCAGATTAAGTCTAACTTGAATAGTAGAGCTTCAGACTTGAGTAACAGAGCTTCCTCTTTTTTTATGTGGTTTATTTCTGGTTTAATCCTAGGTTTTGTTCTGGTTTAGTCCTTGTTGAGTCCCAGTTTAATCCTGGTTTAGTCCCGGGTTTAGTTCTGATTTGGTCCTAGGTTTAGTTCTGGTTTAGTCATGGTTTGTCCTATATTTAGTCTTGATTAAGTTCTGGTTTAGTCCTGTTTAATCCTGGTTTAATCCTAGGTTTAGTCCTTGGTTTAGTGCTGGTTTAGTCCCAGGTTTAGTCCTGATTTAGTCCCATGTTTAGTCCTGGTTTAGTCCTAGGTTTAGTCCTAGGTTTAGTGCTGGTTTAGTCCTGATTTAGTCCTAGGTTTAGTCCTGATTTAGTCCTAGGTTTAGTGCTGGTTTAGTCCTGATTTAGTCCTGATTTAGTCCTAGGTTTAGTCCTAGGTTTAGTCCTGATTTAGTCCTGATTTAGTCCTAAGTTTAGTGCTGGTTTAGTCCTGGTTTAATCCCAGTTTTGATGTGATGTGGAAGTGCTCATCTGGGTTAGTTTTTTTCAGACAGAGTAGTGCTTTCAGTTGGCACCACACCCCCAAGGAATGTTGATGCTCAAATCCAGCTTTAGCTACCACAAAGGAAACATTATCACATCCAAACTCTAGTCGGGTGTATGTAAGTAATCAAAAGTGTGTAGTTTTGCTGTGTCCTTGGGCAAGACACTTCAGTCACCAGCCGTCGGTGTTTGACGATCGGAAAAGCCTGAGGAGAGAATGAGCAAAACAATGTAAACGTAAAGCCATCCAAGATATTTTTTGGTACGACTGTGAATCCTGAATCCTCCTACACGCCTGTCTACGCTCATTTACACACATCCCCTGTTCCCTCCATCTCTCCTTCCATCTATCTGCCTATCTCTCCATCCACCTCCCACAGCAGACAATGCCCTTGAGAGATAGTGACAGTAACCGTGTGCATGCTAACAACCCACTACACACATGTACACACACACACACACACACACACACACACACACACACACACACACACACACACACACACACACACACACACACACACACACACACACACACACACCTGAATAGTCACCCTTCACTTGGGAGGACACAGTAAACTCCACTTTTCCCGGTACTTTGTCGTACTTTTTTTTTTTTAGATTAGATTAAAGGAGACATATTGCACATCTGTAATTCCTAGTGATGGGCAAATGAGACTGAGCTCTGGAGCACGTCTCGTTCCGAAGCACAGCCGCTCACGTGACCAAAGTGTCGAAGTGTTGGTCCCTCCCCCCGCAGCTTTGCTTTGCGTGTCAATCGCTTCAGTGTATCAGCTAATGTTCCGCTCTGCGACTGGTTCAGAGTGCTTCAGAGTGTTCAACGCGCTTCCTTGGTTTGACAAGCGCTAAACTGCAACAGTATAAAAGATCCACCAATATTTCTTAAAAATGTTGGGTAGTGAGGAGTGTTGTGTGACGTTAGTGGTGATTTTGGTGACTTTTGACGACTTTTGGCATTTGTTTCATTTTCGACGGCGAAAAAAGTGATCATTGTTAAAATGCAATGGTGAAATTTGTCCACTAGAGGTCAGTGTTTCTCCGAGGCCTCAGACACTTCGAACCATTTGACACAATATTGCAACTGAGGTGTCGATGCTTCACAAGGCTCCATTCGCCCATCACTAGTAATTCCCCCCAAAAATATATATAAACATAATATTTTTGTTTCATTCACACATTTAAAGGTGCTGTACCTCTTAAAAATGTGAAAAGTAGATATTTAAATGACATTGACAATGACACTGACACTGCTGCTTAAATGACACTTAAATGACACTGATACTACTGCTTAAATTACACTTAAATGACACTGACACTGCTGCGTAAATGACACTGACACTGCTGCTTAAATGACACTTAAATGACACTTGCACTGCTGTTTAAATGACACTTACATGACACTGACACAGCTGCTTAAATGACACTTACATGACACTGACACTGCTGCTTAAGTGACGCTTAAATGACACTGACACTGCTGCTTAAGTGATGCTTAAATGACAGACACTGCTGCTTAAATGACACTTAAATGACACTGACACAGCTGTTTAAATGACACTTAAATTACACTGACACAGCTGCTTAAATGACACTTAAATGAAACTGACACTGCTGCTTAAATGACACTTAAATGACACTGACACGACTGCTTAAATGCCACTGACACTGCTGCTTAAATGACACTTACATGACACTGGCACTGCTGCTTAAATGACACTGACACTGCTGCTTAAATGTCACTTAAATGGCACTGACACTGCTGCTTAAATGTCACTTAAATGGCACTGACACTGCTGCTTAAATGACACTTAAATGACACTGACACTGCTGCTTAAATGACACTGGCACTGCTGTTTAAATTACACTAAATGACACTGACACAGTTGCTTAAATGACACTTGAATGACACTGGAACTGCTGCTTAAATGACACTTAAATTAAACTGACACTGCTGCTTAAATGGCACTTAAATGACACTGACACTGCTGCTTAAGTGACGCTTAAATGACACTGACACTGTTGCTTAAATGACACTGGAACTGCTGCTTAAATTACACTTAAATGGCACTGACACTGCTGCTTAAATGACACTTAAATGACACTGGACATTGCTGCTTGAATTACACTTAAATGGCACTGGACACTGCTGCTTAAATTACACTTAAATGACACTGGACACTGCTGCTTAAATGATACCATTTGAGTTTTATTACTCTACACTTACTGTACGTTTGCTACAGGTATATGTGATGTTTTAGTCATTGTGTTTATTGTCTTGTTTATCAGATGTTTTATGTTCACTGTGGGCCTAGGGGGCGCTGCAATGTCAAATCCTGTGTGTGCGACCTGTATATATGGTTTTAAAGCTGACTTTGAACTTTGAAAAACAAAAGTAGTTCATTTTAAGCAGTTTGCAGTGGTCCAAAGTTATTCCTCACTTACGTTACGCATACAGAGAATCAAAATTATTCAAGTATTCCACAAGTTTTAAGAGCTTTTCACAACTCTCAGATGGTAAAACTAACAAAACTAAAAATAATATTTAAATACATTTACATCACACATTATAAAGTGTGTGTGTGTGTGTGTGTGTGTGTGTGTGTGTGTGTGTGTGTGTGTGTGTGTGTGTGTGTATGTGTGTGTGTGTGTGTGTGTGTTTATGTGTGTGTGTCTGAGATTACAGTGTGAATTGTTCTCATTGTTGACTATAATTGCGTTGCATAATTTATTTCTGTAAATCAGGGACTGCAGATGGAAACTAGGTATTTAGCTCTTATCTGGTGTGGAACATGTCTGTTTTTTATGAGCTTAATATTTCTGTACGTTGTCCCTTCAAATAACGACTAATCTAAGTACACTAATCTAAAAGTCACATCTAAGGTTCAAACTTCACTGTGATTCACTAAACTCTGCCCATAACCACATTTCAAATAGAACTGATAAACTCGGCAGGAGAAGAAGGAGAAGGGAGAAGGGTCTGGACAGTTGCAATTTTTATTTTTATTTTTTTTTAACAATGCAGTGATGGAGAGTTGCCTCAGGTGGAGGAGTTCAAGTATCTTGGGGTCTTGTTCACGAGTGATGGGAGGATGGAGTGTGAGATTGACAGGTGGATCGGTGCAGCGTCGGCAGTGATGCGGTCGCTGTACCGGACTGTTGTGGTGAAGAAGGCAAAGTTCTCAATTTACCGTCAGTCTATGTTCCTCCCCTCACCCATGGTCATGAGCGGATACAAGCAGCCGAAATGAGTTTCCTCCGCAAAGTGACTGGGCGCTCACTTAGAGACAGAGTGAGGAGTTCAGTCACAACGGAGGGGCTCGGAGTAGAGCCGCTGCTCCTCCGCGTTGAGAGGAGCAGCTGAGGTGGCTCGGGCATCTTTTCCTGATGGCTCCTGGACGTCTCCCTCGGGAGGTGTTCCGGGCATGTCCCACCAGGAGGAGGCCCCGGGGAAGACCCAGGACACGTTGGAGGGACTATGTCTCTCAGCTGGCTTGGGAATGCTTTGGATTCCCCCCGGAGGAGCTGGAGGAAGTGTCCGGGGTGAAGGAAGTCTGGGAGTCCCTGCTTAGACTGTTGCCCCTGTGGCCCGGCCCCGGATAAGCAGAAGAAAATGAATGGCTGGAATTTTTATAATCATATCAGCCTATTGGCAAAAGGAGAAATTCAATTTGTCAACTGGACAAAAGTTTATTTGGTCGAATACATTTTGCAGCTCATCCAAGCTGCTTCTTCAGTTCAGTTCACCCTATTAAAAAGTAAATATTTCATTATATTCACTCTTTTGCCCCTTTTAGGATTTGTGAGTAGTAAATTCATGTTTGTGAGGACTTTCAGCAGAGGAACGCCCTCAGTATTTGCAGATACAATCGCACAAACACTGCAGGAGACTCAAGGTGACGGCTCCTCACATCTTTCCCTTTCACAAAATATTACAAAAATACTATCCATGCTCCAGAAGATCTCTCCGTCTGAAATGTAAAAACTCTCCGAGGCAATGAGATGTGAATGTTTTTAGTATTTTCAAAACTGACATTTGAAAAGCAGTGAGAGACCTACTGTACGGTTTTTTGGTTCAGTTCTTTTAAAATCACACTCGCTGTATTGTCTTGTTCATTGAAAGACATCAGAGTAGAACAAACTTTTTGGGGTTTAATCCTGGTTTAGTCCTAGGTTTAAGTCCTTGTATGTCTTATGTTTCATCCTGATTTATTTGTTTAGTCCAGGTTTAGTCAATCATGGTTTATCCTATATTCAGTCTTTGTTAAATTCTGTTGTAGTCCTGATTTAGTTCTGATTTACCGGTAATCCTGATTTAGTGCTGGTTTAATCCTAGGTTTAGTTTGGGTTTAGTACTGGTTTAGTCCTGGTTTTAATCCTGGTTTAGTCTCAGGTTTAGTCCTCATTTAGTCCTTGGTTTAGTGCTGGTTTAGTCCTGATTTAATCCCAGTTTGATGTAATGTGGAAGTGCTTGTCTGGGTTCGTTTTTCTTTTATAATGTCCAAAAGTCCAAAAGTGCTGATTTCTTGTATTTCCACAAAGGTTAAGCAGTTCATATGTAAATGTATAAAAACATAAGAGAGGGTGCTCTTTTAATCTAATCTGCCATTCCTTGAATACACACACACACTGGGCCGCTGTCGACCCCTTTAATCCCTAATCCAAGGCTGGGCCAGATTAAGAGAGACCCTGCCACTGCAGCCTCCAGGGGGCAGACTGCAGACTCAGATGGGTTTATGTGGATCGCCACATAAACGATATGCTGAATAAAAGGAAATAATGTGACATATCAACCCGCTAACCACAGAGTCACCGGTTCAAATACTTGATCAGGTGCTATCCTCGGGCAACACGTTCATCCACATTGAGTCTGGCGGTCACAGTGTGGCTGGAAGGGCATCCAGAGTAAAATTATGCATAATTGGATGTGAGTGGTCCCTGATTTGCTGAGCCAGCAGAATAAATGAATAAAGGAATAATCAGAAAGATAAAAGTGCCCGCGTGCACGCACGGGGGCTGATGCGCTCCTTCCGTCCCTGTAACAGAGACGCTAATGTCATTTCAGACGCGGTGGTTTCATCCTCACACCACCGGCTGCTCCTCTTCCCTCTCCCGGGTCTCCTCCCTCTCCTGCGCTCGCGTCGCCCCCTCCCGCGCCGTTTCTCCCACACGGACACAGACCTCCTCTTCACAGCACCTCGGCGCTGGGGCTGATCGCGCGGCCGCAGACGTAGCGGGCACTGGAGTCTACTTCTTTTGCTCTGCAGAACGCAAAGTGGATCCTCCGGCTTTTTATTTGGTCACCTTCATCTGTATTCCGCCCGCGTGAGGGACGCATTCCGCGGGAAACTGGAGATTATTTGGGAATATGGAGCCTTGTTCTGGTGATGCCATGTGACAGCTCTCCATCACTGGCCTTCAGTCACTCCACAAAGTCCGGCTGCCTGTGAGTTCAGGCTCTGTCGAACGAGGAGGATCAAAGCTCGGGGGAAAATGGAAGTTTAGCCCGTGTGCTCTGCGCGAGCTGCCGCTGTGTGAGGCTGGTGCAGGGAACTGCGCCTGTTCCAAACGCGAGGATCGGGCTGATTATCAGCTCCGGGGCTCCCTGCGCAATCAACTGGTTCACAATAGTTCTTTTGAATAAGCGCCACATCACCGGAGCTCCGCTCGACTAAAGCGTCGGCGGTTTGTTTCTGCGGCTGAGCCTGCCGCGCTCGCGCTGTGATTTAACGGTTGGAGGAATTTCAACAGGGCACGAGTCTGTGACATCCCGGGAATCTGTACCGTCTGCCTCCGCGGAGGCACGCGCACAGCGCCAGGAGCTCCGCCGCGAGGATCAGGGAATTTCCTTTGGCACCTCGTGGATGGACTATAAGAGTCTAGGAGTCTAGGAGACGGAGCTGAGCACCTCGGCGTTTATCTGCTGCGCTCACTACAGCGGGCTCTTTTCTCTCTTTTGTCGGAAATATCTTTGGACAACATGAAAGTTGTGTCGGCGCTGCTGTTGGTCGCCGTGTTCTGGAGCCTGGAGTGGAAGTCTGCGCTGTCAGACTCTATCATCCACATCGGTGAGTGAGTGCGTCTTTCTCACGCTGGAGCACAGCGGGTCCTGCGCCTCTGTGGGGCTTTGTGAGCTACACTGGCGCTTTCACTGCTGTGTCCAGCTGCAGAGCACTGCTTTCTGCCCATCTGATTAAACTGTCTTTAATGTCCCTCTTATTCTAATGTCCTTATCGCCTCTTTGCTCGCGGCTGGAGCAGCGGTCCTCTGCGCTGTCATGCCGCGTCATTAGACATTTTCATTGAAGTTGTCTTTGAGTTCAAACGGTTTGTGGTTCTCACTGTTCATGTGGATGATGTAAACGCCTCGTGCGCGTCTCTTAAATGTGAATGTGCGCGTGTGTGCGTAAACAGGTGGTTCAGGTCCAGCCTTGGCACCGGAGCACGGGGCGAGCTGGAGGATATCACGGCGCGCGCTCTTCGGTGCGGCACGCGGTGAAGGCGAGATACCGCAGTGCCGCGAGGAGCGCGGATGAGGAGCGCCACGGGGGAAGTGGCACTGTGGGGCCGTGTGGGCTGCGCTGTCGACACCACAGAGCGGATTGTTGCGGTCGATGTGTAGCGGCAGCAGCGCAGCCTTGAGCTCAGTCTGCGGGTTTGGGGAGGGGGAGGGAGGGAGAGGAGGAAGAGGAGGGAGAGGAGGAAGAGGAGGGGGCGCTGGATGGAGGATGTGCCGAAGAGCGTGGTATTCGTGCGGGCAGCGGTACAAGCACCTGTCTGCTATGCGACATCACTGCGTCCGCTTCACTATCGGCATTTCCACATGACGCACGGGGCACGTCCAAAGTCTGGAACAGCGTCGTGTTGGACTCCGGGCGAGTTTGAGCCGTGCTGTTTACAAGTCATATCAAAATAGAAGATACTACGTCTAACAGCAGTCTTATACGTGATTGTGCGCTTTGCGAACAGTCTTAAAGCTGCACTGGGGAACTTTTCTGGGGGTGTGTCCGTCAGGTGCTTGTCTCCATGGAGATGTTGCCTTTAATGTTCCAAAGTATTAAACATATCCTGCATTTGTTCGATTACAGTTTTTTTTATGTTATGTTTTTAGTGTGAGTGGGCTCTCCTCTGCACAGATCTGAGCTGTAACTTTGAACTTTTGGAGTTGCCTGTTTGTATGCATTGTGATGATAATCAAATTTTAAACTCAATTTCGATACTCAAGAGTAGATTCAATACTCGATATTGATTTTGATTCCCAAATAATCGTTTTAAAAGCTCATATTTGACAATATTGTAATTTTCAACTCAGAATAATGTTGGTTTTTTCACCATGTGGCCTAAAATTAAATATGAAACAGTTCAGGAAAGGTCTAAATTTTATCCAGGTATGTCATTTTTTTCAGTATCTAGTTTAAATATTAGTTTTAGTATCATTTATTATCTCATTTTTGATGTTCCAAAGTATTATACTATTGCTGGAAGTATTATACTATTGCTGAAAGTATACATCTAATAGAATAATATATATTTTTTAGTGTGAGTGGGCTCTCCTCTGCACAGATCTGAGCTGTAACTTTGAACTTTTGGAGTTGCCTGTTTGCACGCATTGTCATGATACTAAAATTTCAAACTCAATTTCAATACTGAAGAGTAGATTCAATACTCGATATTGAAAACAAATACCCAAATACTCATTTTAAAAAGATAATTTTTGACAATTTTCAACTCAGAATAATGTTATTTATTACACCTTACACTAGTTCTGATCAAATTAATTATGAAACAGTTCAGGAAAGGTCTAAATTTTATGTCATTTTTTTTCAGTATATTCGTTTTACTATTGTTTATTATTTCATTTTTGATACTTTCGACAACCCCAGCCTGCATGGATATACATACGTTTAATGACATACCGTGGAACATTCAGGCAAAGCAAAAGCACTCCACCAGAAAGGTTCCACAGTGTAGCTTTACCAGCCTTTCCGATGATTGAAAATTGAAATTCCCTCGTGCAGTGTTGATTTTGAGGCGGTGTTGCCCCACACGGCCGGGGGGATGTACGAGTATTAGTCAATTCACTGAAGTCTGATTGTGGAGAGACACTTGTAGCGGCGCGTTTGGCCCTGTGGGGGCAGCAGTGTAATTCATTAGTTTGACAGATGTGTGTGATTGAACGGTTTGATCTCTGGAGTACATCTATACGGCGCCCCTCTGCTATGACAACCCGCGCGATCCATCACCTCGCCCGATCTCACCTACAGACACAAGGGCCCTTTGTGAGAGAGGCTTTTTAATAGCAGCCCTGTGTAATGACATAGCACTCAATGAGCACATGTGGATTAAAATTGCAATGCAAGTGCCGTATGTAAGAATAGGCTGCGGTGTGTACTGGGATTTCATGATATAATCTTACATTGAAAGCAGGGGTTCAATTACTTTATGGAGTTTATGGCGTATATTGTTATCTTCTGAGTCACAATACAGGCACGCACATTTCAAACTCCATTTTGATGCTACGGAATCGACTTGATACTCGATTCTGATACCACGATGATAATAAAAACACTCTTCGATTTAGACCAGCGTTTTTCAACCTTCAGGCCGCAACCCCACGTGGGGTCGCCTAGAATTCAAATGGGGTCGCCTGAAATGTACGGAGCAGTGCAGTCACAATAACTAGTGATGGACAAATGAGATGGAGCTCCGGAGCACGTCTCGTTCTTTCTGAAACTGTCTCGCAGCAGCCGCTCACGTGACCAAAGTGTCGAAGTGTCGGTCCCTCCCCCTGCTGCTTCGCTCTGCGTGTCAATCGCTTCAGTGTATCGAAGCGTTTCATTGGCTCAGCGAATGTTCCGCTCTGCGATTGGTTCAGAGTGCTTCAGAGTGTTCAACGCGCTTCCTTGGTTTGACAAGCGCTAAACTGCTACAGTATAAAAGATGCACCAATATTTCTTAAAAATGTTGGTTAGTGAGGAGTATTGTGTGACATTAGTGGTGATTTTGGTGACTTCTGGCATTTGTTTCATTTTCGATGGCATCTACAAGTGGAAAAAGCGATCCATTCCCATCCATCCATTTGGGAACTTCCCAAATCATGGGTTGTGTGTTGGTTTGCAATTGTTAAATTTGTCCAATAGAGGTCAGTGTTTCTCCGAGGCCTCAGACACGTCGAACCATTTGACCCAATATTGCGACTGAGGCTGAGACTGAAACATGATTTTTTTTTAAAAAAGTCTATGGGGTCGCCAGAAATGTGTGATGTTAAAATGGGGTCACAGGCCAAAAAAGGTTGGGAACCACTGATTTAGACAATAGAATGCAATTGTCGTACTTTATTTTGTATATCCATTCGGTCTTATAACTGTGTAATCCCTCAGTGGTCCTGTAGGTTCCCTAGTGGTCCATGGGCATATGCGAGTCTACGTGCTCTTATATTTGTTCTGATACAGCTCAAGATCATTCTAAAGCTTCAGGAAAGGTTAATTTCTCTCTTCTTTCTCTCTCCTTTAATGTGACTTTTTTAGTATCGATACCTGCTTAAATGAGTATATAGGTTCGATACTAGTTTTAGAATCATGTAGTATCTGGTTTTCGATACTCCTTACGACCCTAGTATTTTTTCTAGTAAAAAAAAATAAGAGACCACTGCAAAATTATCAGTTTTTCTGATTTTACTACTTATAGGTATGTGTGTGGGCAAAAGGAACATTTTTGTCTGAGTCTATAAACTACTGACAACATTTAACCCAAATTCCAAATAAAAATATTATCATTTAGAGCTCTTATTTGCAAAAAATGACAAATGGTCAAAATAACAAAAAAGATACAGTGAACCCTCGCTGTATCGCGGTTCACTCTTCGCGGCCTCGCTGTTTCGCGGATTTTTTTTTCCAATTTTTTTTTTTTTTTTTTCAATTTTTTTTATAGTGTAACTTTTTTTTTTACAGTGTAACATTCTGTCCTGCGCCCTGATTAGCTAAGAGACTAGACCAGGACTAAACCAGGTCTAAAGCAGGTCTAAACCAGGACTAAAGCAGGTCTAAACCAGGACTAAACCAGGTCTAGACCAGGGATGGTAGGGACAGAGTCTCAGATTTCCTTCACGAGAGCGCCTGGGTGACAGGGGGTGTGGCCTTTGTTTACTTGCACGAGCCATGGAAGAGAGTGCGAGCCGGACCATGGAAGAGCCAAGAATCAACATGGACTCTTCCAAGAATCAACATGGACGGGCCCGCTGCGGCGTCCGGGGGAGCCGCAGCGGGGAGAGGACACTCGCGCGCACTGTGGAGACAGTGGCTCTTCCCCGTGAGAGGACGAGAGGATGAACCCGACCCCGTCCTAGAGAGCTGTGGAGTATTGGCGACGCATTGATAGCGGTCTGATTTTGGAGCCGGGGTGAAATGCAACCAACTCTTGTGAGCGCAGGTTAGTCTTACCTGGTCTTGTGGTGCTCAGAGGCGTCTGTTAGCGGTTCGGCACTGTTAGCAGTGGCTTGAGTCTTGCCCAAAATGATATCCAGGTCGCTTTCCACTCGACTTTCGCACATGGCATGGATATGTGGTACCAAAACAAACACACGTGTCCGCGCGCACGTGCCCGCGCGCACGTGCCCGCGTGTCACGTGCCCCCGCCCCACTATTAATATATTTTAATGGAAATCTACAAAAGTTTGAGTGTTTAAACAAGAGAAAAATGTGAGAAAATGTTAATACCAGTCTCAGAAAGGTGTATAATGTGTCTGGTGAAGCGTTTTCAGCCTTAAAACATGTAGAATAATTGTAAAATATAAAATTGTCCTACTTCGCGGATTTCACTTATTGCGGGCTATTTCTGGAACCTAACCCCCGCGATAAACGAGGGTTCACTGTACATGTTTTCAGACCTCAAACAATGCAAAGAAACAAGATCAAATTCATTTTAAATCAACTGACGAAGCCTCTCGGATGAGTGGCGAAACGTTTTTGACCAGACAAACTTTGTCCAGTTGACAAATTGAATTTCTCCTTTTATCATGGATTCTACCTGGACGACTGAGGGACTCTTCACGCATAATACTAATGTTTACACTTAAGAAGAGTTCAGAAATCAATATTTGGTGCAATAACCCTTATTTTTAATCACAGCTTTCATGCGTCTTGGCATGCTCTCCACAAGTCTTTCACATTGTTCTTGGGTGACTTTATTCCACTTAGGGCTGGGTATCGATCAAAATCTTCAGATACCGATACCAATATCGATACCTTCATTTCGATACCGATTCCTGACCAGTACCTTTTTCGGTTCCTATTTTATATTAATACTAGGAAAACATTTATTCTATTCCACATACTGGAGTTTATTTTCCGTTATTCAAGTTATTTTCAATTTTTTTAAACCTGTTTTTAACCTGTTTTTCTGACTGGAGGCACATTCTCTTTCTGGTTTTGTAGTGGTATTTACCAGCCTCTGCACATTTACCAAATGGATGTTGTGAAAAACAGATGCATTTGTGCACTTTTATTAGGCAAAATTCAACCACATGTCGCTCTAGACCTGCTCTGTGCTGTAGACGTGCTCTGTGAGTATGCTGTGACATAAATTTAGATTAGTTTTTGCTTTGCATTTCGTCTTGCTCTTCTAATCAGAGCGAAAAGGCGAGGAGCGGCGTGAACGCAGAAACCACGCTGGTTCCAGACTAGTGCACGGGTTGCACTGCGAAAAACACGGTAAAAGTTTATTGCTAAAGGCAGCGGCCGTAATGATCACAATCATCTCGAGACCAAGACCGGACACCGATTGACACGGTAATACGGGACAAAGTGCGTCCCTTTTCAGCTCAATACGGGACGCGTACTTTTGTTTCTGAATACGCGAAGTTAGGTGAATCTCGCCTTGCTTGTGAACGAGGGGCATGACCACGCTGTGTTTTTCATACATGCTGACGTTTCAGCCAATCTCAGGTGGCATTATTAGGCCATAAGCACGCAGGCACGTATCTGAGCCACACGTGATTAACCTCTGGGTATCTAAACGTGGAACCGAAAGACGAGGCATATTTCAATACCCAGAAGAACCTAAGCATTTCGGTCAGTGCCATGGAGGAACCGAATTGCGATGTCCAGCCCTAATTCCACTCCTGGTGCAAGAACTGAAGTAGCTCAGCTTTGTGTTTGTGTTGGAATTCAACAGACGCTGGAATGCAATGGCTGTAATACATGTAGAGATGCTGATTTCAGAAAAAACAATGCAGTGCTCTTATTTTTTTCCAGAGTACATATACGCAAAAAAAAAAAAGTATTTGTGTCTATATATTCTTTCTTTTTTTTAATGTTCTTTTTTTGTTGTTTATTTAAATTGTATGACACTGTACATTTTCTGTGCACTACAAGTATCATATGCTCGAAATAAATTACTACTACTACTACAGAGCTGTATATTGCATTTAGTTCACTTACTCGTATAGAAGCCCATTCTTCATTCTGATTGGTTGAAGACACCTGTCACTCACTGAGAACCTGATGGAGGCGAGTCAGTAGTGGGTGAGGAAAAGTACAGAGCATCCTTTTGTGATTTAAGCATATGTTAAAGTATTGCAATTTAATATATCAGTTGGATTTATTGTTGTCAAATCTGTTACCACCACAGAAGAATTTTAAACTATAATCTGGTCTCTTATTTTCTTCTGGATTTACAAACTCATTCTGATAAATTGAATGACTGAAATCTAGAAAATACTATATGTGATTATATAAGTAGCAATAAAGTAGTTTAAAGATGGGGTATCATGCCAAATTTCTACCATGCTATAATGTTGTCCCCTCATCATAAACATGCCTGAAAAGGTTTTAAACATCATTCATGCATGTTTGGGTAATTTAGCAATCTCTCCTGGGCCCTATTCAAGCCCTTTATGCCATAAACAATAAAAGGTGACATGGTGATTTCAAGATGTTAAATCAGACCTAAACTTGGACTGAACCAGGGCTAAACCAGGTTAAAAATGGGAATAAACCAGGACTAGACTAGGATTAAACCAAATCTGAACCAGGACTAAACCAGGGATAAACCAGGACTGAACCAGGTTAAAACATGGACTTAACCAGGACTAAACTAGGATTAAACCCGGTCTGAATCAAGACAAAACTAGGTCTAAACTAGGACTAAACCTGGTCTGAACCAAGAATAAACCAGGTCTAAACTAGGACTAAACCTGGTCTGAACCAAGAATAAACCAGGTCTAAACTAGGACTAAACCTGGTCTGAACCAAGAATAAACCAGGTCTAAACTAAGACTAAACCCGATCTGAACCAAGACTAAACCAGGTCTAAACTAGGATTAAACCCGGTCTGAACCAAGACGAAACCAGGTCTAAACTAGGACTAAACCTGGTCTGAACCAAGACTAAACCAGGTCTAACTAGGACTAAACCTGGTCTGAACCAAGACTAAACCAGGTCTAAACTAGGACTAAACCCGATCTGAACCAAGAATAAACGAGGTCTAAACTAGGATTAAACCCGGTCTGAACCAAGACTAAACCAGGTCTAAACTAGGACTAAACCTGGTCTGAACCAAGACTAAACCAGGTCTCAACTAGAACTAAACCCGGTCTGAACCAAGACTAAACCAGGTCTAAACTAGGACTAAACCTGGTCTGAACCAAGACTAAACCAGGTCTCAACTAGAACTAAACCCGGTCTGAACCAAGACTAAACCAGGTCTAAACTAGGACTAAACCCGGTCTGAACCAAGACAAAACCAGGTCTAAACTAGGACTAAACCTGGTGTGAACCAAGACTAAACCAGGTCTCAACTAGAACTAAACCCGGTCTGAACCAAGACTAAACCAGGTCTAAACTAGGACTAAACCTGGTGTGAACCAAGACTAAACCAGGTCTCAACTAGAACTAAACCCGGTCTGAACCAAGACTAAACCAGGTCTAAACTAGGACTAAACCCGGTCTGAACCAAGACTAAACCAGGCCATATCATGCCAAATTTCTACCATGCTATAACGTTGTTCCCTCATCAAAAACATGCCTGAAAAGGTTTTAAACATCATTTATGCATGTTTGAGTAATTTAGCGATCTCTCCTGGGTCCTATCCGAGTCCTTTATGCCCTAAACAATAAAAGGTAACATGGTGATTTCAAGATGTTATGTGTTAGCAGTTAATACCCCATAGAAGTAAATATCTTCTCTTTAAGCTTTGCCACTTGTTTGGGGACACAGAAAATGCTGTCGTCTGTGTCGTTTATTTACACGGGGAGCTAGAAATCAGCCAGAAACTACATTATATCAGACATCTGTACCTTTGAATGTGAAACGGCTAATTCTCTCTAGACTATAGAGTGAACTGTCAAAATGCAGATGTCTTGATGTGTTTTATGGTTCATATCTCTATACTGGGCCTATTCACATAAAACAAAAACTGGCACAAAATGAACAGAACGTAATTATGTTTTATCATCATGTTTAAATATTACGGCGTCATTCACACAGGCTGGAGAGTTTTCAATTCATAAAGGACAAAATACAGTGAGTTTATGGACCGGATGCTTCACCACACATTATGAACACTCAGGGATCTTCTGCTGGGGTAAGTATTTTTGCACCATAGTTATAATAACAATCTGTGCTTAAAGCTGCACTGTGTAACCTTTTGGTTGGGGGTCCGTCACCATCTTGTTTCTATGGAGATATCACTGCTCTGCTTAGAATGGTCCACAATAGGACATTAAACAGCTGTACCTTACGTTTATTCAGTTCCAGGTGGTTTTATTGCTCAAAAATACTTCGAAAACTTTAATTCTGGCTGTGAGCGGGGTCGCCTCTCCACAGATCTCACCTGTAACGTCATCTGGTTTGGTCTCTATGAAGATAGAAAGGTTTAATGCCATACTGTGAAACATTCCAAACAAAGCAATAAGATCTCCATGGAGAAAAGCAAAAAGATGCAGCTTTAAACTATAAAAACTCTACATAAGTTTCAATTCTGTAAAAACACAAAAACAGATTGTATTGTTTTGAACAGTTTTGATCTATAAATATATAATATTAAATCCCTGTCATGTAACCTTTTAGGCAAAAAATGGTTGAACTAAAATTATGTTGTTTTTTTTTCATTTTCGATGTTTGTATTCCACTAAAAACATAGAAAAACCCGCTGCTTTTTGTTTGTTTGTTGTTCCACAGTATGGCAAATCTCATCTATCACCATGGAGATTGTTTTCAAGTATGATTTGAACTTGAATCACGCAGAAAGTTACATGGTGTCGCTTTAAAGAAACTACTATTATTACAACCTGACATAGAAATGAAGCTAAATAGAGGTGAATGGTATAGAAGTATTTCCCTTAGTACTGATTTTGAATTTTATTATTGGGTAAACTCAACTTTTCTCTTTCCCCTTCTCATTTACCCTAGAGTATTTAGAGCGATCGTACCTGTTGGTATAATCTTTATTCTCCTGTATTCAAGATGTCAGCCACTGCTCTGTACTAACTTCATTCTCCAATAGGTTCTATTCACGCTTACGGGAAGACACTTGGCAGGGCTGGACTGGGACAAAAAAGAAACGGCCCTGGTATTTTTGGCTTAGACTGGCCCGTCATAATTAGCTGAGCACAATGGACAAATTTATGTTTGTGTTCCCTGAAGCAAAGTATTTTACTATTGTTACGTCTTGGCTGAGGGGAAACCAGGGCGCATCATTTAAAGGAAAAATCCCAGCTCTCAAAAACCACCAGCAAACTCACAGTAACTACACATTCAATGGATTATTTAAAATGCATCTTGCACACACAAAAAAACATTTCTCATCGAATCTACATGATTCATGTAGTTCACCTGTTTTGGCTTCAAAACTGCGAATTTTGCCGAAAGGTGAGCGATTTTTATGCCTGTCCATCACCTAAAAGCACCGGTATTATCCTAACATTACTGCCTGCTGATCTGCTGTGCCTGTGCTACACTTCCCTGGTCACTCTGTCCCTCGGGTTCCCTCGGGTTCCCTCGGGTTCCCTCGGGTTCCCTCGGGTTCCCTCGGGTTCTCTCGGGTTCCCTGTCCACAGTCTCTGGCTGCTCCTCTCCCTGTCCACCTTCAACCTGCAGAGGATGTGGAGGCTCCAGCAGCCCCTCCAGAGAATATGTCTGTTATTTTAGAACATTTTGCAGCGTCTTTAGTGAGATTTTTAAAATCTTTTAGCCCGCAATTTCTCCACACCCCCTTCTCCACGCCGCTTCTCCATGTTTCCACGCTCAACACTGAAGCTGGCGGAGATCAGTGCAGAGAAAGGGGTGGGGAGGGGAGGGCTTTTGTAAACTTCTATGTCCTGATTGGTTTAGTCCACTGTCTATATTGAAGATGGACCAGTGGGCCCCCTCCTCTAAATTGTGGGCCGGTCTCTAACTAAAAAAAACAACAGCACCAGCCCCTAGGACTGTCGGCTCACCGGGAAAATGCCTGGTATGCCCGATTACCAGTCCAGGCCTGACGTTTGGAAACATGCGGATGATGACTTCCGGTGTAGTTACGTGTAGACACTGGGCATGTGATAAAACCGTGGATTCAGCAGCAGCATCTTCACAACCTGCCAAAGCTGTCCATGGGGGATGTGACTCTAATTGCATCTTCAATGTCACTTACAGACAGCTGCTTGTGACTGTTGATCTGCTGAACATAACGGAACACAACAATGACATCTTTTTTAAATTAAGTTAGACAAATTATAAGACACAAATGAATAAGCAATTTGGAAAAAGAAAATAGAATACAACAACATCTAGATGAAGAAAATTGGGTCATTTTCTCAGTTTTCCCAGATTTACGCCAGAAGTCATCATCTGTATGTTTCCAAACGTCTTTTGGTTTTGGGACGTAAAAGTGAATAGAGCCCATTGTATTTTCTTAATCAATGACTCTACAGCAACCTCATTGGGCAGTACAATTTTCCAACCTGTAAATCGGCGTGCTTGTTTCTTTTATTAAGTCACTTTAGATCAATACTGAGATCAAAATGTCCAAAGTACAACACAATGATCCATGGGTGTCATAGATTATAACTCTATAACAGACTAAATCACATCTTTAAATGGTGAATTCATGAAATCCTTATTGTGCACACCTCCTATAGACCAGATTCACGGTCTGCTTCCTCGTTTTCCTTTAGCGTGTATGGATCGGGACTGCAGACTCCAGGCTAAACATGTGTGCTGTTCTGAATAGTGATGAGGCGTCCATTGTAGCTTCAGTCTCCGGCCTCTCTGGTCTCGCTCAGGTTTACAGTATTTCTGATCAATAGCCCATTTCCCACTTGCCACATGTTCTTTGAATCACAACAAAAGCACTCATCCCCAAACAGCAGTCCTTTCTACTTTCTCACACCGACTTTGGCTCCTATTATCTGTATTTTAGCTGGTGTGAACATAAGTGAAGCTAATATTTCCTGCGCTTAAGCTGTGTGCAGAAAGGAAAGCAAGTCGAAATCACACAACAGCTATACGGTTCAGACTTCTAGCGACATGTTCTGAAACCAGTGATGTACGGTGAGGTTTACAGTTTACAGTTGGTGAGGCAAAGTGCAGTAGGCTCTAAGCTGCTTTTCTTTCGAAACAAAGAAACAAGAAAGAATCACATTGAGCTTTTATTAATAATTTGTTTATACATGAAAAGGGAAGAAAGAAAAAATGTATGTCTAGATTTCTGAAATGGATTTTGAGCACTGTAGATGGGTGACTTAACCAGGTGAGCTAAACACCACAGTGTGAAAATGTTCATATAATCTTCCTGTACATATTGACTGAACAGAATCTCCACTTGGACTATAGTTTATATGCGTACTAATGATTTCTTTAGTTGTAGAAAGTCTCAGTTAAACTGTGCACTGAAATTTGACAAGGTCTGCTTTAAATTATAGTCCATATTTCTGTAGTAAATGTTTAGCCAGAGACACGCCCCCTCACAGAGACACACCCTCTTGCAGAGACACACCCCTTCGCAGAGACACGCCCCCTCACAGAGACGCACCTCCTCGCAGAGACACACCCCCGCGCAGAGACACACCCCTTTGCAGAGACACATCCCCTCACAGAGACACACCCCCTCAGAGACACACCCTCTTGCAGAGACGCACCTCCTCGCAGAGACACACCCCCGCGCAGAGACACACCCCTTTGCAGAGACGCACCTCTTCGCAGAGACACGTCCCCTCACAGAGACACACCCCCTCAGAGACACGTCCCCTCAGAGACGCACCTCTTCGCAGAGACACGCCCCCTTGTAGAGACACGCCCCTTCGCAGAGATACGCCTCCTCACAGAGACATGCCCCGTCTTAGAGACGCGCCCCCTCAGACACGCCACCTCTCAGAGACACGCCCCCTCAGACACGCCTCCTCTCAGAGACACGCCCCCTCAGAGACACACCCCCTCACAGAGACATGCCCCCTCGCAGAGACACGCCCCCTCACAGAGACACGCCTCCTCACAGAGACATTCCCCCTCTTAGAGACACGCCCCCTCAGAGAAACACCCCTTTGCAGAGACACGCCCCCTCACAGAGACACGCCTCCTCACAGAGACACGCCCCCTCAGAAACATGTCCCTTCAGAGACACGCCCCCTCGCAGAGACACGCCCCCGCACAGAGACACGCCTCCTCACAGAGACACGCCCCCTCAGAAACACGTCCCTTCAGAGACATGCCCCCTCGCAGAGACACGCCCCCTCGCAGAGACACGCCCCCTCAGAGACACGCCCCCTCGCAGAGACAAAGGCAGAGTGCGAGAGGCTAGCCACACCTCGGCTCTGGTCTAACACTGTTGCCAGATTAACTCACTAAACATGCTCCCTCACATGCAACATGATTTGTCCTGAGGATAAGAAGACAAATCAGTTGAAAAAAGTAAACCCACAAATATTTTGATCACTTTAAATAGAGAAGCAGTGAAAGAGTGTTGTACGAGCGCACTCGCCTCACAGCAAGAAGGTCCATGTTTAGTTCAGGACCACAGGGAGCCCATGTGTCTTCTTGTTAAAGAGGCTGTATTATGCTTCATCGTAGGGATTCACCGATACAGTACTGGTGTCAGATATCTACACAGATATAGAACATTTTGATGGATGGATCAAAGATAACAGTTCAATCGATATCCCATTCTGGTCTATAAATTGATAACCAGCAACATTGATTCTTGTGATATTTGTGAGTTCATAAGCTCATGAGAATCCACTGGCACTGTCCACAATCAAATGCAGCTTTAACCTTGATTCTTGTGTGAGTTTAACATTGTTTGAAAATGTAGTATGTGGAAATGAGTGTGTAATTTGTAATATGTCATTGTCCTCTCCAATGTTTATGTCTTCACTGAAGTTAGAACTTATACAGTCTGAACATTTCTCAGTACATGTTGTTCAGAGCTGTCCGTCCTCACCTCCTTTTCTGTATTACTGACCTGTGCTTTGTGTCTGAGCTCCATCTGACCGCTGGCGGCATGAGAAACAGCAGCACATCCATGTCACAGTAATCTGCTTTAATCTCTCTGTGGCTAAACATCCAGAGGAGGAACAGAGGAGAGAAGAATGGAATATAAAAACCAACACAGGATGCAGACACAAAAGGCTGACCTCGTATTTAATGATGAAACCTTTCTGGTGGAGATGTTGTTACCGGGGAATGTTCCACAGTATTGCTTTAAAATAATCTATACCAACAAGTTACCAGTTACAGATTTGTGGACAGGTGACCCCGCTCACAGTAATAATGTGTTTTCAGTCATAAAAACACCTCTAAAATACATAATAATAATAATAATAATAATAATAATAATAATAATAATAATATGTTATTATTATTATGGATTTTAGATTAACATAAATAATACATAAATAATAATATAAGAAATAAATAAATAATAAAAATATAAAAATATAAAAAAAACAAATAGCCATGCTGCTAATTTTACATTTCAAAACACTTTACTCCCCACTGTGTCCAGCAGAGGGCACCAGTCACCTCATCTGCACGTTCTCTGTGAAAGTGAAGGCGACAGAACACTTCGTCATACATACATTAACTTACAAACCACGATCTAAACAAAGGTGTCTTATGCGATGGAAAAATCCATAGTGAAGCGTGCGGTGTCGGGCTGTGCTTGTTAAGTGTCTCTGGTATTGAAACGGTGAATGTGCTTTACTGATTGAGTTGCCGGGTAACTGGCTTCCCCGTCTCTCTGTCCTTTTACTCCCTCCTAATGAGCCCCACGAAGGAGGGAGGGGGCGGGACTGGATTCTACCCTGCTCTCTCTCTCTCTCTCTCCTTCTCTCTGTCTTTCTCTCTCTCTCTCCCTCTCTCTCTCCACCCCCCTCTCCCCCCTCTTTCTCCCTCTCTCCTTCTCCCTGTCTTTCCCTCTCTCTCTCTCTCTCTGTCCCTCTCTCTCCTTCTCTGTTTCTCTCTCTCTCTCTCTCACTCTCTCCTTCTCCCTGTCTTTATCTCTCTCTCTCCTTCCCCCTGTCTTTATCTCTCTCTCTCTCTCTCTCTCTCTCTCTTCTTCCTGTCTTTATCTCTCTCTCTCTGTGCCACATGGAGGAGGAAGGGGGTCGGACTGGATTCCGCCCTATTCACTCTCTTCTTCTTGTTGTCTCTATCCCTCTCTATTTCTCTCTCTGTCTCTCTTTGTATCTCTTTCTCTGTATCTCTATGTCTTTGTATTTCTCTCTCTCTGTATCTCTCTCTGTATCTCTATTTCTCTGTATTTCTCTCTCTATCTCTACCTCTTTGTATTTCTCTCTCTGTCTGTCTCTATCTCTCTCTGTATCTCTATTTCTCTGTATTTCTCTCTCTATCTCTACCTCTTTGTATTTCTCTCTCTGTCTGTCTCTATCTCTCTCTGTATCTCTATCTCTTTGTAGTTCTCTCTCTCTGTCTCTCTATATCTCTCTCTGTATTTCTCTCTCTGTATATCTCTTTATCTCTCTCTCTGTGCCACATGGAGGAGAGAGGGGACGGGACTGGATTCTCCCCTGTGCTCTCTTTCTCTCCTTCTCTCTGTCTTTATCTCTCTCTGTATCTCTATCTCTGTATCTTTCTCTGTATCCCTCTCTCCCTCTGTTATGTCTCTTTGTCTCTCCATTTTGTATCTTTACCTTCCTCTCTTTCTCTCTCTCTCTGTCTGTCCCTCTTGGGCTCTCTCTTTCTAGCTCTCCCTTCTTTCTCCTCCCTCCCCTATCTCTCTCTGTACCTCTCTCCCTCCCTCTTTCCCTTCACCGTCTTACTCTTTCTCTCGCTCTTTCCCCCCGTCTTCCCTTCTCCCTCTCTCTTCTGTCTCTTTTCTGTCTTTTCCCCTTCCATCAATTTCTCTGTTCCTCTTTTTTGTTCACTCTCTCAACACCTTTCTCTCCCCTTCTCTCTTCTATATCTCAGTCTCTCACTCCCCCACACACCACACCACCTCCCTTGCTTTCCTCTCCTCCTTCTTTCTTTCTCTCTCTATCTCTCCCTCCTTCCCTCGTTCTTCCTTCATCATCTCGTGCCCAGAATACCGATCCCCCTCTCGGTCCTGTACATTGCCGCTGTAGTGCATGTTCACATTACATTATAAAGTGTGAGTGCATGTGCGGGTCTAGTGTTAAGATATGCACTACATCAAAGTCCCCTCTTCTCCTCACGCGCCGCCGCTCCGTGGACGTGACTCCTCTCGTTGGCACGCTCGGGTGGAACGCTCAGTATTCACGCCAGGGTTGTCTGCAGTCTGCTTTTAACAGGGAAATTCTGCGTTTTTATTCCAAAATCTACGGATATTTAATCTGACAAATAAGTAAAATGTAATGGCTGACTTGGAAGAGATACAGCTCTGGAAAAAAATAAGAGGCCACTGCATTTTTTTTCTGAAATCATCATCTCTACATGTATTACAGCCATTCCATTCCAGCGTCTGTTGAATTCCAACACAAACACAAAGCTGAGCTACTTGAGTTCTTGCACCAGGAGTGGAATAAATATTGATTTCTGAACTCTTCTTAAGTGTAAACATTAGTATTATGTTGTTTTAAAGCCCCAGTGTGTAGGATTCGTGGCACATAGGTGGATAGTTGCTATTGCACTTACTGTTTTAGCTACGGCTGACCTCGAGGGACCCGCGCGGTCCCGTTTTTTTTTCTCATGAAAACACACATTCACAATCATGTACCATGACACTCTACACATCAAATTAAACCTTTCAGTCTCCTCTTTTTGACTATGCAATTCATTTCCAGGCACAACAATCACTCCCCGAGCACATGGGGCTTTTATACGGAAAAGCACAAAACGAGGTTAGCTTACCTTAGAATGCTTTCCACAGGTCAAACTGTATTTCACCATAGACTTACTCTCAATTTGTCCGTAAGTATCCAGCGAATAAAATCCAGTAAAACAATTTAGTCCAAAACACGTGTTAGATCCATTACGAGTCTGATCCGGCAGCATGCTTGTGTTGTTTACCCAAAACCACGAGCCTTGCCGAAGGCGAAGGCGGAGCCCAAATGTCCTTCTGCGGCTCTCGTATTCAAAATGGCTGCCTCTGCATGGGGAAGATCCCCCTTTTATGTGACTATATCTAAGTCCAAAAGAATACTTTGATTTCATGATGGAAGTGAAAAGGCTTGGAAAACAATGTATTTTTGAATGGGTATCTTCAATTTCAGTAATTAACGGGTAAAAATCTTACACACTGTCCCTTTAAAATGAATTTGATCTTGTTTCTTTGCATTGTTTGAGGTCTGAAAACATGCATCTTTTTTGTTATTTTGACCATTTGTAATTTTCTGCAAATAAATGCTCTAAAGGCTAATATTTTTATTTGGAATTTGGGGGAAATGTTGTCAGTAGTTTATAGACTCAAACAAAAATGTTCCTTTTGCCCAAACACATACCTATAAGTAGTAAAATCAGAAAAACTGATCATTTTGCAGTGGTCTCTTATTTTTTTCCAGAGCTGTATGTGTTAAGCGAGCCATTGGGCTGTCAAAAGAACTGAAAATCTGATACTAATCAATACTGAAACTAGTATCTTAACTTGTACTCATTTGAGCAGGTATCGATACTAAAAAAGTCACATTCACAGGACAGAAACTAACCTTTCTTGAATAGTTTGAGAATGATCTTGAGCTGAATCAGAACAAGTATAAGAGCACATAGACTAGTATATGCCCATGGGTCACGTAAATAGGCGCTTTGTGTTACATTTTGTATGAAAAGCGCTTTATAAATATTGTTTGATTAATAGATATGGAACCTACCTGGACATCTGAGGGATTACACAGATATAAGACCACATGGCAATATAGAAGAAAGTATCACGATTTACGTAGAAAATCACTTTCTGTTGTCTAAATAATCATTGTAAATCAAATCAAGTTTTACAATTATGACAATACTGTTACAGGCTCTACAGATGTGTGGCTGTTTTGGTTAAGAGGAGGAGATGGAGAGGGTGAAGAGGCTGATGGTTTTGCTGCTGTGCCGTGGGGCAGAAAGGCTGGTTATACATCAAATGGTAGAAAAGCAGAGGAGAGTGCACTTTTATGAATGGCCACCATGTTGTCAGTGACTCAGACGCAAAGTAGGGTTGGGTCTGGTACTAGTAATTGTGTCATTAAAATGCTTTATTCAGAAAACAAGTTCATTTTGGTTTAGCAAAGGTATAAAGTTAAAATTATTGTTTGTTAAAAAATTAATATAATTCATATGGGAAAAGTATGTTGTTATTTGCATACTAGGATCCCATAATAAGTTGTATTACAGCGTTATATCAGTAATTTACAGTTTTTCTCTATTGGTTCGAAATTACATTCTCAAAACTCTAAGTTCATTTGGCACAACAGTCTTACAGTTTAGCACAATACTTCATATCTCTCCCAAAACTGTTCACTCATGCTTCAGACCAAATTCCTTTGTCAAGTAAATTGTCAGTGCCACCAAAAATGCAAAGATCCTTCTCAACTCCTTTGGCTCATTTCTTGAACCAGACTGGACAAGCTCAACACTCTTCGTACCTTTGCCAAACATTACTTGGATGGTTCAGCACAACACCTTGGTTTACTTGCAAAAGCTCATACCTCTCCCAAAACAGTTCACTTATGTCTCAAAACTAAATTTCTTTCTCATTCAAATAGTCAGTGCAACCAAAATGCATCGTCCCTTTGGCATTGTGTAAGCACTGCAAGTCAATATGTTTAGATGTTTTGTCAGTATGGACGAGGACCATTGGAATATCGTCATGAGACGAGGACCATTGGAATATCCTCTCCACCTGTAAGTCTTGCAGTAGCCCAGTCCTTCATTGGTATTGGTTACTGTACATTTTTTGTCTTGCCAACAAAAAACAGTTGCGTATAAAGGGAAAAAATGTTACTGTAAGAGTAAAAGAGTAGCCTTCCAGGTTCAACATCACACATTTCACTCATACTGGCAAGGAAATTGTAATTTTTATTAAAGTATTCACACATACTGTAAAGTTACTGCCATCACAGTAAAAATAAAATTAATACAGCATCATATACTGTATAGGCTCTAAACAACAACAACAAAACAAGACAAAACAAATACAAGCAAAATGATATATAGCCTACAGTACTGTAATTAAAGCTGATTTGCTGTGGCACTTCACTGGTCGTCTTCATCCTCTCTTTCCTGGCCACCATCCTTGCCCTCCTGGCCAACGGATGATCCAAGAAATTCATATGGTATTCAGTCTCTTACTGTATGTTCCTGACTAATGTTGACAATTGGACAGACTATTCTGCATGCGGTGACTTATACAATTAAATAACACAGATGTTTTGGAGAGAATGAACATTTGACTGAGAATCAGTTTAGATCAACAAGATGTATTCACTTGAAAATGATGCTAAATGTAGGCTGACTGTGCTAATAGGGTGACCATTCGTCCGGACAGTCCGGTTTTAGAGCTGTCTGTCCGGCCATCTGTCACGTGTCCTCCTTTTTTTACATTTTGTCCTCCTTTCGGACCCTCATCGGCCACCCTTGCATAAATCGTCATAAATCCCCATCCATTATTTATACTTGCAAACTTACACTATGCAAACATTCGCGATGCGCGCAGCTGATACAGCCCGTCAGCCCCTCGTATTGTCCGCTCTCTATCTGCGCTATCAGCCACTCTTGAAGGTGCAACTTGGCTCCTTCTTCCATCTTCATCGCCTTATTACTGTCCCTTAAAATTTTGTTTTCTTTAGTGCCATGCGTAACAGGTTTCGCTTACGTTTCCTCTCAATGTAGACAGTTAAAAAACGTTACAATATTTACATTACGGCTTTCATAATTGCAAATAATATTTTGGGGATTTTGTGCGAATTACACAAATCCAGGTAGCGAGATCTTACCTCTTAAAAGTGAAATTTCTTTCTTCTGCCATATGATGGCATGGCAAAGACTGTGTTTTTTCAGTGAATTAGGGCCCGTTTACACGAGAACGCTTACGGGTAAAAACGACAAAATATTTTATCGGAAGTGCCTTTCGTTTACACAGTGACGGCGTTTTTGGGGCCTAAAAACGCAAAAATCTGAAACCACCCTCCAGAGTGGAAAAGTTAAATACGCTCCGCTGTAGCGTCTCCGTGGAAACTGCCCAAGACGCAAAACTGGTCAGATCTGCTCACGTCACGTACGCGTTTACGTCACATAGATGCGGCAATACAAGAGTCATTTCAACAATTGTATAAATCGCACCCACACACGTCTATGGTCTTTTCTCTTCTTCCCGTACAAGTCTTTCTCACGCTCTCACAGCCACACAGACGCCAAGACAAGCGACTTCCGCATGAGGCACTTCAAATGTAAAACCCGATGTGATTTTATATTTTCTAATTCACTGTAATCCTCCTGTAATGGAACTATGTTCAGTACAATATTCAAAAACATGTCAACAAAAATACAAGTCACTGAAATGTTTGGAGCGGAACTTAACAACTAATTTAAAACGCAACTAGAACATTTTATTTTGAAGTTGTACCTTTCTCTTTTCCGGTACAGTCGTGGTTAGAAATGTAACTTGACGCTGTTGTGATGTTTTTGTTGTTTTTTTTTCAGTCCAGCTCCTCCCTTCGCTGGCTTTTGCGTCCACTTTTGCGTCTTCATATAAACGCGGATAAAAAATTGAAGACGAGACGCCACTTTTGCGTCTTCTGTTTTGATCGTCGCCGTATAAACGTAGCCTTAGTGATGATATTGTTTTTTGTTCATATCATCTTGACCCTAATTTGCCACATTTTTCTTTTTGATGGGTGTTCCATGTTAATAAATATATGTTGACGTCATACATTATTCATAAGTTGTTTTTCTTTTCCCCAACCCAGGGGGAAAAAACAAACAAACAAGGTGTCCTCACTTTAGGGCCTTTGTCCTCCTTTTTGGACACAAGTGTCCTCCTTTCCTGTTTCATGCCAGTGGTCACCCTATGTGCTAACTGTAGGCTACTTGTACTTAATGATTTGAAGAGATGTACTAAGACAACTGCAATTTGATTAAATCAATGAGAATATCCACTCTGTTGTGAACAATGGCCAAATGATTTGGGAATTTATCCATGTTGTTTGGAGAATGTAATTTCTATTTCAAGAAATGAGCCAAACCAATGGAGAAAAACTGTAATTTGGTTTGGTATCACTATTATCACAAGACTTTAGGAGAACATGAGAATATCAGGCCACAGGTAGATCATGTTAGCTTTAACATGCTCAAAGACCTGAAGAGTGAGAGCCACGATTTCACCAGCTGTATCTTTTTATTTTATATTTGTAAAGATTGTAATTGTAAAATGTATGTTCTAAAAGTGTGATATGTATGTTGTGCGCAGATAGAAAATGCATTGATCACACAGTTTTACTTTTGCCTAAAGACCTCTGATGTGACAGGCGGCCATGGGGAAGCGAATTTTATTAGTACTTCTGCGTTAGCAAACCAACATCGACTGTCTATTTGTATGTTTTATTTGTCCTGTAGTTTTCACGGCGTTTCATGGCACTTTTTAAGGCTAATAAATGCGCCAATACTCGAGAACCGTGTGCAGTGTTGTCGTTGAGGAGCTGCAGTAATAGCTATAGTTATAGTGTTATACCATTGAGCAAGACACTTCACTTCATCCAACGTCCCTGTAGTGTGGCACAGATTGGCAACTGTGGCCAACTTTGCATTTTCTTCACCCTTGAGTATTTGGTGAAACGATAAAGGTTCAGGCTTTGATTGACTGTCAGTAAAAAAAAAAAACTGTGATTAACGCAGTGCTTCTCAAATAGTGGGGCGGGCCTTCCTGGGGGGGCGTGGCGTGATTCCAGGGGGGGGCGCCTATGACCCTGGGAAACATGTTTTTTTGCTGTACTGTACTAGAACTAAGTGTAATTGCACATCAACAACAGTAGTTGGCAGTGGCGTTCTCACATGCGATTTACGCACAGTGTCACCATTAACAGAACATCCTCTGTCACAGAAAAAACACGTATATTCCACTGAGTCGTGTCCTTTAGTCCGACAGAAGCTGACGCATCAGTGGCACAAGGAGAGAGTGTTTTTTTTCAGTGCTTTTAGCTTATGCAAATGAGGTGGTTTTAAGTTTCATTTCTGTAAAACGTAAACAAATGTGCGCAAAGCATTAAAAACACATTAATATTTGAGTCCTCAGTGCAGTCTTTGTTGTAAGTTTCTTTCTTTTTTTTGTTTATAATGTTAATAAAAGGATACAATGGTGTTCTCATAACAATTTTCTAGACAAATAATACTATTTATAGTCGCGCGCAGGAAGGGGGGCGTGAAATTTTTTCTTCTTCCTAGGGGGGGCGTCACAGAAAATTTGACAATAGTCATTTGACAGAAACCCGGTGGTGGTCAAAGCGGGAGCTGATCTGCAAAATGACATCGAGGAAATAAGTGATTAAACATTTCTCAAACCAAATACAACCATGAGAGTGTGAATGATGAGGGGAAACTACTATAACATGGTGAAAATCTCTGAAAAGTTGATTTTGCAATGCATGTCTTGTTTTTCCCCCGCAAATAGCTGCTTTTATAATAATATTTTGAATCAAAGGTCTATCCTGAACTTGAATTAAAAGTTATTTAAAGGCCCTTTATAGGTGCACTGTGTAACTTTTCTGGTAGAGAGACCTCTTTGCTCCATGTTGTTTTTTCAAGAAGGTCAACATCACCAGGCCAAGTTACAGGTCAGCTCTATGGAGAAGTGAGCACTCTCAGTTATAATGCATGTTTTTACGGTAGTTCTGAGAAATAAAAACACCTGTAATTGAATAAGCACAAGATATATTCGCTTAATGCTATACTGTGGAACATCCCAAGCAAAGCAAAAACATCATCATGGAGACAAGCAGATGGCGGACCCTCTACCAGAAAAGTTACACAGTGCATCTTTAAGTGTACTCTTGTTTATTTCATCCTTGTGTGTCTCTCTCTCTTCCTTAACACATTTTCAGATTTGTGTGTGACTCGAGCATTACATCTGTCATGGTCTATTTCTCCACACGAGCACAGTACACGGTACATGGTGCACAGTACACAGTACACGGTACACAGTACACAGTGAGTGCCCCAGGAGCACGGCCGCATGTATTACCCGCTTCATATGATCTGGAGTTTCCATCAGGGCTGACGGATCTGCTATCTGTACACACAAGACTTAGCACCTTGTAACGCTGTGTTGTTTTGAATGTGGCGCCCTGGTTGTGTGCGTACGTGAGTGTGTGGTGGTCACTGAGGTAGAACTGTGAACTAGACCAGAGAGATGGACTGACAGCCATAAGGGACTGCAGTACTGTATGGTGAGCGCAGGTTAGCTTTGACTCCATGAAGGAGAAACACAGGCACTTCATAGTGAACTATAACATACGTATGGAGTTTCTCTGACAGTTTGTTGGTATAAACCACAATATTGTGGCGTTACCGGCTTGTTAAAGCCTGATCACAACTGATCTCAGAAGTTAAGCAGGGCCGAGTCTGGTTAGGACTTCAATGGGAGACCACAGGGGGGCGCCAGTTGCAAAAACTGTCATTGTGTCCTAAGGCAAGGCACTTCATCCACACTGCCTAATATGAAAGTGGTGATGACAATAGTACCTTACCACCACCAAGTGTGGAGTGAATGAACAAGCCCTGTAAAGCATCTCTGAAAAAGCGCTATATAAAACTGATGCATTATTGTTGTTATTATTACATCTACTGTACATATAATCAAGGCTACACTGGACCCTACTCTGCTCGTCAGTGTAAATATCACTTTCTGATTGGCTGAACGGGTTTGTATAACACACCACACTGATGAGATCGGTCTCTCCTCCTCCCACGGTCATAAACATACTGTTTTCTTGGTGTCAGTGCATAGGCTAATCACATTATTCTAAACACATTGTGAGCCATAATATTTAGAACGAGGAGGCCTAAATCAACGTTTTCTGTTGAAAGGAGTCATTTGGAGACTGTCCTCGAGCATGTCCAGGGGCCGATAGAGCGGAACTACCACATCACATTATATAACATTACACAATCCATAAATGTAATCACACGAGCCCAGTGGAATACATTAAATTCACTTGAAAACAGTGTAAATGTTCAAAATGCTGGAGGTTCTGTTGCTTCACTGGGTAATACACCTATCTATCTATCTATCTATCTATCTGTCGCATCTATCGTATCTATCCTATCTATCTATCTATCTGTCGCATCTATCGTATCTATCCTATCTATCTATCTGTCTATCTGTCTATCTATCCGTCTATCTGTCGTATCTATCGTATCTATCCATCTATTGTATCTATCGGATCTATCGGATCCATCTATCGTATCTATTATATCTATCCATTTATCATATCTATCGTATCTATCGTATCTTTCTATTGTATGTATCGTATTTATCTATCTCTATTTATCTATCTAATTGATAGGGAATTATTTGAATGGATTATATTAGCTAATTGTCAGTGGGTTTTTCACATAATCTCACACAAATATTGCTAATTATGTAACGTTTCCTGAATAAATGATGTATGAGAAAAACAGATTTAAAACACCTCTAGTGCTCCTTTATCACTTTGAAAGGTTTAGTGAGGTCTGTTTAGCAATTCTTGAGCAATTCCAATTTGAATTTTGACGACAACCTCACATTAGCATTCAAAAATTTCTTCACTCAGACAAATGAATAATGTTTGCTGACTTGTCCACCACTGATAAAAATTACACAGCGATAACTTCAATGAAAATATGCTTCTGTATCTGCCACATGCAACGGCAGTAGCAGTAAAGTCGGGTATTTTTCATGTTTTTTTGTGATCTTTTAAGTTGCAAAACTGAGTAGTTCTTCCACGACTGTGCAGGGGTGAAAAGGTTAGTAGGACTTCTCAAACGCATGAACCCAAACCAAGGACGCCGTGTAATGAGCGCTTTCGGGGTCTTTGATGTTTCATGTTGTTTACAGTGAACAGAGGAGGAGGAGGGCAGGAAGTGAGGAAGACGAGGGGGGTCCATATGCTGCTAATGATCACATGTTATGCTGCTTCTGAGTAAGGATGTCACAATAACAGAAATATGATATTGTATCGTCAGAAGTCTCAAAATAATATCACATACCATCATAATATATCGAAATACAAGTCTCTTTGCTTAAACGTGCATTGTGTAACTTCTGGTGGAGGGTCCATCACCTTCTTGTTTCTATGGAGATGTCGCTGCTCTGTGTGGAATGTTCCACAGTGTGACATTAAACAGCTCTACTTTATATTTATTCAATTACAGATGGTTTTATAGCTCAAAAATACAGAGAAAAACAGGCATTCTGACTGTGTGCGGGGTCGCCTCTCCACAGAGCTGACCTGTAACGTCGTCTGGTTTGGTCTCCATGAAGATAGAACTTTTTTTTTTTTTTTTTTTTTTTTTTTCAAGAACACAAAAAGAAAAACTCAAAAGAAAAACTCAAATGAGGAGTGTCGCCACAACTTCCCATCACAATCACAATCCAGATGTATCCACAGTGTTAGATTCTAAATAAAGTCCGATCTAACTGGTTTCACATTCTCAGTCCATTTTGTCCATATTTTATAAAAGGAGTCTTTTTGGTTTCGTAGGGTGAAAGACAACCTTTCCATCACATAGATTTCGTATATTATCTCTATCCACTCTTCCATTGTTGGAGGATCCGCCTTCAGCCATTTTCTTGTAACGGCTTTTTTACTTGCTGCAAGTAGAATTGCCAATAACTTCTTATCATCATGTCTCCAGTTCTTGACATCAACATCTCCCAGGTATAAACTCACAAAAGTAAATTTCAGTTTAGACCCAAAAACATGATTTATATGGCTCCAAATCAGCGACCAATAAGATCTCAGAACGGCGCAATCCCAAAAGATATGGTAGTGGCTAGCCCCAGATGAGCCACAGATTCTCCAACATGAATCCCCACTTCCTTGGTGTCTTTTTTGAATGGGTGTGATAAAGAACCTTACAGTGTTCTTCCATCCAAACTCTCGCCATGTATTAGACACTGTTGTCTTCCACTGTAATTGACAGATTCTTTCCCAACTTTCATTAGAAATAATCAAATTACCTTCTAACTCCCACCTTTTCTTAATGTATTCCGTGCCACCCTCTTTACCTTGTTGAATTGCTCCGAAGATAGACCGTTTTAATGCCACACTGTGAAACATTCCAGACACAGTAATAACATCTCCATGGAGAAAAGTATTTGACAGATCCTCCACCAGAAAAGTTCCACAATGCCCCCTGAGGTAGTTCCATTACTGAGGGACGCACTCGAGCTGGGACTTTTGGGCCGGGGGTGTTTATTGAGTGGTGGGACCGATGTGGGTCTTGCTGAGGTGCGCGCTCCTCCGTGGGTTTGTGGATGAGGTGGCGCAGGGGAGTGGGGGCGGCCGGCAGGTTGTGGGGCTTCTGTTGCTGTCCGTCGTCCTTGTTGGGGGTGCGGATTCGCCGTATGTTTTGGACTTCGTTTTGTGTTTTCCTCGTGCGGATGGCATCAGCGTGCGCAGGGCTTGTGTGATGAAGTTGTGCATGTGCGCGTACATGGGCCGTCGTGCCGTGCTCCGGTCCACCTCCTCCAGCTGGGACTTCTCAGTTTTGTACAAATTGTTTTCCTTCCTGTTTGCAACAGTGGCCACAGCATACGACAAAAATAGTTCACTTGGTCACAAAGAGTCTTAATCTCGCGATAAAAAAATGAACATTGTTTTGTGTTAACTCATTAAAAGTGTGATTTTTTGACAGCACTAATATATATATTTTTTCATTTGAAAGTTAAGTTCCTGAAAGATTAGACCTCTCAGTTTTAAATCCAAGAGTGGCAAAATCGGACAATAAATGAAACCTAGATCATATTTGACTCCATCTGTAGAAAAAACACTGTGCTGTGAGGTGTTTGTATTGTGCGTATTGTGTGTATGTGTATTGTGTGTATTGTGTGTATGTGAATTGTATTTGAGAACCATGTTTTGTGCACGTTTGATGAAAAATGCCCGTACAGAGATGGGTCTTACACAAATGGAGCTCAGTGGATTCGGCCCAGTGGTTCTTATACAGTGAAATGTTCTAGAGACGGCATTATTAGACCTGCTGCTCTCCTCCTTCTCTCACTTCCTCTTTCCCTCCCATGTGTGTGCCGCTATTGTTTTTCCTCCTCCCTCCCCCTCTCCTTTCATTCTCTCTATCTCACCTCCTCTTCCTCACTCTCCTATTTCCCTCTCTTTCCCTGCCATGTGTGCTGCTATTGTTTTTCTGCTCTCCTTTCCTCCTCCTACTCTCTCTCTCTCTCTTCCTCTCTCTCCATTCTCTCTCTCCTTCTCCTCCCTCTGTCTGCCTCTTCTCTCATTCCCTCTCACCCTCCTTTTCGTTCCTCTTTTTCTTCTCTCTACACCGTCTCTGCTTTCACCTGCTCTGAGCTGCTGTTAAACTCCAGACAGGTGGTTTTCAGAATTCCTTCAAAATGAATTCCAGGACTAAACCAGGACTAAACCAGGACTAAACCAGGACTAAACCAGGACTAAACTAGATCTAAACCAGGACTAAACCAGGACTAAACTAGATCTAAACCAGGACTAAACCAAGTCCAAACCAGGACTAAACTAGATCTAAACCAGGACTAAACCAGGAATAAACCAGAACTAAACTAGATCTAAACCAGGACTAAACCAGGAATAAACCAGGGCATCACCAGAACTAAACCAGGTTTAAAACAGGCCTAAACCAGGTCTAAACCAGGACTAAACCCAGGACTAAACCAAGACTACACCAGGACTTAACAAGGTCTAAACCAGGACTAAACCAGGACTACACGAGGACTAAACCAGGACATAACCAGGACTAAACCAGGACTAAACCAGGACTAAACCCAGGACTAAACCAAGACTACACCGGGACTTAACAAGGTCTAAACCAGGACTAAACCAGGACTAAACCAGGTCTAAACCAGGACTAAAACAGGTCTAAACCCGGACTAAACCAAGACTCCACCAGAACTAAACCAGGTTCTAAAACAGGACTAAACCAGAACTCCACTAGAACTAAACCAGGTTCTAAAACAGGACTAAACCAGGAACTAGGTCTATATCAGGTCTAAACCAGGACTAAACCAGGACTCAACCAGGACTAAACCAGGACTCAACCAGGATTAAACCAGAACAAAACAAGATCTGAGCACGGTTTTATACATAAGAGACTTAAAATGAGTCTTATTGGATAATCACTGAGAATCAAAACACCAAATTATAACATAAACAACTTGTCCATCCAACATTTTTTAATTAAACATAAATCAGCTTTACAACTGTTCTCCGTAAAAGCCATATTTAATTTGAACAAGTTTACTTCATATCAGGGGACACATGTTTATCAAATTCAAAAACAAACCAAGCTGAAAAAAACATTTAGTAATATATTGGTTATAATACATATGGTGCATTATGTATTTTCTGGTCACAGGTCCATTAACTTCTCGTTGCTATGGAGACGTTATTGCTTTACCTGTAATAGTCCACAATATGGCATTACACTTTTATATTTTTATCTTGTCTAATTAGCTCTTTCCCTAGAATAAACGATATCTAAGTAAGTTAGAATGACTTAAATTAAGAACATTTTACTTTGAGTAGATTCAAATTGAAAGTAAAATTATCTACCAAAGGAATAAATGTGTTTTTCTCGTAATTCAAGCAGCATTTGATTTTGTTTATTTTAAGGGCAAAGAGCTGTCGTTTTTCTTCTTTTAAGTGTAGCAAGATGTATTTGCATATTTTAACTACTAACTCTATTCATCCATTGGCAGATGATTTTAAATTTACTCAAATCGCGATGGGAATTTTTAAATTCTTAAAGGAAAAATAACGTTATTTTACAATCTGAGCCTTCTTTCGGTAATAAAACAAGTCGTTTGATTCACCCATATCACGTTCGTGTCATTTGGAGCTGTTTGAAGAAAGTTATGTTGTAGCGTATCCGTTAGCATTTGTATTCGGGGCATTACTTTGCGGTCAACAAATAACACAAACTTTAGCACTTTTCAAATCATAGAAGCCCGATGTCTTAATGAAAAATTTCGTTTGAAGCAAAAGTGGCCTGTAATCCGAGTTTTATCCATAGTTTTCAGCTTTGCGTTTCATGTTTGGGTCCCGGGAGCAGTCCGCGCATGCGCACTGGCATCCTCATCTACTCGAAACTATGGCTAAATCTCGGATTACAGGCCACTTTTGCTTCAAACGAAATCTTTCATTAAGACATCGGGCTTCTATGATTTGAAAAGTGCTAAAGTTTGTGTTATTTGGACACCGCAAAGTAATGCCCCGAGCAAATGATACAGCACCATGTTAACGGATACGGGATCATTACTAGAACAGAACGGCTCAACATAAGTTCTGCGATACTGCTCCAATTGACAGAAAAATGCTATGGGTGAGTAAAACTACTTGTTTTATTGCCAAAAGAAGGCTCAGATTGTAAAAAAAAAACGTTAATTTGCCTTTAATTATATTGTATTACTTATTTTATTTTATTTTATTCTGATTTGTACATATAAATTATTTCTTATTTTTTATAATTATGTCTCATTTGACACCAGTCTATTGCTATCTTTTGTGCTATTCCATCTATGTTTTGTTTGTTACCCTCTGTTATATATTATTATTGATATGATAAGTGAGCTACTGTACCCAAATAATTTCCCTTGTGGATCAATAAAGTTTGTCTAAGTCTAATTCTAAGTTAATTCAAGTGATTTTAACTTGGCTAGATTTTAGTTTTTGCGGTGTTTGCTCTAAAATACCTTGAAATACATACCGTATTTTTCGGACTATAAGTCGCTCCGGAGTATAAGTCGCACCCGCCAAAAAATGCATAATTAAGAAGAAAAAAACATATATAAGTCGCACTGGAGTATAAGTCGCATTTTGGGGGAAATTTATTTGATAAAATCCAACACCAAAAACATACATGTCATCTTTATTTATTTATTTATTTTAAAATAAAAATAAAATAGAGAACAACAGGCTGAATAAGTTTATGGAATACTAACGTTACATGACAGACATGCCTGGTAATGTCAGTAACGACGTAACATATTAAGAGTTATTCAGATAACTCTAGCATAAAGAACATGCTAACAAGTTGACCAAACTATCAGTTTCACTCCAAATCCAAAAAGCCAAAAAATGCATAATTAAGAAGAAAAAAACATATATAAGTCGCACTGGAGTATAAGTCGCACCCATGGTCAAACTATGAAAAAAACAGCGACTTATAGTCCGAAAAATACGGTACATACATTCCTACTATGAGCGGGGCTGCCTCTCCACAGACCTGAGCTGTAACTTGGTCTGGCGGCATCACCTTCTCGTGTCCATCGAGATCATTTTAATGCCATACCGTGAAACATTCCAGGCATAGTGACTCTTTAAAGAAATACTTTTATAAAACTGTAATGAGCTGTAATTCCACCGACTGAACACTAGTTTTTTGTGTTTTGTTTTTTTACTTGATTGACATCACCCAAAGCAAAGAGCATTAGACCGGGTCATGGCTAATCCTTATGCAAATGTCTTATTCTGTTACAAAGCGGTGGCGAGTCTTTAAATTTTAAGCTTCAAATCCTCTTTACTTGAAGGTCTGCACTAATCACGGATATTGTCGTTTCATTCTTTTTATTATTTTGAATATTTTATGCTGACACGAGGGGGAAGTCTGTTATTTATAGGTGTCATGGATCTCCGCTCCCTGTTTTATGCCATGTTTTGAGGACTTTTCCCCCACTCTAAAGGTGTAATATTTAGTTCTGAATTGTTAATCGCTACGGCAACGGTCCGTCATTCCGAACCTTCTGAACCTTCTGAAACCCATGGGTAAAGTGCATGAGCGATGGCGGTATGTTTCAAATAAAAATGGAATAATGGTGACTGTTGAATTAAAATATTCAGCAACCGAGCAACTAGAATGCTAATGCGCACTTCCTGATTATAAAATGCTTTGTGGTCCTAAAACAACCTTACCAACATCGAAAATAAATTACTACTAGGAGGGGAACTGTTTCGCCTCGTCTTTTGCTGTTATTTTTGTGGGCAAATGGCGCCGCAGACATTTCTTTGCCATTAGAAGCCGTGTCTCAATTCCCAGAGCGCGCGGCTCGGAGCGTGGCCCGAAGGGCATGTGCGTCACACTTTTTGACAGTACACCGGTGCAACGACTGCTGTCCCACTTCTTTTTGTCCCATGCGGAGTTAACACGCGGTCCGAAGACCGCAGTTGTTAAGCGGTCCGCGGACTGCAGTCGGGACTGAGCAAGTGTGCACCGCCTTGACTGCAGTCTGAGCCCCCTTCGGGCCGTGCTCCGAACTGTGCGCTCTGGGAACTGGGGACACGGTCGCAGTTTCGTTTCGTCACACGGAAGTAAGGCAGAAGGAAGTTGGTCGGCGTTCAATACGTCGCAGATGATTGGTCAAAATTAGTAAAAATTGCGGGAAAGTTGCAGTGATTGGTCAAAATTGCAACACCGCCCTGAATTCACGGGGATTGGCTGAAGTTGCGTTGAAGTTGCAAATCGCAACATCGCAAATTCCTGGAGGGTCTGCTTAAAGCTGTATCTTCATGGACACTAAACCAGACCTAGCAGTTACATGTCAGATCTGTGGAAAGGCAGCCCCACTCACAGAATGCCTTTTTCACAGATTTCTCGTTTTGTGACGGTAACGCTAACAACAATTAACATGCTAACGCGCACTTCCTCATTATCGGACAAAAAAATGCAGACACAGCAGACTTATTTTGTCCTCTGCTTATATCTGTACTGAGGTGAGACCAGTTTTGCTGAAATATACTGGAAAAAAAGCAGGTACAGGATTTTTTATTTTGATATCCTTATGGACACTAAACCAAACCATGTTACACATCCGATCTGTGGAAAGGCAAGCCCTCTCCCAATCAGAATACCTGTTTTTCTGAGTGCGTAAAGAGTCTCTCAGTCGTCCAGGTAGAATCCATGATAAAAGAAGAAATTCAATTTGTCAACTGGACAAAGTTTGTTTGGTCGAAAACGTTTCGCCGCTCATCTGAGAGGCTTCGTCAGCTCTGGTTCTAGTGCTGGTTAGTGAGCTCCTCCCTGCAGCTAGATATAAGCAGTGTCTAACCAGCACTAGAACCAGAACTGACGAAGCCTCTCGGATGAGCGGCGAAACGTTTTCGACCAAACAAACTTTGTCCAGTTGACAAATTGAATTTCTTCTTTTATCATGTTTTTCTGAGTGTTTCTGAGCTATTAACCCACCTGTAATTGACTAAACATAAGGGAGAGCTGTTTATTATTATACTGTGGAGCATTCCAGGCAGAGCAATGACGTATCCATAGAAACAAGGAGATGACGGACCCCCAACCAAAAAGAAGAAGTGACTTTATTGATCTCACACAGGAGAAATTCTTCTCTGCATTTAACCCATCCTGTTATTAGGAGCAGTGGGCTGCACATTACTGCGCCCGGGGACCATCTCCATGATCTTCTTGCTTCAGTTTGGTCAGGAAAGCTGACCAAGCTGGAGGATTTTACCTATGGTGCATGTTTTGGGTTGATGGGGGAAACCTGAGTGCCCGGAGGAAACCCACACAGACACGGGGAGAACATGCAAACTCCACGACCCGGGGATCGAACCCAGACCATGCATGCAACCTCCACACAGAACACACACAGAAAGGCCTGGGCGACCCGGATCCGGATCGAACCCGGAACATAGTTACATTTAAGATCAATATTGAGATTTAAAGGTGCATTGTGTAACTTTACTGTCTAATGTAAAAAAAAAAGCAAACAACAGCAACAACAGAGCAGAGTTTTGTGACGGTAAGGCTAACAACAAATAGCATGCTAACGCGCACTTCCTCATTACTGGCCAAAAAATGCAGACACAGCAGACTTAATTTGACCTCTGCTCATACTATATCTGTATCTATCTGAGGTGAGACCAATTTTGCGGAAATAAATGGGGATTTTTTTTATGTTGATATCCTTAAATATACACTGAAATAAGTCAAATAATCTTAAAAATCTGTTTCAAATCCATTCAAAACCAGTTCTGAAGCACAATCTCGCGTCATTCATCTCATTTTCACCCATGTAACTGCGTATATATAGACACAGACATACAGAGTGAGTGGAGCTTAGCGCAGGACACAATGGGACAATGCTCTGACTCTTCTCTTGTGATTTATGCGTTTAGGATTAGCTCAAACATCATACTTTAACATAACCCGCTAATGCCGCAACAGGAAGGCATGATGGGAAATCCTACCGCTCATTGTGAAGAAATGAACTTTTTTGTGTTTCTTGTAGTGCTGATTTTGAACTGGTTTATATGGGAAGGGTCTACTTACTGGATTACACATAGGAGAACAATGTATTCCCTGGTTTATTCATGGCGGTTTTATATATTATAGAAGAGTATTACACTGAAGCTTAACGCAGCCTCATACAAAGCTTTAATCTCCCTCACAGCTGTACCACTCACTCAGAGGTTACATGGTTCAGTTTTTTGATCTGATTAAATTGTACTTGTACTATTTTTGGATACACAATAAAAGCACTTATAGCACATTTATTTTTATCTTTACTTTCAATGCACATTCTATTGCACATGACCATTTCACTGCTGTATCTTCCATTGCACATTTTTGATGCACACTGCACATTTTGGACATCTGTAAATAGGTATTTATTTATTCTGTTGCACTGCTTTAGATTTTAGTTTTTAGATTTAGATTTTTGTCTTAGATAGTTTTTGTTGTCTTTTGTCTTTATATTGTATTTTGTACACTGTCTTTTTTGCACTACCTGGCCAGAGAGAAACGAAATTTCGATTCACTGTATGTTGAACTTGCCTGGAAGAATCCATGACTCATCGCTGTGCCAGCGGTGAGTCTGGTAACGCTTGGTCCAGAATGCGCTGCGGTTGCGCGTAGACAGACAGCTAAGTGAACCAATCAGAGATTGCGCCATCTTGATTCAAAACTGAGGAGGAACTTCCGCTGCCTAAGAGTGACTTTGCGGGCAAAGGCGGGTGCACTGACATCACCATCTTTGAACGAATCAGAATCGCGGAGTCCGTTTTTAACCGGAGGAGCGAGAGTGGAGCGAGGGTGTCCAAATGGTATCGCGCTGTATAGGAAATACAGAGAGATATCATTTGGCTGGCCAGGTAAATGTTGAACACATATGGCAGAATTGACAATAAAGCTGATTTTGATCTTGATTTATAGAGTATTTGTATTTACAGCCACAGTATGTAACTTTGTGGCCAAAAGACTGGTTTTGTTCATTGCACTGAGAAACATAGAGAAAACATGCATTCTTACTTATCTAAAAACTCTCAAAACATTTCAAAATAAGTTAGTTTTGATTATTTATTATATACATATTTTTTATTCTCTGATAAATACTTGGATGAATTATTTATTTTGGGTTTTGACATAATAAAATACAGTAGAATTTTTTGTTAAAATCGCAAACAATGTATTTTAAAATTTGTATTCATTTGAACAGTTCAGTAAATTCAATTGGAAGTCGGTGAAGCGTCTTGCCCAAGTGCACAAAGGCAGTATGGCGAGGATTGAACTGCCAACCGTCTTGTTTGTGGGTAACCACTCAACATATATTGAATAAATAAATGTTGTTAAAGAATACATTTATTGATGTATAAGATGTTATTGTACTAAATCAATTCTACCCACACATGCATACTTCCATCCGCCGTTCTCTCGAGGAACTGCAAACCCAGTTCCACTTTGTGATGTCATTAGGTGGTAATCTGAAACTGCTCCTCTGCATTTTAAAAATCCATATCATAACCAAATTTCTTTTTTGTGTGTGTTCAAATTGCTTATGTAGATCTAGATATACACAATAAACCAGTTTTTCTTCACTTCTTGTCCCCTCTGCTGGCAATTATGGCGTTTCATATTCTTAAAAATACATAGAATTATTATGTTTATTTTCCGTACTTGTTTTCAAAAATATGCACTACAGTATCTACTTCATCTTTAAAACATACCTACTAATACTAAGAAGTCCAGAAGTAGTAACTGGAATGCATTGTCAAGTAGGGCTGGACGGTATACCGCTTCATACCGAATACTGGTGTTTTTTTTAATGATATGAAATTTTCATAATCCTCCTGGGACCCGAAGAAAAAAAGTGTATTTTTAAAATTTTTATATTTTGTTTACTCATACAGTAATGTGACTATAAAAGTTATAGTTATAGTGAGTGTTAAATCCATGTGAAGTCAACAACCTAACAAAAACACTTTTTTTTGATGACCAACATCTCTGAGAAGCTTATACGGTCACCTCAAAAAGTTTTTAGACTCCCTTTTATGATCAAAGGAGAAGTTCAATTTGTCAACTGGACAAAGTTTGTTTGGTTGAAAACGTTTCGCCGCTCATCCGAGAGGCTTCGTCAGCTCTGGTTATTGTACTGGTTAGACCCTGCTTATATCTAGCTGCCGGGAGGCGCGTCCTACAATGACACAATGAGCGCGTCCCAGCAGGGTCTAACCAGTACAATAACCAGAGCTGACGAAGCCTCTCGGATGAGCGGCGAAACGTTTTCAACCAAACAAACTTTGTCCAGTTGACAAATTGAACTTCTCCTTTGATCATGGATTCTACCTGGACGACTGAGGGACTTTTCACGCGACTCCCTTTTAATTTCCTTTTTTAATCATAGTGCAGCCACAAACTAGAGTCCATCTCAAAACACTTAAAAGACAGACTAGTTAACTCAATGTCCACTATAAAGGACACAAATGAATGGGCCGGGTCTCAGGTGAGTGTGTGTGTGTACAAAATGTCGGGAACACAGAGCGTTGGTACGTGGCGCCGCGGGACATTGTTTGAGAGGGGGACTGTTTTGCAGTGGCGTGAGAGCGGTGGAAGCTCAGTGTGTGTTGAGTGGTGAACAGGGCTCTCAAGTTTTGAGTGGGGTGGTGCGTGAGACTGCGTAATTTCCGAGGAACGGGGGGGGTTTCGAGTGTCAATTTTTTTCCTGAGGAGCAGAAGTGGGGATGGGGGGCGGTGTGAGTGATTTTTTTTCGCTGAAAACGCGCGGTGCCTGCATTATCTAACCGATTTTCTGGGCACAGAAGCGCTTGAATTGCGTAACTAAATTTCAGCGTGAGAAATACCATGTGTGAGCGTGTGAACACGTCGAATTGCGTGTGTCACACTCTCAAAGCGTGAGACTTGAGAGCCCTGGCGGTGAACAACATGGACGGAGAAAATGTGACAGACACAGAGGAACTTATACCGAAAAGAGGAGCCGTGTCAGTCGTGTGGAAGAACTTCAGCTTTAAAAAATCTGATGCTGATCAAACAACCGTATTCTGTAAATGTTACTAGCTAAAGTTGTAGCCGCAGGAGGCGACACGAGCGATCTGCTTCACCACCTCCGTCACAAACATGTCCTGGAATATGAAGAATGCACGAAACTAAGATCTGCATCCTCTTCCACGTCTGCAGGGAACGTTCAAGTTGGCGTGAAAAGTCCCTCAGTCGTCCAGGTAGTCGTCCAGGTAGAATCCATGATCCCTCAGTCGTCCAGGTAGAATCCATGATAGAATCCATGATTCAAGTTGGCGCTACGACACAAAACGCCACTCAGACGTCACTCAAAGACACGTTTGCTAAGGGGACTGTCTACGACAAGAAAAGCAAACGATGGAACGATATTACCAACGCTGTTACTGTCCACTTCGCCAAAGACATGGTACCACTTAGTACATGAAAAAACAAACAAACAAAAAAACATCAAATACTGTGACACAGATATAATTTTGAAAAATACCGTGATATCAATTTTTGGTCATACTGCCCAGCTCAACAGTCAAGATTCACTAACAATAATGTATTTAAGATTCCAGATACCCCACTCATTTGTTAGTACAGGCAGCCTTAGGTCAAAACCCCATTCACTGTCTTCATAAACCAAATGGCAGAGATGGCGGTGACACACAGAGGTTTCATGAAATTTAAACAGGACTCTGGAGCTGACAATGTATTCAGTGTGACAGTCTGTTTTTGACCTGCGGCTCGCATGATCTGGGTTAAACCTCACACTGTAGCGTAGGATCGCGCGGAAACGAGGAAAACGACATTGAAACATGAGCAAGAGGGTGTGGAGGGGGTTTGGGTAGACCTTCGACTAAATTTGAGCTTGATGACAGGCTTAGTAGTAGTACTGTAGTTCAAAATGGCAAATCTCATGACATAATTTAGTGAAAATGTAAAAGCTTTGTGCGAGTTTTTGTTTTTATTCAAAGTGGTAAGATACAGGTGTTCATTTTAAATGACAATATTCATCTTAAAGATCCCATGACATGGTACTTCTTGATGCTTTTATATGGCTCCTTAATGGTTCCCTAATACTGTAAATGAATCCTTCTTCAAAGTCAACACTCAGTGCATGAGTAACAGAGATAAGATGAGAAAGAGTATTTTTTTCTCCCTCAGAACAGGTCATAATGGGCGTTGTTGCTTGAATGCAAATGAGGAGAAAAGAGCTGGCCAATAGTAGAGGGTGGGGGCGCGGCCAAACGCTCCGCTCTCCGCTGTAGCTCACAGCTGATCCATTTCCGTGTTTTTGCACGGGGGAGAGATTTGAAGCGTTCCATTGAAAAATAAACACATTTCCACAGAAAATAAAATGAAACCACTGCTGTTCAAAGGTCCAGAGGCTCAGATAAAGGACTTCCGAGCCTAGAAACACTCGGACGTGCCTCCAGGCAAATAAAAAAACACATTTCGCATTGCATAGCACATTCGCAGTCCAAACTCTCTGGGCGTGATTTACAGAGACGCTGAGTACAGACAGACGGGGGTGGAACTGCATTTGCATTTCTTTTTTCGATCTGACGTCAATAAGGTGCCTTGTTCAAAATCGCCCGTTTGAGCTCCGATTTTTTGTAACGCAGAAAAGGATCGCAAATGCTCAGTTTAGACATTTCACAACTTTTAACCATGGGGGGGCCCTAAACAGGGTAGGGGAGCTCACATTAACGTTCAAAAACCTCAGAAAGTGAAAATTTCATGCCATGGGACCTTTAAAGGATTTGATAAAAGAAACAAGCCCGCTGACTTCTGCGTTAGAAAACCGCGGTGCCCAACGGGAGCTGACATTAGCGTAGTTTTGCACCAAAATCACTACGCAACGCTGCCAAATTAGAAAGTAAAATTGGAGAACAAAGTAGGTGTTGGTGAAAATGGGAGTTGATTGTCAATATAACGTCTTGAAAATAACATTACAGATTGCTCAAACATGCACGAATCACTGCAAATACGACTTCGAAATGCTACACGAGTAGAGGAAACAACATCAACATGGTTTCAAAGCGCTGAAATGTCAGTTTTGCAGAATAGGTCTTCTGTAAAACAATAAAACTGGTCAAATGAAATACGAGGAAAGCATTTCTGGCTCCTGATTGGCTCTTTTCTTGTACCTGATCCAACTCTTCTGTAGAAGATTTTGGCCCAGACCCAGTGTCCTGATACAACCCCTCCGCCTCTCCACAGAACCGCCTGGTCCTCCCCATTCAAACCGTCTATGAGCTTCTTATCGGTGGATTGGAGCGAGATTCCCATGCCAAACCCAGCAAATAATTCCACTCTTATTCATTCACACACATAATGGATTTGTATAGAGATATGTTTGAAATTCTGCTTGGTATTTTTATTTTATTTTCAGCTATCTTTGAAAATCTTCTGTCTGCTATAGAGATTATTTTGGTCTAATTCTGTTGTATTCCGTAATCACAGTCGGTAGATCTTTTTTCAATTCATTTTTTTAGTTTTAATCTTTTTTATTTAATTTTAATTTCACCTCCTGAGACCCGGCCCATTCATTTTCCATCCTTTATAGTGGACATTGAGTTAACCAGTCTATCTTTTAAGTTTTGAGATAGATTCTAGTTTGTGGCTGTGCTATGATTAAAAACAAACAAACAAAAAAACAAGAAATTAAAAGGGAGACTAAAAACTTTTTGAGGTGACTGCAGAAGCTTGTCAGATGGATTTAACACCAAAATGTCCCCGGCGTCCACAAAATTATGAATGAAAATAAAACTGACAAAATGTAAACGCTAAGGTGATCATTTTACCCCCAAATAGAAAATCACACCAAAAAATACATAAAAATAAAAATTGAAATACAGTGGTCCCTCGTTTATCACGGGGGTTATCTTCTAAAAATAACCCGCAATAAGCGAAAACCGCAAAGTCGTCAGCTTTATATTTCTGTAATACTATAGGCTGTAAATGCCTCACCACACACATTCGACACTTTTCTCAGACTGGAATGAACGTTTTCTCACATTTCTCTCGTTTAAACACTCAAACTTTCGTAGATTTTCAACAAAATGTATTACTAGTGAAGCGGGGGGGGGGGGGGTACGCGCGGACACGTGCACCTGCTCATCGTGGTCAAATCCGTGATAGAGCAGCATGACCGGCGCGAGGCCATGCGTTCCACCCGGGGCTGCGAGCACGAGACCGAGGCCGGCAGCGCCCGGACCGTGCCTCCCCTCGGGACCGCGTCCACGGCCAACGATGCAGTCCTAGCCACAATGCGAACACGCACATCAAACCTCGACATGAACGCAAGAGCCAGATGAAACAAGGCAAAGAGGTTGTTTAATACTGGTTTAGACCTGGTCTAGTCCTGGTTTAGTCCAGGTTTAGTCCTGGTCTAGTCCAGGTTTAGACCTGGTTTAGACCTGGTTTCGTCCTGGTTTAGACATGGTTTAGTCCACATTTAGTCCTGGTCTAGTCCTGGTCTAGTCCCGGTCTAGTCCCGGTCTGGTCCCGGTCTGGCCCTCATGGGTTAGTCCTGGACTAATCCCGTTCTGGTCCCGGTCTGGTCCCGGTCTAGTCCCGGTCTGGTTTCGGTCTGGTCCTCATGTCTTAGTCCCGGTCTAGTCTCGGTCTGGTCCTGGTCTAGTTCCAATCTGGTCCCGGTCTGGTCCCAGTCTGGTCCTCGTGTCTTAGTCCCGGTCTGGACTACGGATCCAGTGACTCATGTCTCTGCCCCTCGCACATCCAGCGGGACTCCCGGATCCCCCCCGCGTCCCCCCTCTATAACATCTATATAAATGTGTCAAACTGAACACATTCTGTCCTGTACAGGAGACACGGCACGGAGGAGAAGCCAATCAGGACGCAGAACACAATGTTGATACACTATAAAAAAAATTGAAATAAAAAAAAAATCTGCGGAACAGCGAGGCCGCGAAAAGTCAACCGCGATATAGCGAGAGACCACTGTACACAAAAAAAGCCCAATTTTGATGCACGACCATACCATACTGATTTATTATGAATTTTCCTTTGACTAAATGTTGCTAGTTTACTGTATTTTTTATCTTTTTTAGTAAAATGCAACAAACCAAAAACTGTGCAAACATGCCAAACTGTGCAGTCTATCTATTGCCCTTACTATAGCTTTAAAAAGAGAACATTATGCAAATTGACTTTTTGGAGCTTTTTACCTTATTACAATATTGTTCTCATCAAAATTTGACATGAAGAGGTTTAACGTCATCCATGCATGTTTGAGTAATCTAGTGATCTCTCCAGGGCTCTATTTAAACCCTCCTTACAGCGAGCAGTACGAGCCTGTACAAGCCTCAGCCCAGCAATTGACCAAATCTGAAGCGATGTTCAGTAGTTTTATTAGCCAAATACAAGCTCTAAAGGGGGAGTAAATTAGCATGGGAAGTTTTAGTATGTCATTTTCAAAACAATAAAAGGTAACAAGGTGATCTAAGTAATGTTATGTTAAGTGTTAGCATTTAATACCACATAAAAGTGTAATACGACCTCTTTAAACAATCTTGAAAAGACTAACACTAACTCCCGACCAGTTATCCAAGTTGAACGTTAACAGATTATCCGACCAATATGTCAGTGTTTTAGATCTGGAGAGTCAAAATCTCAAACTCCCAAAATAAAGCCTGAGTAAAATATTTTCACCTCAGGAAGATGAGACTCAACGAGCACACGAATGAGGCGCGCTCGTCTCCTGTTTGTACAGTTTTACCCTCCAAAGATTTTCGTACTTTTCTAAATCAAGGTCTGGAGTCTGTGCCAAAATGCAAAGACTCAGACAGCTCAGAATCACCTTGTTTCTGTCGACTCCCTTGAATTCAAACAAGAAACACAATCATTACGAAGATCCAAACCCAGCCCTTTGCTGATATACGCTACCAGACAAGAGTTTGGACACTTTTCTTCTTTTTCTTCACACATTCTTCATTAATGCATCTATATTTGCCACTTTCTACATATTATATACACACACAGAAGACTTAAAACAGAAAGGTTTGAAGTGTGGATACCTGTTAGACCAATCACATCTCTTTATATTGATACTTTGCACCCGATGTCATCAATATTCCCTGAGGGTGTGATGCTAACTGTAGGCATGCTCTGTCTGAGACTTTGTTACACCTCTAAGCCACGGGCCACTCCTTTGAGGACAGTGAGGTACAGATCTTGGCCAGAGAAAAGAACTGGTTTGAGAGGAGAGTTAAAGAGGCTATTTTTGTCGAGAACGACAAAGAGAATTCTTCCTTGAACAGAAATGGAGGTTTCAGACGTCATTTGTCTCCCATCTATAACTCTTTCCTCAAACCTAAATCAAAACAAACAAAAGAAACAATAGGGCAGCAGGTCAGGTCCAGAGGTGTGAAAAACCCCATTATGGCCCTGAATGGTTCTGCTAACAAGACCCCACACTCCACTCCCACTGCATATTGAATAGGCTTACCTAACTAACAGAAACTGTAAACAAGTAGATGTGTTAGTCTCACAGTAATTTTTTTGTAGTTAGCTCCTCCCTTCGGGCAGATATAAGCAGTGTCCACCAGCGTCTGACCAGAACTGAAGAAGCAGCGTGAATGAGCTGCGAAACGTATTCGACCAAATAAACTTTTGTTGTTGTTGTTGACATATTAAATTTCTCCTTTTGCCACCTCTAAGCTTTATTTCAAAGAACTGACTTTGCTGGAATTACGATAGGTGAGCCGATTTGTGCTTTTGAACAAGGCCCTCTCAAATACTGTAACATTATGTCAGAATATTTTTGACAGTGTTTGCTAACGTGTGCATGGCAACTGAAGAACATTCCGCCATACACATACATGCAGAACACACCCAGTGCGATGTTACTGCAAAGTATCAATCTCCAGATCCCATCCCTCTTCTTCTCTCACTCTCTTTTTTAGTCCTCCTGGTACTTCTCAGTTTAGCAGCTCTATTTGAAATGTGGTTGTGGGCGAAGTTTAGATGTTTAATCCCACTTTAATAGTCAAAAAGTCAAGAGATTCCGATTATTTGCAGCTCTGTATGTATTGAGACTTTTGCGACTATCAGCTTTTTGTGTTATCTGTTCCAATGTAGCCTTTCTCTTGTTTTTGTCATCCCTCTTTCGTCGTCTCTGCGCTCTCAGTGAGTTTCTATTTGCGAAGTGTCAGAGTTTGGCTGGTGCAGGCTCAGAGCTCAGAGGGAGTGTCATAACAAATAACTATAAACACGAAGATTGATATTGGGTTTATCGTGGCGGTGCAGAGACAGAGGAGACAGGGTCAGATATCTGAGAGACACATCTCAACTCTGTTACATTAGTCACTGCGTACAAAAATAATAATAATATAAGTTTAAAGTACAGTGGTACCTCACCTTACGAATGACCCAACAAACGAAAATTTCAAGTTACGAAACGCCTTCACGGTAAATTTTGGTCTCTAGATACGAAAGAAAATTCAAGTTACGAAACGCGAAATCTCAAAAATTCAAATAATGCGCGCTCAGCCACACACATACGCTTTTCTCAGACTGGATTTAAACTTTTCTCACATTTCTCTCTCGTTTAAACACTCAAACTTTCATAGATTTTCAACAAAATGTATTAATAATGAAGTGTGGGGGCTTTTTCCATTGAAACTACTGAACTTACAAATTTTTCATGTTACGAAACCACTTCTGGAACGAATTAATTTCGTAAGGTGAGGTACCACTGTATTTGTTTATTTCCAATCACATTGGGGGTGTTCTATACATGTATTTATGTTGGTGGAATGTTCTTCAGTTACCAGGGAGACACAGTGCACACATTAGCAAACATGTCAAAGTTTAAAGATTGTCTGGAAACTTGAGAAAAAATACAAAGTGGATGTAAAACCCACATTTTCAGGAGCCTGAAAATGCAATATGACTGATTTTGATTTTCAACAAAAAAAAAGTGAGAATGACTACCCAGCTCTTTCTGACTATTCATTCATTCATTTTCTTCCACTTTTTCCCGATTTTGGGTCGCGGGGGGCGCAGTCCAAACAGATCCACTGCCCAGATCTCAATGCACCAGCCCTCCCATGGATCCTCCTGCGAGTGGTGGGTCCATGGGAGGACGGCCCCATGTCACTTGACACAACCGGCCTTGATGTACTTCTGTCATGGGGGCTCTCTACCAGTGTACGCAGACACTGGGGGCGAGGTGGAGTTAAGTGTCTTGCCCAAGAACACAACGGCAACATTCATCTGTGGGAGCTGGCATCGCGCCAACCTGTGGGTTAGTTGATCTGACCGTTCAACCAATGATGTATGTCGAGAGCGGGATTCGAACCGCCAACCTTTGGACCAGACTGTGTTAAAATAAAGCTTAAAGTCTAACAAGCCTCAGACAGAGCAGTGCCTACGGTTGCATCACACCCCCAGAGAATGTTGATGACGTCAGCTGTCTTTGTCCACGGATCTGAAGGTTGGCGGTTCAAATCCCGCTCTTGACATAATCACTAGTTGAGCGGTCAAATCCACTGACCCTCAGGTTGGCAGTGCGATTCCTGCTCCCACAGATGAATGCTGCCGTTGTGTCCTTGGGCAATACACTAAGGGCCTGTTTACACGAGAATGCTTACGGGTAAAAAAGAAGTGCTTTTCGTTTAGACGGTGACGGCGTTTTGGGGGCTTAAAAATGCAAAAAACTGAAATCGCCCTCCAAAGTGGAAAACCTGAATACGCTCCACCGTAGCGTTTTCGTCTTCACTGCCCAAGACGCAAAACTCTGGTCAAATCTGCTGACATCGCGTATGCGTTTAGATGACCATTTCTGGATATTTATATTTATAAAGTAAATAAAGTAAATTACGTTAAATAAATTAAATTAAAATTAAATTAAAAAGTTAAGTAAATTAAATGAAGTAAATAAATTAAGGAAGATTCTACGCATGCGCGCGGACATAGTGATAATGTATCACAGCACCACCTTGCTGCTTGGCATGCATACCCAATCGAATTCCACACACTTTTACGTCACCGTATGCACGCAGATTTCCTCCCAAAAACGCTCGTCTAAACACGGAATAAAAAGTGAAGATGTGACGCCACTTTTGCGTCTCCTGTTCAGACCGTCATCATGTAAACGTAGCCTTAATCCCCCTTTCCCCCAGTGTGCGTACACTGGTGTTTAAGTGAGTGTGTGTTTGTGTGTGTAAATGGCTGAGTAGTTCCTTGATGTAAACCATTTTGAGCCTTGAAGGTGGAAAAGTACTATATAAATGTGACCAGTTACCGTTAAGTAAAGAAAGTTTCACACTTTTGTACTTAATCACTTTTACTTTCGGCCGTTGTTGTGTCTCTGTGAGCAAACTGTGTGCGCATGTGTTATCATATGTGGGTGTGTGTTATTGTGTGTGCATGTGCTCTGTGCTGCTGTGAGAGAGCCAGTGTTTCATGTCCTGAGCCTCCATAGAGAATCATTGTGACAGCAGATAATTCAGTCGATGGGAGTCCATTTAAACGCACACAGAGGAATCAGAGCTCATCACAGCTTAGGCCGCACTAAAGCACGACTCGAGTAAATAACCGCCCACCAGAGCAGAGCCACAGACTGCAGCCTGAACAAACTCACTCTGAACAAAGTCACAATACAGACTTTTTTTTACTTTACTAATACAGTACAACAATAATACTAACAATAAAATAAAAGTATAAGACTACAATATACAGCTCTGGAAAAAAATAAGAGACCACTACATTTTTTTCTGAAATCAGCATCTCTACATGTATTACAGCCATTCTATTCCAGCGTCTGTTGAATTCCAACACAAACACAAAGCTGAGCTACTTCAGTTCTTGCACCAGGAGTGGAATAAAGTCACCCAAGAACAATGTGAAAGACTTGTGGAGACTCAGGAAAGCTGTGATTAAAAATTTGCATTGTTGGTCTGAAAACATTGTATCTGTTTGTTATTTTGACCATTTGTCATTTTCTGCAAATAAATGCTCTAAACAATAATATTTGTATTTGGAATTTGGTGGAAATGTTGTCAGTAGTTTATAGACTCAAACAAAAATGTTCCTTTTGCCCAAACACATACCTATAAGTAGTAAAATCAGAAAAAGTGATACTTTTGCAGTAGGGATGTCAACAATTAATCAACTTACGATTAATTGTCGATCAAGACGTTGGTCGAACAAAATGCATTAATTGTAATTAATTGCGGACACGCGAACCGCGTGGTCATGAAACAAGGCAACCGCGCACTGCGCTCACTCAAGAGCACTCACTCACAACGGCGCTCACTCGTGCTCAGCAGCCCCGGTGTACGCGCGGGCCTCGCGTGTACACCGGGGCTGCTGAGCACGAGATCGAACCGCGGTGCCCGGAATGCGTAGTCTCAGCCCTAGCCACAAACGAGCCGCACGAAACCAGCAGCGGCACGTAGTGGTTTAATCCTGGTTTAGTTCTGGTCTAGACCTGGTTTAGTTCTGGTCTAGACCTGGTTTAGTCCACGTTTAGTCCTGGTCTAGTCTCTTAGCCAATTAGGATGCAGAACACAATGTTACACTATTAAAAAAAATGTTACACTATGAAAAAAAAATAAAAATAAAAATCCGAAAACCGCGATAGAGCGAGGGATTACTGTATTTTGTTATTCAGCATCAATACATTTGTCTGCTTTTTACTAAGGAATAAATAATTGAGGAATATACAATATAATAATACTATGATATATTTTTGACTCAGTGTTATGTATACTATAGCTTATATTCTTAAAGACCCTATTGAAACACTAAAATTCAGGTGAAAAACGCCGCTTATCAGTTCATCGTTAATCGATCGATAAGGTCAATTAACTATCAATTAATGAATTAATCGATAATTTGCATCCCTATTTTGCAGTGGTCTCTTATTTTTTCCAGAGCTGTATATAAAGATAAACACAAAGCCCTGATCAGTGTATGTCTGGGCTCACACGATTATATTTTTAATACAGATTGTTATCAGTCTGGTCTCCATTCCCTAAACATAACCACCCAATCAGATCTGTTTTTTTATTTTTTATTTTTTCAGTTATGCAATGGAGGAGCTCACTGATCATTTACAAACAAAATCATATTTCTTGAAATCTGCTATGTTTTACAGCCCCCGTGATATTTTTTCCTTTAGTTTTTTCCTCGTAAGCCCTGATTGGCTAATGTGCCTGTCAATCAATCCCATTTGGAAAAAAAACAAGGAGATTCACCTTACCTGGGAAATCCCAGGCTGTCTTTTGTTAGTTCCGATCTGAAAGACAGTCTGGCGACTATGGCAAGCGAGCGCTCCCGATTCTGGGAGCCAATCAGAGAGCGGGGAAGGGTGGCAAGACGGTGATGCGTACTACGTGACAAACGGAAGCTTGTAGTTTGAACTGACAACTGACATGATTGGCTATGGGCTACGTATACGCCAAATGAAATGAAGACATTCGTAATGCCCAATAAACAGCTGTTGGCCGTGTGTAAACCACACCTCCACTACGAGATATTTCAAAGGTGGCTTCCAGATCATATATCACTTGTGATATGGTCAGGTGTAAACCAGGCAAAGATTCACCAGTGCCCAGAGTCACATCATCGTAAAGTATTGAATAAAGGTGTTTTCTGGATCTCAGGCTCAAGGTTCTGAACCTCTTAGGTTCTGAATCTCTTAGTATTTTGGTAAATATTTGGTCCACATTTTTAAACTTTTCTTTAAGACACTATTTATACATGCATTTTGCCTTAATTGTATTTATTTATAGAAGTATTTTGAGTCAGAAAACTGAAAACCCACTGATGCTTTGTTTCTTAGGCTAACAGGACAAGGCCGACTAATGCACTATCCTTTGATTTAACTGTGATCTCTGCTGGACTTTAATAACCAGGCTTGTTCTGGACCTGGCTGAGACAAACCCATAATTAGGACATCAATTATGGCTTGTTTTCTTCTCTTAAGACAAAGCATATGGAAAGTATGTATGTGTTTAGAAGGAGGAAATGGCATTCTCAGGCAGTTTACACCTGTACATACTAAATGTGCATTATGTATCTTTCCTGGTAGAGGGTCCAATCACCTGTTTGTCTCCTTGGAGAAGTTATACTTTGACCTGTGCCACTATTAAATGTCTACAAGAGATTTTATTAGAAAAACCTGAAAAGATCCTCTGATGGTAACTTGGCCTGGTTGTATCACCTGTTTATCTCCATGGATGCCCAATACCATACTTAAGAACAACTCCATGGAGACAAACATACTATATTTTGACATGATTCTGTTTAGATAGGCCTTAGTACACCCTATATTGACAAACAGTCAAATGTAATGAAAGCTATTTGATGACAGTAATGTTTAGAATGAGTCTGCCGATGATTGTACTTAAAAGTTGAGAAAGATTTCTTCCGGTGAGGTAACAATCCTGAGAAATTTCAAAGTGTTTTCGGAGGCTCACAGTAAAAGAACCTACTAAGCCGAATGAATGAAACAAGCATGAATGAAACAAAATATAACTCCAAGAATGTTGCGACAATGTTAAAAGCTCTAAACAATAAATTATGTATCTGTACTTGAGTGACTAAACACAATATTTCCCCATGTGTTTGCACAAAATTTGCCTTGCCTAGAGATTGTATAAGCAGCTCTCGAAGTCAAAATTAGACTTCTGTGAGCTGTTTTAATCTAAGTGTTTTTATCATGAGAGAATAAGGAAGTGCACTTTTAGCATTCTAGTTGTTATTACCGCATTACCGTGACAACCAACTCACCTGTAGCCTCTGAAAGTTGTGGAAAGTGCTTATAACACCGTGAATGATCAGAATGCATAAGGTAAATAAGGAATAACAACTTTACAATAAACATAAAGTTCTGCTTTTCCAGTTTTTTAAGACTCAAAAACAGCATCCCAGTACATGCCATCCCAGTACATACCATCCCAGTACATGCCCCCCAGTGTGAGACGCTCTGTTCTTGGAAAAACCTTACAACAGGATCATAAGTCATCCTTTTGTGTGGTAGCAGGTGAGTGGTGAGTGGTCCTTAGTGCAGGAGAATGTTGTATTCAGGCCAGTGCCACTAAGTTTGTGTTATCCCGAGCACCCAAGGGACTCGAAATGCGAACTTCTATCTTATTTGTCTCTCTCGAAATTTCTATATCCAAAAAAGTCAAGAAATACTGCTAAAAAATTTCAGGATTTGGGAATTTCAGTCCTGTTTTATTAAAGCTATTAAAGGGATAGTGCGTTTATTTTTTGTTTTTTTTTTAATGTTAATCTGTATGGGTTTCCTTCTAACAGGTTTGTGCATTAACACTGGCTTACCTCTGACAGTCTCGGCTTAGCCCGGTTCTGCTCGCGTTCTGGAGCTCACGTAAGTAGGTCCGGTAAGTTCGCCGGGACATGAAATAAAGCTTGTTTTTCTTCGCAAAACAACATTAGTCCAAAAAGTGATGTATATTTCCGTCACAGACAATTGTCCGAAAAAATCCAGCTGCCTATTTCCCATGGTTCCCTTTTCTCTCTGAGTTGTATCACGGCGCGCGTAGCCTAGCCTAACTAGCCTAAACATCCGCCGTCGCCGTACCGCATCTGCCGTACACTTCCGCTAAAAGTTAACAGGCTATTAGAGCTAACGTGGGCGGAGTGATACGAATCTAGAGAGAAAATATGCAAATGCGAACTAGGCAACTGGATTTTTTCGCACCACTGTCTGTGACGGATATATATCATTTTTTGGACTAATGTTGTTTTGCAAAGAAAAACAAGCTTTATTTCATGTCCCGGCGAACTTACCGGACCTACTTACGTGAGCTCCAGAACGCGAGCAGAACCGGGCTGAGCCGAGACTGTCAGAGGTAAGCCAGTGTTAATGCACAAACCTGTTAGAAGGAAACCCATACAGATTAACATAAAAAAACAACAACACACTATCCCTTTAAAGACTTTTCAGGGTTTTGAACATGTTACAGTTGTTTCCCCTTCTCATTTACCCTCTCAAAGTTGTATTTGGAGCACACACCACTGGTACATGCCTGCTCCTGTGTACTTACTTTGTTCTCCAATTTTCTTAATCAATGATACGCGTAGGATTCGGCAGCGTTGCATTGTCATTTTGGTACAAATGAAATCTGATGTTTACAGTACATTGGGCACCATTGTTTTGTAATGCAGAAATCAACAAACTTGTTTCTTTTATTAAGTCGCTTAAGAGGAATCCCGCTGATAAACTGGAGGAGAGATAGTCCCCATGTGGTCTGCAAATTAAACTTGGAATCATCACTGAGCTACTGACACATTGGCACAAAACAAACTGGCACAAAACGCCAATAAAAAAGAATAATATTGATCTGCAATAAATATATTTTCCCTCCTGGTATTACAACTGGGTTTTGATGGAAAGCCTTTTAATCAAAATGTACTTGAGATTGCCAAATAAAAGTCCAATTTGGATTTTCTGCTGTAATTTTTGGATTTGGAATGATAAAAGTTGAAATTTTCTCAAGTTGCAAAAGAGATATGAAACATTATATAATTCGAATGGGGAAAAGTCTTCATAAAATCGTTCATCATCATTTGCCTGAAACCTGAAATACAAATTGACCTACAATACTTTTACTTTCACTGCCAAAAAGTTTATTCTCATGTCTCACGAGGGCAACGATAGCTCAGTTTGTAGATGTTCATCCACTGATCCGTAGGTTGGCGGTTCAAATCACGATCTCGACGTTAACATCACTGGTACGTTACAGTCCACAGGTTGGTGGTGCGGTTGTTGAGTCCTTGGGCAAGACCCTTAATCCAACTTTCCCCCAGTGTCTCCATACACTGGTGTGTGAAGGGGTTAGTGGTTCCTTGATGTAGAATGGCGCCTTTAAGGTAGAAAACAGGTGACATGTGCGACCTTTTGAAATTTGAGTTGTATAAATTCAAATTACTTCACTTCACTGTTAGTCTGGTTAACACCTGACCATATCACAAGTGAGATATGGGTCTGGAAACTCGCTTCGAAAAATCCCGTAGCGGAGGTGTGGTTAGCGATTGCCAACGGCCGTTTATTGGGCGTTATGAATGTCTATCATTGAGCGTATACGTAAGTCCATAGCCAATCATGTCAGTTGTCAGTTCAAACTACAAGCTTCCGTTTGTCATGTAGTACGCGTCACCTTCTTGCCACCCCTCCCCCGCTCTCTGATTGGGGCCCTAAATCTGGGACTCTCGCTTGGACGAGTTTCCAGGCCGCCTTCCAGTTCGAAACGAACGGAAGCGGCCTGGGAATTCCCAGGCTACTTCACTGTTGGATTTTCTGCAGTTGCAAATGTATATAAGATGTACGAACAGTTACTGCCTTTGAAACTACCGTAGATGGCAGTAGCTCAGTTAGTAGAATCTAAAGCTCTAAAAGTTGGCAGTTCAAGTCCCGCTCTCCAGTGAACATCATTGAAACTTTTTGAAATTGTAGTTATATACTGTAAATTCAAATGACTTCACTATTAGATTTTCTGCAATTGCAAATGTTTATGAGATTGAACAGTTTTCACCTACAGCAGGCAACAGTAGCTTAGTTAGTAGAATTTTCATCCACTGAGCCGAAGGTTGGCGGTTGGAATCCCAAGCTCGATGTTAACATCATTGGTACAGTACAGTTCACAGGTCAGCTGTGCGTTTGCTCTCACAGATAAATACTCTTGTTGTGTCCTTGGGCAAGACACTTAACCCACCTCATCCCCAGTGTCTATGACCGGTTTGAAGGTAGGAAACAGGTGAAATGTGCAACCTTTTGAAACTTGAGTTGTATAAGTCCAAATTACTTCAATGTTGGAGCTCAGTTGGTAGACTGGTCATCGACTGATCCAAAGGTTGGAGGTTCGAATCCCGATCCCGACGTTAACATCAGTGGTACAGCGGATGAATACTGCTGTTGTGTCCTTGGGCAAGACACCTCACCCCCACTGGTGTATGCATGTGTGTGTGAATGGGTGAGTGGTTCCTTGAAATAAAACGCTTTGAGTGCCTTGAAGGTAGAAAACAGGTAAAACAAGCAACCTTTTGAAATTTGAGTTATATAAGCACAAATTACATGGATTTTCTGCGACTGCAAATGTATATGAGATGTACAATTTTCACAATTGAAACAAAACAAAGAAAGGGTATTTATATGCAGAGGTGCAGCTGCCTTCAATCAGCCTCACTACTGAATGTACACAAGCCGCCTCCTGCCTCTGATTCCACATAGAGCCGTAAACACAGTACAAGTGTAGGAGCTGAGGGGGCATGAGGATTGCCATTTAAGTTCCACTCAGCTCCAAACTTGTATTGATTCACTATCAATGCTCGGTGCTCCGTCAATCACTGCGCATTCACTCATCGATTCAGGCTCCACTTAGCATCAACACAGCGTCAAATCAACACTTTTAAACTCCACCGCTGCATTCTGTACAAACCTGAGCTCTAAATCTCATGTCAGTATTGGCAAACAAGGCTGTGATGGATGTGTTGGTAACAAGTATGAAAAGGAAAGGCAGAACTGTACAAAATGTTTAGTGATAAAGTTCGAGGGGTTTTCACATTGAACAGTTCATATTATGTGATTTTCTGGTCAAACAAACCCTACATACCCGGAGCTCTATTTTGTTTCACTCACACATGTTTGAGTAACTTTTTATTATTAGTCTGTCTACATCTCCAAGGCTCAAAATGCTCTGTTCCTCCTTGTGATGTCATGAAGCAGTAATTTTACTACTTTTTACCTTGCCTGGTTTACATCAGACCATATCACAAGTAATATATGGTCTGGGAGCCACCTACTGAATATCGCATAGCAGAGGTGTGGTTTACGATCGCCAACGGACGTTTATTGGGCATTACGAATGTCTATCATTTGGCGTATACGTAGACCATAGCCAATCATGTCAGTTGTACTCGATGACGTGGTTAGAGCGACGACCGGAGAGAAGAGAAGGAAACGCCGCCATTTTCCCCAATCTCTGCGAAAACAGAAGGCAAAACAAAAATACGATTATTATTATCTGAGAAGTTTGGTTCCTGTCTCCCGCCGCCATGATCAGTGTGGTCCGTAAACAGTCCCAAATAAGCTACAAGCTTCCGTCACCATCTTTCCACCCCTCCCCGCTCTCTGATTGGCTCCCCCGCTCAGGATCCCTCTTTGCCAGGCTGTCTTTCAGATCGGAACGATTGTGCAAAGCAGCCTGGGATTTCCCAGGTTACTTTTTAAAGATCCCATGACATGGTACTTCTTGATGCTTTTATATGGCTCCTTAATGGTTCCCTAATACTGTAAATGAATCCTTCTTCAAAATCAACACTCAGTGCATGAGAAAGCCTCGTGAACACAGACATGGTCAAAAAATATCTCTCTGAACACCTCATTCTGGGCGTTGTTGCTTGAATGCAAATGAGAAGGACAGAGATAAGTCAGAGGAGCGGGTGGGGGTGGGGGGCGCTGGTTCCTTGTTTTAGCAGTGCGCTGTGTGCTGGCCCCACTTCCGTGTTTTAAGAGCGGAGGAAGAAAGGAGAGCCGTTTCAATGAAAAAAAAATTTCACAGAAAATAAATTAAACCACTGCTGTTTCAGTGGTCCAGAGGCTCAGATAAAGGACTTCCGAGCCTGGAAACACTCTCACGTGCCTCCAGGCAAATAAAAAAACGCATTTTGCATTGCGTAGCTCATTCGCGGTCCAAACTCTCTGGGCGTGATTTACAGAGACGTATGTAGACATCCAGATGGGGGGTGGAACTTTCCGTGTGACATCAGAAAGTTTCCTTGTTCAGAATCGCCTGTTTGAGCTGTGTTTTTTTCAAACGCGGGGGGGGGGGGGGGGGGGGGGCTAAACAGGGTAGGGGAGCTCACATTCAAAAACCTCAGAAAGTGAAAATTTCATGCCATGGGACCTTTAACATTAGTTCATTAGAGATTGAAATTATCCAAATGAAAGTGTATGGAGTTTAAAAACACATTGGTCTATTTATGAGAAGAACTTTGCCTAAATATCTTTTTATTCAACGTGTATGTTTCATTGCTCAAAAATCAATAAGCAAAAAATATTTTTATTTTTTTTTTTTTTGAGGCAGCAGTAGTTGGTAGAGCATTTGTCCGTTGATCCAGAGGTTGGCGGTTCGAATTCTGCTATCAACAATGGGTTGGAGCGGTCGGATCCACTCACCCCCGGGTACGATTCCAGCTCCCAAGCAGATGAGTGTTGTCGTTATGTCCTTGGGCAAGACACTTAAACCCACCTCACCCCCAGAGTCCGTGCTCACTGGAAAGAGAGCCCCCATGACACAAAAATACATCAAGGCCGGTTGCATCAAGCGACATGGGGCCGTCCTCCTGTGCCCCCAACACCCGCGGGGGATCCATGGGGGCCGGTGCACCTGGACCTGGACCGTTGCCCCTGCGACCCGAAAAAATATGGAGAAAGTGGAGGAAAATGGGGGGAAAAAAGCTAAAAAATCACTTAAAAACACATTGTCACTATGAGCAAGTGCGTCTATTCACAGATCTGACTTGTTTCCACTGAGATAAAGTTCCTTTTCTGCTGAACTGTACTCTGTGAAACATTCTAGGCAAAGCAGCTGGCGAAGCCTCCACCAGAAAAGTACATAGAGCACCTTTAGGGCTATTAAAAGTATAGCTATTGTAAAGTGTTCCCCAGCCTGTATACCACATTATATTCTGCACCATAACTCTACATTTACTGCAAAAACAACGCACACATAAGAATGAGGATGGTGCCAAGAGCCTGATCAAACGCTCAGCTCTAAATCCGCGTGAGAGACCGAGCCGAGAAAAGCCCTTTATCTGCCCATTACACCCCCACTGCCCCCGAGCTGTGATCTGTGCTCTGATTGGACGCTCTGTAGTCCATTCTGCATTCTGATTGGACGCTCTGCACTCTGGCACTAACCCTGTCACGCATTCTTTCAAGTCCCTTCAACTCCGAGTCACATTTATTGATTAAGTGGAGTCCCTTATCTCAAACGGCCAATTTATCTGAAACAGACACACACACATACACACACATATATATCTGTAATAGGCTCTTTTGACAGAATTTAAGAGAAGCTGTGTACAGTTGTTGGCATTCATATTTTATGGTTTGATGTCTTCATTTCAATTTGAAAGCAGAGGCTCACATAACCGGTGTAGAGGGAGATGGCCTAAATATGCAGAATTACTCAATTATGTGTGAATGGAACAAACTCTAACGTTGCCTTTTTGATCATTTTCAACAGTGTAAAATACTGTAAACTTTTGAAATGACTCATTTTTAAACAGAAGATTCAGTGAAATGCTTTAATAACTTAGTGGTTTATACAGATTCAGAAACCGATACCAAAAAAAAAAAAGAAGGTCTTGTGGTCAAAGCGTACCTGATTAGCACTGAGCTTTCTAACTTTCAATATTTTTTTTCGAAAGTCTATGAGAAAAATGAATGGGAAATTTAGTTCAGGAACTGGGATGTGGTCTGTTACTGTTGAGCTCCATGGGTACAGTCCACCAGCTTTAGTCCTGGTAGTCAGGGGCGCATGCAGGATTGAAATGTAAGGTACGCCCCCCTCCAAAAAAACCCCCAAAAAACCCAAAATCGCGCGGTGCATATAGGCCTACTGTCCCAAATCTGTAGGCTACAATACAACAAAAGAACTTGAAATTGAAATTGAACAATGTGAACAATATGAACGGAATATGTGAACACATTCGTGCACAGTAGCCTACATGGGCCACACATCCGTAAGCACAGCAAAGAGCGCGCACCCCCCCCCCCTCAGTTGAAGGCGCAACTGTAACTTGTAAAGCAATCTATTTGAAATTTTGTCGCCTTTTACCAGATGCGTCGAACTGTCTCATGATCGCTCCACTATCGATTTTCATGTCGAAGTGAATGTTCATGAGAGCCTCGCATCAACCATGGTGTTTCGCAGGTACGTTTTTAGGCGTCTCAGTGTGCTGAACGAGCGCTCGGCAGAGGCAGTGGAAACGGCTCGACATGACATCAAAATTATATCTTGTAAATGTCTGGAACCAGCAGTGCCATCGGCGGGCAAATAAAGTAAAAGCCGGCTTACCTTAAGTTTGATACGTTGTCTGCTAGTCCACGGACGTCGTAGGCTACAGTTTAATATTGCATTTGCAACACTTTAATTACGTTTTTCCAGCCAAACATGTCGTTGAATTCGAGCAATATCACTATTTCAGTAAAGAGGACTCGAACTTCGTTGTGTGTACTGTATACTGAGGAGGTGACCTGCTGCGATGGAATGTTGGATGTATCATTTTTGTGAGAGGTCGTGAGGAGTGTGCTGTAGGGCTGTGAACTTGGTGCTTATCGCACTTCCAGTCTGATTGAACCCAGTTCGCTTGGGCTCTCCATCTCACACATTGTATTTATATTAAAACATTCAGTTTCTATAAAAATGCGTTTTTATTCGCTTAACGTTGTCTTGCAAAAGTGCCAAACAGGAATTAAAAAAAAAAAAAAAAACTCTCCAAGGTACGCCTAGTGCGTACGGCCGTACGCCTGCTGGTAGTCCTGACCAAGGCTAATAACAAAATCATGGAACTCATGGATACGTGTGAGTAGGGTGAGCACCGGCATGAAACAGGAAAGGAGGACACTTGTGTCCAAAAAGGAGGACAAAGGCCCTAAAGTGAGGACACCTTGTTTTTGTTTTTTTTTTCCCCTCGGGGAAAACAAAGAGAATGTGCGAGCAGTGCATTTCGGATGTCGCGCACAGGAATTCCAAGTATTACTAGTCGCAATAGAATAATATTTTGTCTTTAGGGAACAAGGAGCAAACCACCCGGCTCATTGAGCTGAGGTGGGACCTGTTCCATCTCGCAGACGCCCATGCGGTCCACGGACTGCACTCAGGGCTGAGCAAGTATGCACTGCCTCGACTGCAGGCTGAGACCACGCTCCGAACCGTGCACTTTCTGAATTGGGAAATGGCGAACATCGCAGAGTAGCAAGTGTAAATAATGGGTGGGGATTTATGACGATTTATGCAACGGTGGCCGACGAGGGTCTGAAAGGAGGACAAAACGTAAAAAAGGAGGACACGTGACAGACGGCCGGACAGACAGCTATAAAACCGGACTGTCCGGAAGAAATCCAGACGAATGGTCACCCTACGTGTGAGTGACACCCACTCCCAGGAGCACTAAAAGATGGGCCAAATGCACAGGACCCTATGGGGACAATTAAAGGGATAGTGCGTTTTTTGTTGTTAATGTTAATGTTAATCTGTATGGGTTTCCTTCTAAATGTTACGTGTGTTGACACCGGCTTACCTCTGACAGTCTCAGCTGAGCCCGGTTCAGCTCGCTTTCTGGAGCCCACGTAAGTATGTCCGGTAACTTCCCTGGAACATGAAATAAAGCTTGTTTTTCTTCTCAAAATAAAACATTTGTCAAAAAGGTATCACCGAAAGGTGATATATTTGCGTCCCAAACAGTTATCCACGAAACATCCAGCAGCGTATTTTTGCATTCGCATATCTCGTCTCGATTCATATCACTGCGCTCCCGTTAGCTGCCTGTTGCCTTTTCACTCGTAAACTCCCCCTTACGGCAGAGCGCATCTGTCGTTCACTTCCGCTAAAGGTTAACAGGCTAATAATAAGTAATAGGCACGCAGTGATACGAATCGAGATGAGATATGCGAATGCGAAAATACGCTACTGGATTTTTGGATTTTTGGACAAATGTTTGGGACGCAAATATATCACCTTTTGGACAAATGTTTTGTTTTTAGAAAAGAAAAACAAGCTTTATTTCATATTCCAGGGAAGTTACCGGACCTACTTACGTGGGCTCCAGTAAGCGTGTCGAACCGGGATCAGCTGAGAGTGTTAGAGGTAAGCCAGTGTCAACACACGTAACTTTTAGAAAGAAACCCATACAGATTAACATAAAAAACTGCACTATTCCTTTAAGTGTACCTTAACCTTAACCCAACACGAGCCCAAAGTATTCCCTGCATGTCTGAGCCCAAACCGACCCAGGCCTGCACACTCATAGAACTATAATTACGTTAAGTAAACTTCATTAAACGCCTGATGGAGGATGTTAAAACACTACTAAAGCATGTTCACATAACGTATTTTTAGATTAAATATACTACTACTTGATTTAAAGGTCTTATGTTATGCTCCTGGTTTACTCTTGGATTAGTCCTGGTTTAGAATTAAAACCAAAACCGTCTCACAGCAAGAGTTTTCTGTGTGGAATTTGCATGTTCTTCCGGTGTCTGGGTGGGTTTTCTCCGGACACTCCAGTTTCCCCCATCAACACAAAAACATGCTCCATAAGTAAAATCCTACAGCTGAAATCCTGACCAAAGCCGAGCATTAAGATCATGGAGATGGGTCCCTGGGCGCCTGAAAGATGAGCTGCCCACTGCTCCTGAAGGATGGGTCAAATGCAGATAAATAATTAGCCAACAGGGATAAATAAATGGATGATGATAATGAAAAAAGTTTAAGTTTGAATCTTGTTGTCTTGTCAAAAACATAGCAGGAGTTGTATTTTCTGTCATTCGCACATGTTTGAGTAATGCTGCATTATTAGTCTGCCTACATCTCCAAGGCTCAAAATGTTGTTTGTAACGAGGAAACATTTTAAGATAGATCAGACAATAGCGTAAGAGGTGACTAGTCGAGACGAGATCAGGCTGCGATTGGCTGACTACAACAATCCAATTATTTTACTATTGTCAAAAATTTCAAATGGAAAACCAAAACTGCCAGCATTTCACTTTCTCTGTGCTCACAGCAGAAACAGGTCACTCCGCCAAAGTCTCACTGTACAAGATGAATTGGAATACGAGATTTGACACATTTGGATTTGGAGACGCTGTAACATCAGAGGCGTGCGTTTATTGCCAGGGCGATGTAGGACAAGGAGAACATTGTACAGTGGAGTTTAGCAAAACACATTTGAGAGAACAGAGTATGGCATTATGGAGCTCCTCAGTCTCTCAGCTGCTATCACACTAATATGGAGGATTCTTCATTCATGCACGCATCTTAGAGCAGCCTAATTTTTCTCCTCCAAATTAATTCTTTATAAACATGAACCGCACTTGACTTCTACACCGAGTGCCGTTCTCGTTTTGAATTGGCAGAATGATGCCATGTCTTTGAGAATAGAAATATTTCAACAACAAAAATTGAAATGTGCAACAAATAATACACGAAAATACAGGTTCAGGGGTGATGTTAAGTTATGAACAGGAGGTTTTAATTGCTTTAGCCTTGAATGTTGCATGGATTTAAACTTAAAAGTGCTGTGCTTGATTTCTACTGTCTTAAAAATGTGAAAACCAGAATTAATTCAGTTTGCAGTGGTCCAGAGGTTATTCCTGACTTACCTTGCATTCGGAGAATCCTAACCATTCACCACGATACGGAGCCCGTAAAGGCTCATAGAAAATCTTTTTTGGGGGGTGTCAATAAAGCGTGCGCTCACTTTGCAAAGCGTGTCCTCGTTTTGTGAAATCGCGCCCTCATTTTATTAAGTCGCGTGTCCGTGTAAATAGAGCGTGCGCTCGTTTACCTAAATCGTGGAGTCGTCTTAATAAAACTGTGTGCTCGCTAAAATTGAGTCGTGCCCACATTATATACCTCATGAGCACAATTTACTAAAGCATGGCCACGATTTCAAAACATCTCGTGTACACATTTTGAGCAAATTTAAGCAAGAGCACGTTTTAGATAGACGAGGGCACGACTTCATACAGCGACCGCACGATTTAGTAAACTAGGTTGCACGATTTAGGTAAACGAGTGCATGTTATATTTAAACGAGCGCGCGATTTAGTAAACTGAGAGCACGCGCTACTTACACACACCATGATGAGTTTATAAGCATTTTTCACAACTTTTGGTGACCCGAGTGGAGTCTTGCCATCACAATATTCGACCAAATAAACTTTTGTCCAATTGATAAACTGAATTTCTCCTTTTGCCATGGATTCTACCTGCACGACTGAGGGATTCTACCAGGGCTCTCAAGTCTCACGCATTGAGAGTGTGACACACGCAATTCAACGTGTTCACACGCTCACACGCCACACATGGTATTTCTCACGCACAGCGCCTCTGTGCCCAGAAAATCGGGTTAGATAATGCAGGCACCACGCGTTTTCAGCTGCTCCTCGGGAAAAATTGTTCACCCCCCCCCACATGCTCCTCGGAAATTACGCAGTCTCACGCACGACCCCGCTCAAAACTTGAGAGCCCTGATTGTACACACATCATAATAAAATTAACAAGCATGCTAACTATACACTTTCTTATTCAATGGACAATAAAATGCTTTATAATTAGATGCAGATAGTACACAGTGGACTTCTGTATACCTCAGACAAGACTCAAAATACAGTGGTACCTCACCTTACGAAATTAATTCGTTCCAGAAGTGGTTTCGTAACGTGAATTTTTCGTAAGTTGAGTAGCTATTTCAATGGAAAAGGCCTGATTCGTTCCAAGTTTTTTTTTTATAGTGTAAGTTTTTTTTTTTTATAGTATAACACTGTGTCCTGCGTAGAGACTGTGTAGACCCAGGACTAAACGTGGACTATACCAGTCTAGACCAAGGTCTAAACCTGGACTGGACCAGGTCTAGACCTGGACTAAACCAGGACTGGACCAGGACTAAACCTGGACTAAACCAGGTGGATTAAAGCGCCGCGTGCGGGTCTATTTCCTGGTTTCGTTTCGAGTCACGGCTGAGGCGAGCAGCGAGGACTCCCCTCGGGACCGCACGCAGTCTGAGCGCATGAACGAACGCATGCAAGAGCTGCGGTGGTCTAATCCTGGTTTAGACCTGGTTCAGACCTGGCACGGTTTGAGCACGGGTCTCGTGCTCACGCCCCGCGCCGGGTCATGCTGCGCTATCACACACGTGTCCGCGCGCACACACACCGCCCTCCCCCTTCCCCCCACGCTTCACTATTAATACATTTTGTTGAAAATCTATGAAAGTTTAAGTGTTTAAACGAGAGAGAAATGTGAGAAAAGTTTAAATCCAGTCTGAGAAAAGCGTTTAGTGTGTGTGGCTGAGCGCGCATTATTTGAATTTTTGAGATTTCGCGTTTCGTAACTTGAATTTTCTTCTGTATCTAGTGACCAAAATTTAACGTGAAGGCGTTTCGTAACTTGAAATTTTCGTTTGTTGGGTCTTTCGTAAGGTGAGGTACCACTGTCCTCAAATGCTCAAATACATGGAGCATTGAAAATCATATAAAATCAACTAATTCTGTTTTGCATGTTTTGTTTGTCCTCTTCACCGTCATCTATGCCACTGGACACATGTCTTATTATGGTGGTCTTTTGATGAGATGCTCTACTATCTGCTTGTCTCCATTGAGTTGATATTGTTTTGTTACTCAACGACATGGGTTTATACTGACTTAAAAACTGGTGTTGTTACTGTGAGTGGGCTTGCCTCTCCACTGATCTGACATGTAACCTGACCCTGTGGCGTCACCTGCCATCCCTGTAGAGATATACAAGTGTAATGTCATACTTTGGAACACTTGACTCAATATCTCCATGGACAGAAGCTGGGGGACGTACCTTCCACCAGAAAATCATGATATTAATACTTTGGCATATCACCCACCCCTGCTTCCTCTCCGAGACTCACACCTCATGTCTTCTGTCTGTCTGTCCACGTTGAAATGTTTTTAGGTAACAATAAGTCTGAAATGGCACTTTTCCTTCTGCTGTCCGCCTCTCCTCTGTCTTTGATCACAGACCTACTCCAGCCCTAAGCCTGAAATGTGTTTGGAAATGCTTTCAGACTAACACAGTGTTGCTATTGGATTCACAAAAATACAATCCGTCTAAAAATGTCTACCGTTCTCAACCTCCGCGGTTTAAAGGTGCAACATTTAACTTTTCTTCTGGAAGGTTTGCCTGTCTGGAATGTTACACAGTATGACATTAAACTAGATTCAAAGATTGTTTATTTGTCATATGCAGGATCAATACAAGGTCAACAATGCAATGAAATGCTTAGGATCAGAAGAACCCGTTGACTCTCTAAGATAGTCAAGAAGTACTAATAACATGCAATAATAGTAAATGGTAAAAAAAAAAAAAAGTGTGGGAAGAAGTAAACAATATAATTAAAAAATGTAATAAAATGTAATAAAATACAAAGGTACAGGTAGGATTAAATAAGGTGCAAGTAGAGTGTTTCACAGATTGCACATAATATAGTATAGTATAAGAACAGGTTATTGTACAGGTAACAGCATTTACAGTTAGGTAGTGTCATACATGATAACTAATCTATCACCATGGAAACAAGCAGGTGACACCACAAGGTCAAATTACACATTGATCTTAGCATTGCAGTGTGTAGAGTCCCTCAGTTGTCCAGGTAGAATCCATTGCAAAAGGAGAAATTCAATGTGTCAACTGGACAAAAGTTTTGGTCAAATACTTTTCACAGCTCATCCAAGCTGCTTCTTGGCGGCACGTGGCTAGCACTCGTGCTTCACAGCAAGAAGGTTCTGCGTTCAATCGCCGGGTTGCCTGAGCCTTTCTGTGTGGAGTTTGCATGTTCTGCCTGTGTCTGGGTGGGTTTCCTCCAGGCACTCCGGTTTTCCCCCATCAACCCAAAACATGCACCAGGTAAAATCCTCCAGCTTAGGTCCTGACCAAACCGAAGCAAGAAGATCATGGAGATGGTCCCTGGGTAATGTGCTGGTAATGTCCCTGGTAATGTGCTGCCCACTGCTCCTAATAACAGGATGGGTTAAATTTCTCCTGTGTGAGATCAATAAAGTCACTTCTTCTTGATAAAAGGAGAAGTTCAATTTGTCAACTGGACAAAGTTTGTTTGGTTGAAAACGTTTCGCCGCTCATCCGAGAGGCTTCGTCAGCTCTGGTTATTGTACTGGTTAGACACTGCTTATATCTCGCTGCCAGGAGGCGCGTCCTACACTGAAAAAGCTCTGAAAACGAACCCCCCTAATCTGTCTCTTTGTTTTCCAAATTACTCTGGCGACTAGTTACGACCCCCTATTCAACGTCTAACGACCCTCTCCACCCCTCTGCCCTGACTCGTCTGCCCTAATGTTTCTTTCTCTGTTTTGACGTGGTTTAAGAATGGAATTATAGATGGGAGACAAGTTATGTCTAACTCCCCCATTTCTGTTTAATGACGGATTATCTTTTTTTGACAAAAATAGCCTCTTTAACCCCCCTCTCAAACCAGTTCTTTTCCCTGGCTAAGATCTGAACCTCACTGTCCTCAAAAGAACTCTGTCCACTCTGGCACGCCCGCCTGTGTTGGTACATCCTCTTGTGAAGTGGCTGTTTGGTTTCCCCAATGTAGCGCTCACTGCAATCCACACTACACTGAATGGAGTAGACCACATTGTTTTGTTTGTGGCTCGGTGTTTTGTCCTTTGGGTGGACGAGTTTTTGTCTTAAAGTGTTTGTGGGTTTGAAATAAACTGGAATTTCATATTGTCTGAAAATCCTCTGTAGTTTTTCCGAAACGCCGGCCAGGTACGGAATCGTTACCCCTTTCCTCCTGGGTTCGGATTCTCTGTTGTCTTGTTTCTTGCCCTTGTCTCTCTTGGTTTTGTTGACAGCCCACTCACTTCTTCTTCTTCAGTTCTTCAGGTCAGAACTGAAGAAGTAGCTTGGATGAGCTGCGAAACGTATTCGACCAAATAAACTTTGTCCAGTTGACATATTGAATTTCTCCTTTTGCCTTAGCAATGCAGGTTTTTCAGTCTATTTTGTCTCAAAGAAAAACACCAATATTTGAATAAATGCAAGACTGATACGTTTAATGCCATACTGTGGTTAATTCCAGGCAAATTAATAACATCTCCATGGATAAAAGCAGGAGAAGCAGATGTGTTTCATTCACATGTTTGAATAATCTGGGTTTATTAGTCTGTCAACATCTCCAAAGATTAAAATGCTGTATTCCACCTTGTGATGTCATGAAGCAGTAGTTTTTAAGTGAACAGCTACAATTTACTAGGTTTACCTTAATTTCAGTAGATACTGGGAATTCTAGGACTGAAATTATCAAAATGATTCTAGTGAAGGCGTATGGAGTTTAAAAACACAGTGGAGCGCTCCCTGTATTACCACATGACATCACAAGGTGGAGTGTTTTCTGTTTGAGAGAAGAACTTGTGTGTTAAATGAATGAAACAAAACAGAACTCCAGTTATCTTTGTGATGAGGAAACAACATTATAACAGATCAGAAAATAATGTAATATGCCCACCCTTTTGTTGTCAAAATGCAAATGTTACGTCATGGTTTGTGGTTAATATCTCTGTAATTACTGGGTCTTTTCGCAAGAAGCAAAGAGTGCAATTAAGTTCATATCTTCTCTATTAGAAGAACTATACTGTACTATATTTTAGTGTGGCAAATTTGAGAATGAATTCCTTAAAGGTCCCATGGCATGAAATTTTCACTTTCTGAGGTTTTTGAACGTTAATGTGAGCCCCCCTGCCCTGTTTAGCCCATGGTTAAAAGTTGCGAAATGTCTAAACTGAGCATTTGCGATCCTTTTCTGCGTTAGAAAAAATCAGAGCTCAAACGGGCGATTTTGAACAAGGCACCTTGTTGACGTCAGATCGAAAAAAGAAATGCAAATGCAGTTCCACCCCCGTCTGTCTGTACTCAGCGTCTCTGTAAATCACGCCCAGAGAGTTTGGACTGCGAATGCGCTAGGCAATGCGAAATGCGTTTTTTTTTATTTGCCTGGAGGCACGTCCGAGTGTTTCTAGACTCGGAAGTCCTTTATCTGAGCCTCTGGACCTTTGAACAGCAGTAGTTTAATTTTATTTTCTGTGGAAATGTGTTTATTTTTCAATGGAACGCTTCTAATCTCTTCTCCACGCAAAAACGCGGAAATGGATCAGAGAGCGCACAGCTGAGAGCTGAGAGTGGAGAGCGGAGAGTTTGGCCACGCCCCCACCCTCTACTATAGGCCAGCTCTTTTCTCCTCATTTGCATTCAAGCAACAACGCCCATAATGGCCTGTTCAGAGAGAGAAAAATTACTCTTTCTCATCTTATCTCTGTTTCTCATGCACTGAGTGTTGATTTTGAAGAAGGATTCATTTACAGTATTAGGGAACCATTAAGGAGCCATATAAAAGCATCAAGAAGTACCATGTCATGGGATCTTTAACAAAAGCGATAAATACACATGCATGCATTTCAGTTGTTTGATATTTCTTTCCAAAACAGTGAAGTGAAGCACACGCTGAGTTATATCCACAAGCGATAAAAAATAGGACATAATAGCTCATTATAAACAAAACATAACTAAATCCTGTCATTGAATAGTCCAAAGTCCTCAAAATGACGCCTATAACAGGAAACAGGAAGTCATCTGCAGTTGTGACATCAGATTATAGAATGTCGTGAAAACAGCGTATCCACTTGCACATCTGCACCTTTTAATGGCAGTTTTTATCGTTATCAGCATATTGCTCCTGACCTGCTCCTCTCCATTGTGCTGATATGAAGTGCGTGAGTTTAATCTGCAGAAATCTTAAATGCACGATCAGGTGTCCCTCTCTGTGACATTATAAATCGAATCTCCATAAAACAATCTGCACTGTGATATAAACATGATTTAGCGGCTGTCACTTTTACTGCCCCCCGCACTCGCTCGCCAACTGTTTTCAAAGTTTCTGCAGACTTCGCTAATCACTTTTGCCTCAGGAAAACTAGCCGTTCAAATTAGCAAGATGATGCAGCCTGTGACTCATAAGAGACCAGAGAAGAAGAAGTTTCCGTATAAAAATAAACCAGCATCCAACAGCTGTTCACAGTTTTGTTTAAAGATGTTTGGAATGTTCCACAGTACAGCATTAAACATAATTTTCTCCATGACAGTTGATGTTACCAGGCAGGCATGTTTTGACAGGTCATTTTGAGCTAAAAACAACAAAACAACAACAAAAAACCCCACCAGAAATAGACAATGCCATACTCTGGAACATTCTGGGAAAATGCAACACCATCTCTATGGAAACAAGGACACTGCATAACCATCACCAGAAATGTTAAGTAGTAGAGCTTTAAAGTAGTGCTGTCAGGCGATAAAAAAAAAAAATCAAATTAATTACAGGATTTGTAATGAATTAATCTAATTAATCGCATTTTAAGAGTGTGAGAGAGAAATTGAGAGTGAGTGAGCGAGCGAACCCACTTTGCGATTGAGTTTGTCAGTTTTCATGCGGTCGCTTTGCTCGATCGTTTCCCAAATTCTGCGAGCGTGGTTTGGTGAAGTGCGCTCAAGCTATCACTGGTAACGATGGAACGGACGTGTTTATCGTTCAAATGATCCATCAGACTGGAGCAGCTTCGGTGATCGGAAAATTCTTTTTGACAAAAGCTACAAATCACCACGTTCTTGTTGATCGTCTTGTCTTCGTTCTTTTTATAAATAAACTTGCCGTTCAAAGGCCCTGGCAGCGAATTGCTCGCCGCACACCAAATTTAAAATGCACATTGAATTGCCACTCATAATTAATTGCCTTAATTTTTATAACGCGTTAATTTGCTGTATAATTAATCTAATTAATGCGTTAAACTGACAGCTCTACTTTAAAGCACTCCATATACTCCCTCACTAGACTCATTTATTTACATTTGCATTATGTGCATTGTTGTACAATGATAAATACAAAGAGTAAAGGGAACCAGGATCACTTGCCTTGATTTGGTCCTGGTTTGAGCAAAGATGATGCAGTTTTGGTTCAGTTTTCTTGGTTTAGACCTGGGCTAGTCCTGGTTTAGTTTATGATTTAGTCACAGTTTTGTTGCATGTGCAAGTAAATACTTATCTGGCCAGCCAAATGATATCTCTCTGTATTTGCTATACAGCGCGATACCATTTGGACACCCTCGCTCCACCCTCGCTCCCCCGGTTAACAACGGACTCCGCGATTCTGATTTGTTCAAAGATGGTGACGTCAGTGCACCCGTCTTTGCCCGCAACGTCCCTTCCATTCAGCTGTAAAATTGGTCTTAAATGACCTAAAACACATCTATTCCTTAAATCCACAGCAGCTGACAGCTCTAGAGGCCTTTCTTTTCAAAAAAGATGTTTTTGCATTGCTTCCTACCGGCTTGGTTCACGTCGCTGTCCGTTAACTGTTCTCTGATTGGTTCACTTAGCTGTCTGTCTAAGCGCAACAGCAGCGCATTCTGGACCAAGCGTTACCAGACTTGCCGCTGGTACAGCGATGAGTCATGGATGCTTCCAGGCAAAGTAAATACACCCTATATAATTAAATCATTACGACCATTACACTTTCTCAATGCTTGATCTCGTCTGATCTCAGAAGCTAAAATCCATTGGTTTTGGTCAGTTCTTGGATGGGGACCATTGGGAACACCAGGTGCGATAGTGAGGCAGCAGTGGTGCATACTGCCATTGTGTCCTTAGGCAAGACACTCCACCCATCTAGTATGAATGTAGTGTGTGTGTGAGTGTTGGTGGTGGTTAAGGGGGCCAATAGTGCAGATTGTCTTGCTTCTGTCAGTCTATCCCTGGGCAGCTGAGGTTATAATAGTATCTTACCACCCCTGAGTGTGGAGTGAATGAATAATGCAACATTAAAGCACTTTTGTTGTGTTGAAAGGCGCTACATAAATCTCTTGTATTATTACGACGCCTCCGTGGTGTTGAGAAGTGATTTCAAAACGTCAAACACCATCTATAACCTTTAATAATCACACAGCAGGCTGTCAGGATTGTCATCTGAGCTTGTTGTAGTGTTAGACAACACCATCTTTCCTCAGTGCTTGGGCAAAATCGTCCCATCGGCTGTGAATGAGCGCAATCATCAGAGACAAGCCATCGGTGCATTAAGAGCGTCAAGTCACTCCGCTCACCCATAAGCCTTTAAAACAAATGGCATCTCCAGCCCACATATCTGCCCTTCCTATGCCGTACACTTTTACTGCAACCAATCCAAAGAGCCTATCTTCTCACTCACTCCCTCCATCCCTCTGCTATATCAGGACACAGCCTCTCATTGCACTCCGACCACACACACACACACACACACACGTACACACATCTCCGCTCTAGTTAGCTTTCTCTCGTAAAGTTTAATGCTAACTGTAACAAGATGTCAAGGTCCCATGCGGTAATGTAGCGTGCTAGCTATTGCACAACAGAAAGCAATTGGGTTCTACTGAGGAGGGCAGTTGGAGTGTTAATGGAATAGATTACTCACTTTGGATTTCCGAGTGGTTCATTATTGTGTGCAGGAGACTGTCCACATTGGCCTTGCTTGATTGTAAACCGGAGTCTTCATTTGTTCAACCACATGAGATAATAAACAAGGATGCTCTTAGAGATTTGCATGGTATTGTGTGTAATATGTCATTATGATTTAATAAGTAACAGTGAGGAGATTGAAAGTGTTTTTATGTATGATATGAGTTCATGTGAGGTGAAGTACAAGGATTTACATTAGTCTAAAGGAGGTAGGAAATAAATGTCCTTGCTTAAAAATGCATCGCGTAGCTTTTCTGGTGGAGGGTCCGTCAAATACTGTTCTCCACTGCTTTGTCTGGAATATTTCACACTATGGCATTAAAGCTTTCATTCTCCATGGAGACCAAACCAGACCAAGATACAGGTCAGATCTGTGCAGAGGCAACCGTGCTTAACTGTGGGTTGCAATATTTCTCAGTTCAAAACCTCATGGGAATCCATTTTGAGGTGTTCCTGCTGTTCCCTGTAAATTGAAACCGAGCAGTGGTCGGCCCAATCACAGGGCTTCTATACACAGGGGGAGGAGTTTCAGACAATCGCCAGGCCTACACGGAGCAAAACATGGCGGCGGACAGTGATGGTGGCGTATAACGCACTTAATGTGTAAATTTGTATTGCAAAAACGGCTAAATTGGTTTCTGGACATCTTGACACTTGATTTGGTTTTACCTGGTGGAAGTTGGATACATCATTTTGACAGGTTTGCCGTGATTAGCTAAAAACAAACTGGTGGGTGGGCGTTTTGGAGTGGTGCGCTCAATCAGCTCGAGGCATTCTGCTGCAAGTCCCTTCTTTTTGAAACACTTTCAGCCAGAGCCGTTCCAGCTGGATAATGTGTAAAACTCAATTCATCGTGATACACAAATCAATCTAGTTTGAGCCTGATTAACCCCGCTCACAGTCAGGCTGCTTTCTTTCTTGGTATTTTTGAGCAATAACACCACTGTAATTACATAAATGTAAGGCAGAACTATTTAAAGGGATAGTGCGTTTTTTTTTTATGTGAATCTGTATGGCGTCCCCTTCAGCGATGTCGTCCATTAACACTGAATTACCACGGACAGTGTCCTCTGAGCTGAGCTCTGCTCTGGTTCTGTAGCTCATGAAAGTAGTTCCGGTAAGTTAGCGGGGACAGTGAATAAAGCTTGTTTTTCTTCTCAAAACAATATTTGTCCAAAAAGTGATATACTTGCGTCACAAAACAGGTGTCCGCGAAAAATTCAGCAGTCGGAATTGCTTGGTCCTATTTTCTCTCGAGTCGTATCACTGCGCGCCTATTAGTATTATTAGCCTGTTCACCTGTAAACATCCACTTTATACAATACAATGTTATGTGCTTATGATCAGAAGTGGTTAAAGTAGCCAAAGATTGTACTAAAGTAGGTGCTGCTCAAGTAGAAGTACGAAGTAGTGGTCCAAAACAATTACTCATGCAAGTAAAAAAGCATTTTGGAAAACTACTATTCAAGTAAGAATAACTTCAAGAGTAACTGTCAGGACATAGCGTCTGATTATTCCAGTATGCCACCAAATAAAGAAGAGAAGTTTAGAATAATACATCATTAGACATGATAAAAGGAGAAATTAAATTTGTCAACTGGACAAAGTTTGTTTGGTCGAAAACGTTTCGCCGCTCATCCGAGAGGCTTTGTCAGCTCTGGTTCTAGTGCTGGTTAGACCCTGTTTATATCTAGCTGCAGGGAGGAGCTCCTACACTAAAATAGCTCTGAAACTATCTCCACTAATCTGTCTCTTTGTTTTTCAAATTTCTCTGGCGACTAGTTTAGCCTCCCTATTCAAGCCTAACGACCCTCTCCACCCCTCTGCCCTGGCTTGTCTGCCCTAATGTTTCTTTGTCTGTTTTTGACTTGGTTTGAGAATCAAATTATAAATGGGAGACAAGTTATGTCTATCTCCCCCATTTCTGTTTAACGACGGATTCTCTTTTTTGACAAAAATTGCCTCTTTAACCCCCCTCTCAAACCAGTTTTGTTCCCTGGCTAAGATCTGAACCTCACTGTCCTCAAAAGAGCTTGCTGGCTTCTAGGTGAAGATGTAATTTTTGTCAAAAAAGAGAATCCGTTGTTAAACAGAAATGGGGGAGTTAGACATAACTTGTCTCCCATCTATAATTCAATTCTCAAACCAAGTCAAAAACAGACAAAGAAACATTAGGGCAGACAATCCAGGGCAGAGGGGTGGAGAGGGTCGTTAGGCTTGAATAGGGAGGCTAAACTAGTCGCCAGAGAAATTTGAAAAACAAAGAGACAGATTAGTGGAGATAGTTTCAGAGCTATTTCAGTGTAGGGAGCTCCTCCCTGCAGTTAGATATAAACAGGGTCTAACCAGCACTAGAACCAGAGCTGACGAAGCCTCTCGGATGAGCGGCGAAACGTTTTCGACCAAACAAACTGTCCAGTTGAAATTGAATTTCTCCTTTTATCATGGATTCTACCTGGACGACTGAGGGACTCTTCACGCATCATTAGACATGTTTTGACTACTCTGCACATCTCTTCACATAATTGACCAAGGCTATTTATACTTACATAATGTCCACCTTGGCTCAGTCTGTTTTGCAGCTTGACTGGACGTGTTTTGCACATGTCTCTGCCCTGCTCTTGTCCATTTTGAAGGAGCTGTCGGGGCATTTCTTTGTCGTATTAGCGTCTCTGGGGCCTCTCCTCACATTCTGAATTTGATCTGATTGGACTGATCAATAGTCCAAACGGGTAAACTGAAGCTGACGTGGGTGTGAGAGAATGAAGGAGAGAGAAAGAGAAAGAGAGAGAAATACTGTACATACATTGTCTTAAAGTACATATAGTTTCATGTTTTTTTCTAATTATGACATGGTTTGGTTGGATAGTAGCTGTGGTAAATATTTATCTCAGTTTAATATCAGGTAAAGGTGCACTGGGCAACTTTTCTGGTGGAGGATCCGCCACCTGCTTGTCTCTATGGAAATGTTATTGCTTTTCCAGGAATGTTCCACAGCTCTACCTTACCTTTATTAAATTACAGCTGGTTTTATGGCTCAAAAATACTAGAAAAACAGGAAATCTGACTGTGAGCACCTCTCCACAAATCTGACCTGTAACTTGGCCTGGTCTCAATGTGTGATAACATTCCAGATAAAGCAATAACATCTCCATGGAGAAAAGCTTTTGACAGATCCTCTACCAGAAAAGTTACACAATGCACCTTTAAAGGTCCCATGACATGGTACTTCTTGATGCTTTTATATGGCTCCTTAATGGTTCCCTAATACTGTAAATGAATCCTTCTTCAAAATCAACACTCACTGCATGAGATATGACTCTGACAGTCTTCATGAGGCTAGATATGTGTCTAAAATGCTTTATTCTGAGTGTTGCTGCTTCAATGCAAATGAGAAGGACAGAGAGATTGGCTAAGGAGCGGGGGGGGCGGGTTTCCCCCGCTCGAAGCGCAGCTCTGCACCGCTGTCTGCTCGCTTCCGTGTTTAACACAGGAAGACAGATGGGAGACTTTGCAATGGAAAAAAAGCATATTTACACACAAAATAAAATCAAACCACTGGTATTTCAGAGTTCCAGAGGGTCGGGTAAGGGACTTGCGAGCCTAGAAACACTCGGACGTGCCTCCAGGCAAATAAAAAAATGCATTTCGCATTGTAGCGCATTCACAGTCCAAACTCTATGGGCGGGATATACAGGGACGCTGAGCGGAGACAGAGGGAGGGGTTGGAGCTGCATTTGCCGATCTGACCTCAAAAAGGTGCCTTGTCCGAACTCGCCCGTTTCAACACTGGTTTTGTGTAACGCAGAAAAGGACCGCAAATGCTCAGTTTAGACATTTCGCAACTTTTAGCCATGGGGGGGGGCTAAACAGGGTAGGGGAGCTCACATTAACGTTCAAAAACCTCAGAAAGTGAAAATTTCATGCCATGGGACCTTTAAGTGGCAGTTTGTGGTAAAAGTAAGAAAAGTACAAAAATATAAGAAGTAGGGCTGTCAGTTTAACGCATTAATCAGATGAATTAATTACACTGCAAATTAACACGTTATAAAAATTAACGCAATTAATTATGAGCGGAAATTCAATGCGCGCATTTTAAATTTGGCGTGCGGTGAGCAAGTTTATTTATAAAAAGAACAAAGACGTTACTACCTATACGAACACGGTGATTTGGAGATTTTGTCAAAAAGAATTTTCCGATCACCGAAGCTGACGGATCATTTGAACGATAAACACGTCCGGACAAGTTCCATCGTTACCAGTGATAGTGCGCACTTCACCAAACCACCAAACCACGCTTGCAGAACTTGAGAAACGAACGAGCAAAGCGACCATTTGAAAACTCAATCACAAAAACTCAATCGCTCACTCACAATCTCTCCCTCAATCTCTCTCTCCCTGTCTCTCTCTATCTCTCACTCTCTCTTTCTCTCTCACACTCTTAAAATGTGATTAATTACATTCATTAATTACAAATCCTGTAATTAATTAGATTAAATTTTTAATCGCCTGACAGCACTAATAAGAAGTAGAGCTGAGTTCTGTCATCAACACAGAAAATTCCCTTCAAAATGCAGCAGCAAATTATACGCAGGGAACCTCCTTTTTTTTTGAGTATTTCAACATGAATTTAACAATATCTGCCTGAAGGGAGGAACTAACGTCAGGCAGATATGAGGCAGTGTCCACCGGGAATCTGACTTTGAGCAAAAACTCTCAGTCCAATTGACAAAGTTGAATTTTTCTGTTGCAATGGACCGTGCACAACTCCAGGTCTGTTTGTGATGAGGAAACAACATTATAACACAGATCAGAAAGGGCGTAATATGGGCCTTTTAAACAAATCAGCCATTATTATTATTATTATGGACTTTCATGAACGACTTGACTCACAATAAATCTTCTCCCCCAGTTTAATCATCTGCAAGTGGAAATTATTTCTTACTTCAAGTGCATTTTTCTAATTTCAGTGACAAATAATGCAGTAGAGCTCATGAATACATGCCGCAACAAGTCAATACATCATAACCAGTTATTTCCTCTCAAATTAACATTCATATTGCAAATTCTAGCCATGTTTTTGCAGTCAAATATCCTCTTCCTCCCCCTTTTTTTCCCTATACTCCATCATCAACAGTCTATCACTCATTTACATAGACCATTTCAAGCATTTGTCCCAATACAGAGCACATAAAGGAGATATAAGACCGAGCACTAAATCAGAACTGTCCAATCAGCTCCAGTGAAATGAAAAGTAAAGAGAGCCAGAGCTCCACAGAAACAAAGCTGGACTCACACAGAAGGCACGGCCTTTTCATTATTTGTGTTTTGGAGGAATATTTTTGTTTTTGATGGTTTTGACGGTGTTGGAATTTCACATGCAGAGGTCTAGAAAATGCGTGGATCGTATTTTTAATGGAGATGTATAGTTGTTGGAGAGGGTTTCATCATGGAAAGACCTACAAAACGAGAATGTGTTCCAGGCAACTGAGATTGGTTATTTCCCACTTGAAGGTTACGAGTTGCAACCTTAGTCATAGTCATAGTTAGCTTTATTGTCAAATTCTGCCACATGTACATGACATACAGCGAAAACGAAGTTTCGTTTCCCGCTGGCCAAGCAGAGACAGTTGATAGTGACGGCCAGGGGAGGGTCGCGCACCACTGATTCGGAGATAACAGAATAGAAAAAGATGCAGTACAATCAATAACAATATTCACAAACATATTACGACAAAAACAACTGGACAGGTAGCACACTGCGTCTTTTTGTTTGGTAAACTGGGGAAGGGGAGCAGAACAGAATATTGATGAAAGTGATTGAAAACTGAAGCTGAGGCGAGCATTACTAAATAGACAGGGCAACGTGTTTACATAATACAAGGTGTTCCGAATTGATATGTCCATGTTTATAGTGTGCCGTAATAACAAAAAACACAGCTGTGACCTTGGAAGTGTTGTTGAGGAGAAGCAGGGTCAAAACAGCAGTCCTGTTTATCGCAGATTTTCTGGGAGAGTTGAAATTAAAGGGGAAGATGCGCGTAATCAAACACACTTTAGAACTCAGGTGAACAGACAATTGGTCCGAAATCTGGTACTGCAAATTCCCCAACAAGCCAGGCCGTTGAGACTTGCCAGTCCTCCCTCCTGGCGTGTAACAGAGCGTCAGGGGGGTACCCACAGATTGGAGATGGTACAGTTCCTTATTCTGTGTCACCTTTCGATCTAGACCTTCCCTAGTCCGCAACAGCTCTGCTGTGGTGTGAATGTGCATCTTTGGGGGATACTTATTTGCTCCGATGGATCAGAAACATCCCCAGGACAATCAGATATCCAGCCATCAAAAATCCAATAAGTAAAAGGCTCCGTCCGGAAAAGTCGGAAAAGTATGCTCTCCCAAACCCACATTTCTTCGTGCATGCCAGTTTGCGTTGAGGGACCAGCTTATCAATTAAATAATTTAGGATTTCAAAAATCTATTCCAACAGGTGGAACAGAGACAAAGACAAGAGAGGTACGCAGACATATAGAGCAGATAGGAGATAAGGGAGGAAAAAGAAACACGTCTACGTTAGAGCGTTCCATCTGAATTTACTAACTACCTGAATTATAAACAATATGGCTAATGATAAACTGTTTGAGATAGAGAAATGTAAATGTCTCTAACATAAAATTGTCAGATTTAAAGATATCATGTGTGCGTTTATTTAATCTTTTCTTACTGGTAGATGTCAGATGTGAAGCTCATAATTTGTTTACTTTGGACCTGAACATTTGAATAGTTTTAAAAATGCTGCATTGCCCTAACCTGGCTCACACCAGATTGATCTATGGGTGTCATTTTGGTCATAAAATGTTCTTACTAACCCGCTCTACGTGATCACACTCGTTTAGTCCACTTCTTCATACAGTCTCTGAGTTCTACACATTATCAATCTGGAACAGCTCTCGTTGAAAGCAATTGGAAAACTCTGAATATCATGGTGAATATTTGAATCGGAGTGGTTGAAAAATCAAACTGTTGAAAGAAAAGCACAGACATCTTCCCTGTCCATAAATGCACAGTTTTTCCACAAACTAAATAGTCTGTATTGATGCTAAAATAGGCTGAAGTATGTCGGCGTTGCCATGTTTGTTTTGGTTCGATTGAGTTCTTTCGGGCCCACTATAGTGAGAATCCATCTTGCTGTGCACGGTTAGTTTGCTCCTGTCTGCTGCAAAAAAACACCAAACCTGTATTTTGAAGTGACTTCTTAATGGTGACTGAAAGGACATGGATTTTTTTGTGAATTGGTGTCGAAAATGATTCAACAAAACGTCTCAATTCAAAGCTTTCAAAGCATATTCAGACATCAAGCTTTCACCTTCCTCTAACTCCATTTTATACTACTTGTATTCTATATTCTTAATGATGTTATGGCAGTTTGAACACAACCCATAGAACCCATTACAATTTGACGTCTCTATGCATTCATTTGATTCAAAATAATTCAAGGTTCATGAGTTTCTTCACCAGGCCTCCTCTGGGATTATCTGATCTGGGGTTACACGGGAACATTCAGTGTCTTCTTTGTTTCGTCTGCACAACTTCAATATTTTAGAAATATAGCACAATTAAAGCACATTTCTTTTAAGGCTTCTTTCCAGACTTATATTGATTTAGTTTGTCATTATGAGACCAATTGAGCCATTTCCTCTTGCTGTCCATGTTAAAAGTGCTATATCTGATTTTTACGGTCTTAAAAATGTGAAAGACAGAAATAGTTCATTTTAAATGGCTTGCAGTGGTCCATAGTTACTCCTCACTTATCTTATGCATTGAGAGTCTCGTAATTATTCATTATGATGAGTTTATAAGTAATTTCCACAGCTCTCAGAGACCAGAGATTGCCTTCACAGTAAAGCTAACAACTACTATCAAAGTTCAAAGTCAGCTTTATTGTCAAAAACCATATGTACAGGTTGCACACACAGGATTTGAAATTGCAGCGCCCCCTAGGCCCACAGTGAACATAAAACATCTGATAAACAAGACAATAAACACAGTGACTAAAACATCACATATACCCCTAGCAGAAGTACAGTAAACTTGTATATCCTCCTGAGACCCGGCACATTCATTTGTGTCCTTTCTAGGGGACATTGAATTAAATTATTGAGTTAGTGGACAAAGAGTTATCTTTTAAGTGTTTTGAGATAGACTCTGGTTTGTTTGCCTGGAAGAATCCATGACTCATCGCTGTACCAGCGACGAGTCTGGTAACGCTTGGTCCAGAATGCGCTGCCGTTGCGCTTAGACAGACAGCTAAGTGAACCAATCAGAGAACAGTTAACGGACAGCGACGTGAACCAAGCCGGTAGGAAGCAATGTAAAAACATCTTTTTTGAAAAGAAAGGCCTCTAGAGCTGTCAGCTGCTGTGGTTTTAAGGAATCGATGTGTTTTAGGTCATTTAAGACCAATTTTACAGCTGAATGGAAGGGACGTTGCGGGCAAAGGCGGGTGCACTGACGTCACCATCTTTGAACGAATCAGAATCGCGGAGTCCGTTGTTAACCGGGGGAGCGAGGGTGGAGCGAGGGTGTCCAAATGGTATCGCGCTGTATAGCAAATACAGAGAGATATCATTTGGCTGGCCAGGTAACTGGTTTGTGGCTGCAATAAGCAAATAAATAAATAAACAAGAAATTAAAAGGGAGTCTAAAAACTTTTTGAGGCAACTGTAGAAGCTTGTCAGAGATGTCATCAAAAAACATGTTTTTGTTAGGTTGTTAACTTCACATGGATTTAACACTATTACAGTCCATTAGAGGAGATGTTACAACATTATAAATAAGAATAAAATCAACAAAATGTAAACGCTAAGGTGTTCATTTACCTCCACTTTTTCCCCCCTTCGGGTCCCAGGAGGATATGATTCACATAAGTAAAACACACAATGTGAAGCGTAATGAAGCTCAAATGGTGTCATTTAAGCAGCAGTGTCAGTGTCATTTAAGCAGCATTGTCAGTGTCATTTAACTATCCTATGCCTGTACCGTTTACTGTTCAGTAGAGCTTGGCAAATGCAGTTCTGAAGGCATTCAAATAATTCTAGTGAAGGTGTTTGGAGTTTAAAAACAATGTGGAACTTTTTTTTCCCAGTTTGAGAGAAATCAGCCTAAATATGCAGAGTTTGTTCTAAGCGTGAATGAAACAAAACACAACTCTGTGCAGAGCTCGCTGTGTCGATAAAGCTAACAACAACTAGCCAAACGTGCAATTTTTCTACATTTTCTTATTTCTTATTATTATTACTTATCTTGTCTGTATGCACTTTTTTTGTTCTAATTTTCTTTTTGCACTAAACTGTCTGGAGCTATTGTGGCAAGTGAATTTCTCCTGTGTGAGATCAATAAAGTCTTATCTTATCTTAGCATGCTAACACGCACTTTTGATTCTTGGACAATACAATGTTTTTTAATTAGATCCAGACAGAACACATTGGACTTATTTTTGGACTTATCTGTAATGGGGCAAGACCGATTTTGATCAAATACATGAAAAGAAATAGGTAGAACCACCTGGAGACGCCTGATACAGATCATGTGATTAAACGTGCACACATGTTGTAATGGAGAGGCAGCTTCAGAGCTCCAGAGCGTGTTCTGTGTAAGTGGATTTCGGTGCTTTGGCCCGACGGAGCTCCAAAGATAATCTCATCAGGCGACGTGATGAGCTCTATTTGGGACGGCCTGATTAACAGAGCAGTTACCCCAGTTCTGTGACCGCACCATTAAGGACAGCGTGAGAAATGATGTGTGCATTTACTAGCCTCAAAAAAAGCCTGCTCTGTTTTGTTGGGGTATTTTACTTCTATGGTGTATTAACGGCTAACACAGTAACAAATATAATTCACCTTGTTACTCTTTATTGTGCTGAAAAAAATGCTTATATTCACTGAAAAAGATCCCATGACATGGTACTTCTTGATGCTTTTATATGGTGCCTTAATGGTTCCCTAATACTGTAAATGAATCCTTCTTCAAAATCAACACTTAGTGCATGAGAAAGACACATGTACAGAGTCAGAGTCAAAAAATAACTCTCTGAACGACTCATTCTGGGCCTTGTTGCTTGAATGCAAATGAGAAGGACACAGATTGGTTAGAGGAGCGGGTGGGGGTAGGGGCAAATGCGCCGCTGGTTCCTTGTTTTAGCGGTGCGCTGTGCCTGGCCCCACTTCCGCGTGTGTAAGCGCGAAGGAGGAAAGGAGAGCCTTTTCAATGAAAAAAAACACATTTTCACAGAAAATAAAATTAAACCACTGCTGTTTCAGAGGTCCAGAGGGTCGGGTAAAGGACTTCCGAGTCTAGAAACACTCGCATGTGCCTCCAGGCAAATAAAAAAATGCATTTCGCATTGCGTAGCTCCTCCGCAGTCCAAATTCTCTGGGCGTGATTTCCAGAGACAGGGGGTGGAGATCCAGACGGTGGTGGAACTGAATTTGCATTTCTTTTTTTGATCTGACGTCAATAAGGTGCCTTGTCCAGAATCGCCCATTTGAGCTGTGTTTTTTTCAAACGCAGAAAAGGATCGCAAATGCTCAGTTTAGACATTTCGCAACTTTTAGCCATTGGGGGGCCTAAACAGGGTAGGGGAGCTCACATTAACGTTCAAAAACCTCAGAAAGTGAAAATTTCATGCCATGGGACCTTTAAAATGCTTAGTTTCAGTTTCGTTTTTTGGTACTTTGATTCTCCCCTCCCCTTGCCCCCTTCAGAGTGCACATTACATCAGTTTTGTGAAGTTTTACTGTATTGTTTTGTATCATGCTTTTGTATATTTCTGAAAAATGGCCACGCGGGGCCTTGGATGACGTAGGCTCGTGGGCTGAACATTGGACAGAATTTTATTGCCAACCGTAAAGAGGGTTTCAATAGGGCCCAGGAGAGATTGCTAGATTACTCAAACATGCAAGGATGTTGTCTAAAACGTCTTTATATGTATGTTTTTGATGAGGGAACAACGTTATAACGAGGTAGAAAGCTCTGAAAACTTTTAATGCTGACATCCAGTTGGTTTAAACCTAAAAGGACTCTTTCTGTCCTGAATCCTCACCACCTAAACCCAAATCAGTGCTAGTGCAGCCTCTGGAGCTCAGTGAATGAAATCTGGAGGTTCTGAGCTTTCACATGTGACGTGTCGATGTAGTGAGAATGAGAAAAACCTGTATGTATCCTCTATCTGCAGGTTAAGGCACTGACAACAGGTTCAGTTTTGATTTTTTTTTTAAAGATCCCATGACATGGTACTTCTTGATGCTTTTATATGGCTCCTTAATGGTTCCCTAATACTGTAAATGAATCCTTCTTCAAAATCAACACTCAGTGCATGAGAAACAGAGATAAGATGAGAAAGAGTCATAAATACCTCTCTCAAACACTTTATTCTGGGCGTTGTTGCTTGAATGCAAATGAGGAGAAAAGAGCTGGCCAATAGTAGAGGGTGGGGGCGTGGCCAAACTCTCCGCTCTGAGCTCTGAGCACTCAGCTGATCCATTTCCTTGTTTTTGCACGGGGGGAGAGATTTGAAGCGTTCCATTGAAAAATAAACACATTTCCACAGAAAATAAAATTAAACCACTGCTGTTCAAAGGTTCAAAGGACTTCCGAGCCTGGGGGGGGGGGGCTAAACAGGGTAGGGGAGCTCACATTAACGTTCAAAAACCTCAGAAAGTGAAAATTTCATGCCATGGGACCTTTAAAAACTGTAAGAGCGCAGGCTACATAGAGTTCCTTTAAGGTAGAAATGTTTTGTTTAAAGGGGGGCATGACACCAAAAGACAGCAGGATAAGAGACAGCAGCTAGCTCGTAGTACCTAAGGTGTAAGGGCCAGGCATAGGTCTGACACGGGAGCGTCTCTATAATACATGTGCTGTGATGTACTGCATGTAAACGCCTGTACATGTTTTATGAGTTCACTCTGACCCACTGACACTGCGGGAGAAACATGGACTCCGCTCCAGGCTAAACCTCATAATGTGTAGAGTATGTCACTGCCACAAGGAAAATACAACTACCTGAATCAGAATCAGAATGGGCATCTTGATTTGAGTAGTTTGGATGAGATTTCATTAATTATTATGGCTAGATGATGTTGTATAAAGATATTTTGACTGTTGGGTTATATAGATCTTACTTATGTATAGACTTTAAAACACACAGGAGCACTTCCTTGTTTCAGTGTGTACACTAGAGAGTTGAAATTGAATCATTACGTCTGAATCTGGCTCAGTGGTTAAGAGGGTTTGCCCCATAACCCAAAGTTCACCAGCTCAATCCATTGGATAAGTGCAAACTGCCATTTTATTCTGTAACATTTCAGGAGAAAGCGACATTTGGCACGACGTAACACAACCTCACTGAATTCTACGGAGTTTTGAGATGCATTTTCCATTTGTAAAGTGTCCTGTGCTAGACACGTTTAAAGGAAAAGTAACGTTTTTTACAATTTGAGACTTATTTCGGTAATAAAACAAGTTGTTTTACTCACCCATAGCACTTTGGTGTCATATGGAGCATTTCCAGAGATGTTTTAGATTAGCGTTAGGCTAACGCCGTTAGCCTAGCGCGACTTATAGCCATAGCTCGGGGCATTCCCCGAGCATGTAATATGCCCCGTGCGGGCTCCAAATAACACAAACTTTAGCAATTTTCAAATCATAGAAGCTCGATGTCTTTAGTCTACGATTTCGTTTTCGTCAAAAGTGGCCTGTAATCCAAGATTTAGCCATAGATTCGAGTAGATGAGGACGCCAGTGCGCACCCAGTGTGCTCTCAGCTCCCGGGACCCAAACATGGACCGCAAAGCTGTAAACTATGGATAAATCTCGGATTACAGGCCACTTTAGATTCAAACGAAATCGTAGAGTAAGACATCGAGCTTCTATGATTTGAAAAGTGCTAAAGTTTGTGTTATTTGGAGCCCGCATGGGTCATATTACATGCTCGGGGAATGCCCCAAGCTATGGCTATAAGTCGTGCTAGGCTAACGGCGTTAGCCTAACGCTAATCTAAAACATCTCTGGAAATGCGTCATATGACACCAAAGTGCTATGGGTGAGTAAAACAACTTGTTTTATTACCGAAATAAGGCTCAAATTGTAAAAAACTTTACTTTTCCTTTAATGCCATACTTTGGAACATTCCTGAAAATTAACAACATCTCTGTGGAGAGCAGGCTGTGTTCCCTAATCCAACCTCAGTGTATTCTATGGAGTTTTGGGATACATTTCTTCCCAGTATGCATTTTTAACTGGTGGTCCTGATCTAGACAAGTTTAATGCCATACTGTGGAACATTTCTGGAAAAAGCAATAACATCTTTATGGAAACAAGCAGGTCATGGGCCCTAACGCAACCTCAGTAAATTGTATAGAGTTCTGGAGATTTATTTCTTCTCAGTTCTCCCCATTTGTAAAGTCATAAAGCCATACTGTGGAACATTTCATAAAATCAGCAACATTTCTACGGAAACAAGGAGGTGGCGTTTCCTAACAAAACCTGAGTGAATTCTATGGAGTGTGGAGATTAATTTCTTCCCAATTTTCCATTTGTAAACTGTCTCTAAGCGTCTCTAAAGATTAGACTCGTAACTAAGCCAGACGGTGCCCTGAGCGAGGTTTAATGCCATACTGTGGAACATTTCACCATCTCTAAGACAAGCACTTCATTACCTAACACAACCTCAGTGTATTTTATGGAGTTTTGAGATGAATTTCTTCCCAGTTTTCATTTGTAAAGTGTCTCTAAGCGTCTCTAAAGATCTGACTTGTAACTAAGCCTGATGGTGCCCTGACCTGGGTTTAATGCCATACTGTGGAACATTTCATTGAATAAAGCAATACCATCTCTAAGACGAGCAGTTCATGTTACCTAGCACAACCTCAGTGTATTCTGTGGAGTTTTGAGACTCATTTCTTCCCAGTTTTCATTTGTAAAGAGTCTCTAAGTGTCTCTACGGACAATTTTCCTGAACTTGGTGATGTTGTGTTTGGCGCAGGAGCAGCTAAAGCACTTAACCCCTCTCTAGTGTGTGTGACGGGTGGGCACTGGTCCATACGAGGAGACCAGGCCTCAACCGGAGTTTATCTAACGCGCTGTGGCACCATTAACTGCTAATTGTTACCTGAAAGTGCAGAGATAATTCATTAACCTTTTTAAGCTTTATGTGTTACAATGGTGGTCCCTTGTTCCATTCAGGGAAGTTTATGTCACGGTGTTTAGTGAGGTTGTCCCCTTTTGAACTTCACTGCTCTTGTGGGATAGATGAGGCAATGAGAAGAAATATTAGGCTTTTTTGGGGTGTTAAGTATTAAACTATAACAAATGTGGGTCTTTCTTTTACATTTTCTACATTCTAAACTACAATATTGGTCTAAAATAGGTTCACTTCCTGACTTCCTGTTTAAAACTGCTTAAATGGTGGTCCTAAATAGACTCTTGTGAGCTTTAAGCCAGAATAAGCCAATATAATGTTGTTTACCTCATCAAAACAGACCTGGAGTTGTGTTTTTTTTTTCATTCACACATGTTTAACTAATTCTTTATTATTAGTCTGTCCACATCTACAAAGCTCAAAATGCTCTGTTCCATCTTAGACTTAGACAAACTTTACTGAAATTGTTTTGGGTACAGTAGCTCACTCATCAAATATATAACAGAGGGTAACAAAAAATAGATGGAATAGCAAAAAAAGGCCAATAGACCAGTGTCAAATGAGACATAATTATAAAAAATGTATATGTAAATGTAAATGTATATGTACAAATCAGAATAAAATAGAAAAATAAGTAAAATGATACAATCTCAAATAAGATGTAGTGATGTAGTTTTTGTTTTCAAATTAACAGCTCCTTTTACCTTCAGTAGAGAGGGACAATTCCAGGGTTTAAAAACACAGTAGAGCACTTCCTTTATTGTCACCTGACATCACAAGGTGGAACAGTGTGTGTTAAACAAAACACAATTCCTGGTATGTTTTTGATGAGAAAACAACATTATAACATATCAGAAAAAAGCTATCTATTAGGGCTGGGAATATTAACGCGTTAATCGCGATTAGATTAATGTAAGTTATGATCGCGAACAATTTTTTTAATCGCGATCAGAGTTTGCCAGCATTTTCCGCAATTCTACCATCCATATGCAGCTCATTTGGTTGTATTAATTAAACTCATTGTCGGTTAAACGCGCTATTTTGAGTTTGCTAGTATTTTGTTCCTTCTACGCATCCGTAGGCAGCTCGAGCGGGCTTCAATCGAGTCGTCGGCATTGGCAAGGAAGGACACGCTGTTGTCTTCAGTTTAGCCAACTTAGCCACTATTACTGGTTCATTGTTACTTTTTCCTTTCTCTGCACTTTTTTGAAATAAAAAAAATTGTGAGAAATACTTTGCATTGTGAGTTTAACTTTAGATTCGAACGGTCTTACTGCAAGATATCAATTTTAAACATGCAAAATAAATCACGATTAATTGCGATTAACTATGAAATTTCTGAGATTAGTTGCGATCAAGAAAATTAATCGTTTGACAGCCCTACTATCTATATATGAGCCCTTAACCATGATAGCAAGCCGGAGATTTTCATTTATTAGTTTTTATTTATGTTAAAAATCGTCAACCCTATATACATGATCTGGAATCAGTAAAAAGTACTCTACTCTGTACTAATACAAGTACAGAGCAGCAGGCGTTCTATGGAGTTTTGAGATTTGTTTGTTCCCAGGTTTCTATTTGTAAAGTGTCTCTAGGCGTCTCTAAAGATCTGACTCGTCCTCAGTGAGACAACTGAATGCCATGCTGTGGAACATTTCAGAAAATCAACAACATCTCTTTGTAGGTAAGCACCCCACAAGCCCTAACACGGCTCAAGCTCCAATATGCATGAATGAATTGAAATACAACTATGAGTGCGCTGATGTTAAGGGAGCACTGTTAGAACACGGTTAAAAGCTTATGAAAGTTATGTGGCCTTCAAAGACATTTCACTGATTCATTGCATCACATTAAAGCGTCCATCATACAGCATCATGTTGACAATAGCTATAATTCTGATTTGCTATTCACTCCCATTGTTGCGCGCAAAAAAACAGTCCACATTTTATTCTAGAGTTCAAAGTGACTGGTATTATACGAGCTGTATTATCCTATTTTACAAAACACAAAAACATGCCTTATGTCATGTCAAAAACGCAATTATGTTATAATCTATTCGCTGTTTAATCGTTTGTATGGAGTTCTTGTCCCTCCCACAGCTCAAATAGATTGGTACCACCTAGTGACATCATCGGGTGAAATTAAAGTTCAAAGTTCAAAGTCAGCTTTATTGTCGCACACACAGGATTTGAAATTGGAGCACCCCCTAGGCCCACAGTGAACATAAAACATCTGATAAACAAGACAATAAACACCATGACTAAAACATCACATATACCCGTAGCAAAAGTACAGTAAACTTGCATATAATACAAATAGGTAAAACACACAATGTGTAGCGAAATAAAGCTCAAATGGTGTCATTTAAGCAGCAGTGCTATTGTCATTTAAGCAGCAGTGTCATTAGGGGAGGGAGGGCAGGGAGAGAGTTCAGCATCCTGACAGCTTGGTGGATGAAGCTCTTTCAGTCTGCTGGTCTTGGCCCTGAGACTCCTCAGTCTCCTCCCTGATGGCAGCAGACTGAAGAAGCAGTTGGATGGGTGGGTGGGACCACCCAGAGGGCTTTGCGGGTGAGGCGGGTGCAGTAGATGTCCTGCAGGGAGGGGAGAGAGACACCCACGATTCTCTCAGCTGCTCTCACTACTCGATGTAGCCTTTTCTGGCAGGACACGGTGCAGGTGCCATACCACACAGTGATGCAGCTGGTGAGGATGATCTCTATGGCGCCTCTGTAGAAGGAAATACTTTATACATTTTCTATGCACCTTTACTCAAAACGTAGTCAAATTGAAAGCTAGCTGCTATTGTTTGTAACCTCATTTGAAATGAAGTCTTGTTAAAGTGTGCTAAGAAATCATTGTTGAAATACCTGGAAAATCTGTTCCACCTTGTGATGTCATGATGTAGCAGTTTTCAAGTTAACAGCTGTGTTTAACTTTTATTTAGTAGAGCTCAGAAATTCCATGGCTAAAATGATCCAAATGATTCTAGTGAAAGAGTATTGAGTTTAAAAACACAGTGGAACATTTCTTCTATTGACACATGACATCACAAGGTGGAGAACAAAGCCTAAATATGCAGAGTTTTTATGTTTGGAAATGAAATAAAACACAACTTTAGGTATGTTTTTGATGAGGAAACAACATTATATCATGGATCGGAAAATAGCGTAATATGGGCGCTTTAATGACAATTAAATGTAAACTTTTAATTAAAACAGATACATCTTTTAGCCAAGAGTACACAGAATCGATACCCAACTGTTTTTTTTTGTATATGAGCTCCTTATAATAATGCATTTCCCTGTGTTCTTTGTGCTTCTCCTCGGCTGAAAATAGACTCACAATAAAAGACAGAGAGAGGATTAGCGCGAGGCAGCTCCAGAAATCACATTTTTCTATTCTGACTGTTGCAGCACAAATAGGTCAGAAAAAACAGAGATGCTCAGTCAACAAAGCATCCAGACTCAATATGAGACTGTGCCTGTCAGCTGAGGTCAAGGGTTTATTGCTTCAGAGATTATGAGAGGTTTTTAACGTTCTTTGCACCAAAAGTCAATATTTTAGAATAGAAATTATTATAAGATACAACATGGCTGATGGCGATCTATCGGTGCAAAGTATCAATAGTACCAATTTTGATGTGCATGTGCGAACCTTGTCTTAAAGCCGAATTGTGTAACGTTTCTGGCATAGGGTTCGTCAGATGCTTGTTTCCGTGGAGATGTTATTACTTTGTCTGGAATGTTTCGCAGTATGGCATTAAACTTTTCTGTCATCATGGAGAACAAACCAGACCAAGTTACAGGTCAGAATGCCTGTTTTTCCTAGGTATTTCTGAGCAGTAAAACCACCTGTAATTGAGTAAATGTAAGGTGGAGCTGTTTAATGTCACACTGTGGAACATTCCAAGCGTAGCAATGGCTTATCTACAGAAACAAGCAGGTGACGGAGCCCCAACCGAAAAGTTGAGGGTCCGTGCACCTTTAAGATTGGATTGTACAAAGGATAATCTCACTGCTTTGTGGTTGCCTTTTTCTTCTAACAGGTTATGAATGACAACTTTAATCTTATCAAATGGACAGATCTAAGTGGATTTGCAGGTCCAGGACACAAATACATGAAAAAAAAAACTCCTTAAGATTGACTGTAGAGAAAAGGCTTTACTCTAAGTCTATTAAAGCACCTATATTACACAAAATGGATTCCTGTGAGCTTTAAGCCATGTTCAAATACTGTTACCTCTTACCTCAAACATACCTGGAGTTGTGTTTTTTTTCCCATCCTGTATTTTTAGTCTGTCTACAACTCCAAAGCTCAAAATGTTCTGCTCCACCTTGTCATGTCATGTACTGGTGATTTTCAACTTGCTACTTTCTTTTACTTCAGCAGAGATTGCCGATTCCGGGGCTGAAACCATCCAAATGATTCTAGTGAAGGTGTGTGGAGTTTAAAGCTGCACTGTGTAACTATCCTGATGGAGGGTCCACCTTCTGCTTGTCTCCATGGTGATGTTATTGCATTGCCTGGGATGTTCCACAGTATGGCATTATACAAGAGTGAGAGAATCTTGAAAAGCTTTTTGCTCAACGTTCTGAAATCTCATGTGCATGCTTTCAAATGGCCACAAATTCTTCAATTGTTCTCAGGTGAGATTCCATTTGTAAGGCATCGTTGGAAAGCTTAGAATTTACACTTTCAGAATCTGTGAATAACTCAAAACGCGGTACGGGTACGGTAGCTGAGTGGGTAGCGTTCATGCCTCACAGCAAGAAGGTTCCGGTTTCGATCCCCACGTTGCCCGGGCCATTACTGTGTGGAGTTTGCATGTTTTTCTGGGTGCGTTTCATCCGGGCATCAACACAAAAACATGCTCCATAGGTAAAATCCTCCAGCTGAGGTCCTGACCAAAGCCGAGTACAGGGGGTCCTCGGGTTACGACGTAGATCCGTTCTTCGTCGTAAACCGGATTTTGCCTTTGATCTTCCAACCAAAGCACCAATAACCTTTCCATCTCAATAATTAGACCACTACGCTGCTTGGTTATCACTGCCGCTTTCATAGGAGCAGATCAGAGCCCACATCAGGTACTTCCGCCCACATTGGGCACGCACATGAGGCTGTTTTCTTCTCCCTACAACCACAACAGAGCGTATTCTTCCGTCGTGCGCCGTGCGCCGTTCGCCGTTCGCGTTTGTTTACATCTCTTACCACGCTAAACCGCATAAGACGGAATGACGCGTAATATATACATATTTTTTTTAATGGGGGCGCGTTCGTAACCACGAAACGTCGTAACCCGAGACCGTCGTAACCCGAGGACCCCCTGTAATAAGATCATGAAGATGGGTCCCCGGGCGCCTGAAAGATGAGCCGCCCACTGCTCCTGAAGGATGGGTCAAATGCAGAGAAATTATTTCCCTATGGGGATAAATAAAAGGATAATAAAATAAAAAATAAAATAAAATAAAACACATCCGGGAAGACGGTCGCATATATCTTGTATTTATTCAGTTACATGTGCTTTTATTTCTCAAAACTACCACAACGCATGCATTATTACTGTGAGCCGGTCTGCTTTTATCCATGGAGATGGGATGGTTAAATAAAATGCCATACTGTAGTACATTTCAGGAAAAAAAACAACAGAGCAAAGCAGGTGTCAAACACAGTGCACCTTTAAAACCACAGTGGAGCACTTCCTGTATTACCACATGAGATCAGAAGAAGAAAAAGTCAGCCTAAATATGCAGGTTTGTGTGTTAAACATGTGAGAATGAAACAAAACACAACCCCAGGTCTGTTTGTGATGAGGAAACGACATTATAACAGATCGGAAAATAGCATAATATGGGCCCTTTAAGGAGGTGAAATAAAGAACAGTGACATACAGCAGAGGCTTAGGGCAAACAGAAGAATATGAACGGTCAAGTGTGTCGACTTTTTGCTTTATCCCTGGTAGTTTAAAACACATTATTTTACCGACACTATAAATTTCTCCAAAGGTCTATGAGTATAAAATGGTGTGGTTAATGGTGTGGGTTGACTGATACATTATTGTACGTGTAAGCAGTTTTTTGTTTGGGCTTTTCTGTGCAGAAGAATCAGACTGTCTCACATAATTCCCCTGTGTTATTAAAGGGGACAGGGCTGAAATGACTTGTACCATTTTCCATGTGTTTGAACGAACTTTCCCTTGCCCTTGTACAGCTATGATGTGACAGATCGTTTTGCGCACTGACTTTGGTCATCGTAAAAGAGCGCTCGAGCTGGTGTGAACCTTCTGATTCACATTAAAAGCTCACAGTGGCTCCACTCTCACCCTGGAGCCGGGTGAATGCGGCCGACCTCGGGACGACCCACGCCATCCACGGTGACAGTAACAGAGCTGGAATTGCGTAGAAAAGCTCAGATCACGTATATTTGTATGAATGGGTGCTGTAGAGCTGCTGTTTGACACGTTCGTTTGATGTGGAAATTTGGGTCAACTTCATATCAGCCACACGTCTCCTCCTAAAAAGCTTTTTCTCCTTCACCACCAGTGCGTAAAGCAAATATTCATGGGGCTCTGTCCAACTGAAGCGCATTCTTTCAATTGGACAGTTCTGTGATAGTTCTCTGATCATGTGGCTTATGGTGTGTGAACAAGACCATAACCAAGTAAACAGAACTGCAGTGCATCTAGTACGCACTGGGGTTCAAGATTCAAGATTTCAAGATTTCAAGATTGTGTATTTGTCATATGCAGGATCAACACAAGGTCAACAATGCAATGAAATGCTTAGGATCAGAAGAACCGTTGACTCGCTAAGATAGTCAAGAAGTACTAATAGCATGCAATAATAGTACATGGTAAAAAAGTGTTGCAAAAAGTGCAGGGGAAAAGGTAAACAATACAATAAAAAGAATATGTAATAAAATATAAGAAGATACAAAGGTACAGGTAGGATTAAATAAGGTGTAAGTAGGGTTGCAACAAAGAGTGACATAACGTGTGAAAACGACCTTAGCGAGTGAGGGGAGCATCAAAAATAAAAGCAAATTTAAAACATGTTAATACGTTGTTTTCGGTGCATTTTCAAAACAGTAAAAGACCCAAAGATCTAAAGATGTCATGTGTTAACAGTTAGGCAGCGTCACATTTCTCTGTCTTACCCCCTACCCCTTGGTTTTGCGCGGTCATGTGAGGGCAAGGGGTGTCCCGATTCTAATTTTGATCAAGGGTTCGGGCTAAAACGAAGTAAGCTCTCAACCAGACTTGAAACGAAGGGGTACGACTACAAGCTCAGGCAGGTTTCGGGATCAGGATGGCAGCGTCACATCGACCAGCCAAGGAGTCTCATAAATGTATTTTCAGCAGTTGTAATTATCGATTAACAGTTTAGCATGGTTTACAGTTATGACGGTTATGTTTGTCAGCTTTTTCAAAAGGACCTCAATGAGACTTTGGTTGGAATTGAACAGACAGGCACTTTAATCTTTGACTCAAGTGAAATACAGGACATAGGATCTTGCTCCGTCTCCACATCGTCCCGCATCGTCTCACATCGAACTGAGCACAACAGTTGCTTATATACAGGGGTCTGGTATGCTGAGTATGCAGTCACTAAGTTTAGCTACATATAGTTGTTACCTTTTAAGGGTCTTTTGAGTTACACACAAACATAGCCTATAGAAGAAGGAAGGGAACAGGTGGAATGTATACAATTACGCCTCAGTTGCTAAAACTCCCTTGAAACTAAGGTCACACAGTTTCCACAGTATACAGAATATGCTAAATACAGAGAATGTAATTTGATATATAGAATAATTCCCACATGTTCTACGTTACTTTTAGTGAACTGTTGTTGCTGTGTCTGTTTAGCCGACGTTATCGTTTTCATCGAACTTTCACGTATAAACAAGCTAGATTTTTGTTGAGCTGAGGTACCTGATAATCCTTGACATGGCAAGGGATGATGACGCAAACGGTAATCGAGTGGTGTCACATTTCTTAGGGGAACATTCGTACCCCGAGCCCTCTCAGCTTGTTATCGAGGGGCAAGACAAAGACGTAGATAAAGGGATAGGGGAAGGGGTAAGAGAGAGTAATGGGATGCAGCCTTAATCCCCCATAGAAGTAAAATACTCCCTCTTTTAATCATGTCATCATCATGATTGCAATTTATAAAGAACAAAATGTAAAATAATTAAGCATTTTATACCTATCTTCTTTAAATAAACATAATATTTCTTCTTTAAGGACACCACAGTTACGACCACAGTAACTAGTATTTCTTCCAGCAGATGCTCCTTCTCTCCTCTGCTTTAGTGTACAGCCTGGGCCCATATGTGGCTTCTATATCCTCACTATTTACATGTCGGAACATCTCTGGAGGTAATTTATGGACTTAAGGCTCCGTATGTTTGCACTGAAGTCTGCCTGCTGCTCTGAGTAAGTAATGACAACATAAAGATTATTTATAACATGGGACAGGCACAGAGACACATACGTGAGATGTGTCCTCTGATACATGCATGGCCCCCTGCTGTGAGTCTATGAGGGAGCGACACTGGAGGTGATGGAGGAGGAAGATGGAGCAGGGTGCAGTAGATTATAAAAGCGTTGTGGTATTGTTTTATAATGGGTTTACAAGATGACAGTGTGAGCAGAAAACAGATGTAAGAACATAACATGAAGTCATTGTTGTCGTCTGTAGCTGCATGGCACTTCTGACAATCTGTAATTTATTATTGACATTTTTGCATTTTTATTAGTTATTTCATTTGTATTAAGAGTTTTACCATGACATACACATTTTCTTTAGACCATAGGGATTTCAGATTGGTTAGGGTTCTTGGAGTAGGAAGGGATACAGCCAAAGTACCCAACTTTTTTTTAATTTATTTATCACAAATGAGTACGTTTTGTTTGATGTTTTCATGCAAATAGAAAACACTGATCTATGTAATTGTGTAAGAAAGAACCATGTGAGATGTGAGGTGATGGTCCACCCTGTTTCATGCTTTGTTTTTGTTTTGTGAGAGACAGGAACTACTTAGACAAATTTAAACGTTCTCCTCTCACTCTAAATTCAACCCTATTTTATACATAATTTTCATTTTTATTAGAGTTTTGTTGATGTGTCTTGAGTTTATTCAGAGGAACTTTCAGCAGGTTATCTGTTTGTGTTTGTATGTAAAGGCAAAAGGAGAAATTCAATTTGTCAACTGGACAAAAGTTTATTTGGCAGAATACTTTTCGCAGTTCATCCGAGTTGATTCTTCAGTTCTGGTCAGACGCTGGTGGACACTGCCTATATCTGCGTGAAGGGAGGAGATAATTACAATGAAATTACTTTGAAACTATCACACCTGCTTGTTTTCAGTTTCTGTTAGTTAGATGGGTCTATTAGATCTGCAGTGGGAGTGGAGTGTGGGGTCTTGTTAGCAGAATTCAGGACCATAATGGGTGTTTTCACAGATTTTTGGACCTGACCTGCTGCCCTATTGTTTTCTTTTGATTTAGATTTGAGGATCGAGTTATATATGGGAGACAAATGACATCTGAGAGCTCCATTTTTGTTCAAGGAAGGATTCTCTTTCTTGACAAAAATAGCCTCTTTAACTCCCCTCTCAAACCAGTTCTTTTCTCTGGCCAAGATCTGTACCTCACATTGTGTGTAAACCTGATCTTATCCAGTCCCAGAAGCTAAGCAGGGTTAGGCCTGGTGAGTACTTCGATGGGACACCAGGTCCTACAGTTGAGCAGCACTGACTCTACTGCAGATTTTCTTGTGTCCTTAGGCAAGACACTTCACCCATCTTACCTATCTTGTGTGACTGTGGTGTGTCCGTGACTATTGGTGGGGGTTGGAGGGTCCAGTGGCGCAAATTGGCAGCCTTGCTTCCTTCAGTCTACCCCAGGGCAACTGTGGCTAACAACGGTACAAAAAAACAGGGTGTACCACCTCCACTGGCATTTCAAGTACTATGTGACATCACACATAACAGCCCTGATTACAGCCGCAAACACCTGGTTGAAGGGGCGGAGTTTGAAGTGCGGATACCTACAGCTCTGGAAAAAAAATAAGAGATCACTGCATTTTTGTGTGAAATCAGCATCTCTACATGTATTACAGCCATTCCATTCCAGCGTCTGTTGAATTCCAACACAAACACAAAGCTGAGCTACTTCAGTTCTTGCACCAGGAGTGGAATAAAGTCACCCAAGAACAATGTGAAAGACTTGTGGAGAGCATGCCAAGACGCATGAAAGCTGTGATTAAAACACTAGAAGTCCCGCGGAGGGGTCAATTGACCTTTTTACCTAAAAGACCCACAGAGGGGTCATCTGACCCTTTGGACCCCCTGTGGACACTCCTTTTGTTGTGGAAATGTGGCTGTTAGCGGCTCACAGCAGTCGCTTGAGTCACAGAGTCGCTTGAGCCTGTGTGGGGGAGGGGACCCCCAGGCAAGCGTAGGTAATGCGTGTTTTTGCATGTGTGGGTGTGTGTGTGTGTGTGTGTGTGCGTGTGCGCCCATATGGTGGATTTATAAACATATGGTGGATTTTTATGCAGTGAATCATCAGGATCAACGAGAATTTGGGATCAAAAACTCTAAACATTTATTGTTAAAAAAATACAAAACAAAACATATTTACAATGAATGCAAAAGCAACTGTTTTCCCAGTTTTTGTGTGGAAGGTTGTTGCAGAAGTAACTTATTTTTGTGTGCCAAAAATAGAAGAAAAAAAATTACAAAGGAAAAAAGCATATTTACAAAGAATGCAAATGAGTGAAATACATTTGAGCAGTCACTAACAATTCTGGCACTGCTATTGCTCCTTTCGGCATTTCCCACATGTATATTTGTAACAGTCATCACAGCGCACTGTTGCACGATTGTCCTTGCATTTGATTTTAGCCTGACACTTGGCTCTTTGTCCGAGTTGTGGTGTGGAGGGTTGTTGCCGAAGCAATTGCTCCTTTTGGGCCTTTTTCATACCCACGTGGGAGTGAGCCAACTCTCTTGCCAGTTCAAACAGGAAATCCACCCGTCTTTCCTTTCTCCCAGTGCATAATTGATAGAGCACGTGGGCATTCAGTGCTGCAATGTCTATCATGTTGTAGAACACTGCTACTGGCCAGCGCCTTGTTCCTGTGCGGACAGTGTATTCCCGCACCATCTGGTCCATGATATCGACGCCGCACTTTGTTGTGTTGTAGAGTGTGATGGTGTTTGGCTTCTTTTTGGTGGTTTCCTGTGTCTGAATCGTGCTGTGCATGCTGCTGAGAATATACACAGTCTTCTTCCGCTTGGGTGCATACACAGTCAGTGTGGCACCAGTGGATGAAAACACCTGGGTGGTAAATTCATCGCGGTGCATCTGTCGAGTTGACGGTGGGATTTCTTGGCGAATCCTGTTGACTGTGCCGAGGATGGTTGAATTCCGGCTAAGTAGTCGTTTTGCAAGTGACAGTGATGTAAAGAAATTGTCTGTGGTAACATTTCTGCCCTTGTCCAAGAATGGTTCCATCAGCCTCATGACTACACTCTCAGACACTCTCTCCCCACGAGGTCGAGTGGGGTCCTTGCCAAGATATGGGAGGATGTTGCAGACGTATTTGGTTTTCAAGTCACACGCCACCCAAAACTTGATACCAAACTTGTCTGGTTTAGTTGCAATGTACTGTAGGAAACAGCAGCGAGTCTTGCACGGGAAAAGTTGTTCGTCAATGGTGATGTGTCGACCAGGGATGTAGGATGTGATGCAGTTGGTGACAAACAATCCCCATATGTTTGAAATTGCCGCAAACCTATCAGTCTGTACTCGCTCGCTGCGGGTGTCTCTGTCATCAAAGCGCAGGTGATGCATGATGTTTTGGAAACGGCCTCGGGACATGGTTTCGATGATGTGTGGGCTTCCCAGCTTTTTCGACCAGCAGTCACGCAGTGATGGCACCTTGAAGATTCCCCTCATGATGGTGATGGAAATAAATGCCATTAGTTCAGGTATGCCCATGAACCAATCCACATGCTCAGTTTGCTTCGCATGTTGAATTGTGCAGTCTCGAATGATGTCAAGCATGTCCGGAGTGATGAAACAAAGGAAGCTCTGAAGGCGACTTGTGATTGACCTCCTGGCCTTAGCTGTTCGCTCTCCATCTGCGCTGTATGGCGATGGTGGGGTGAAATGTGGACCGGTTCCCACCTGTTCTTCATGCCATACTGTGCCATCTTTTGCAGTCTCTCTCACATCAGTCGCCAGCCGAGCTCTCTTTGTTGGTTGGGGAGCACTCTCCTCATCTGTTGCGTGAAAAAAATGTAATAATGAGCAATGGGAAATTCAAATGATATCACAAATGCAAGTATAGAAGCTAATCACTGCAAAATTGGTTTATTTTTCTAGTTTCAAGTAATGTAGTAAAAATCACCTTGGAACTAGTATTTTTCAAATAGAAAATAAAAACCTCAAATTAGACTATTTTTACTTGTTTTAAGAAATTTGCCGATGGGCAAGCATTTTTTTTTACTAGGTTAGCAATATTTGCTAGCCAATTTGCCAGGCAAAATTTGCTAGGCAAACAACATTTGCTGGAAATGAGTAAATCAAGTAAATCTTAGCTAGTAAAAAAGCTTGCCCCATTGGCACGCAAAAAAATACTAGTTCTGAGGTGATTTACTCCCTCACTGAAATGAAATGTAAAATGGGAAATAATATGAAATGAAATATTACCTGAAGACAACTGAGACAGGTCGGAGTCTGAATCCACCTGGAGATTGATGTCTTCCTCCCCCCTGCTGATTCAACAGGTAATGGACGCATTTACAAATGAAGAGATGCTAATTGTGGCCATCAGAGCCATCAGTTTGGACTAAGGGTCTTTTGACCCTTCTCCAGGACTTTAGGGGGGCTGTCAAAATTCCCGGGACTTCTAGTGTTAAAAATAAGGGTTATTGCACCAAATATTGATTTCTGAACTCTTCTTAAGTGTAAACATTAGTATTATGTTGTTTTAAAATGAATTTGATCTTGTTTCTTTGCATTGTTTGAGTATCTTTTTTGGTATTTTGACTATTTGTCATTTTCTGCAAATAAATGCTCTAAACGATAATATTTGTATTTGCAATTTGGGGGAAATGTTGTCAGTAGTTTATAGACTCAAACAAAAATGTTCCTTTTGCACAAACACATACCTATAAGTAGTAAAATCAGGAAAAACTGATCATTTTGCAGTGGTCTCTTATTTTTTTCCAGAGCTGTACAAGTAGGCACTGCTCTGTCTGAAGTTAGATTTGTTTTAGCGTAATCTGACCATAGACTTAGCTGGACTAGTACATGTCTTTGTCTGATTTGTCCGTCTTAAATAACATTACAGTTCCAAGTTTGCTAGCATTGCCAACACTTAAATAATGCAATGAAAAGCTCCTTGGGTGTGTAGAAAGCCAATACATAAATCCTGCGTATTTCTATTATTTACTCCGATAGGACAAAAAAGGAGAGGGAAGAGAAATGGCCTGAACATGTGTGAAGACGTGTGTCTCTGCTGTGTTTGTGATGAAGTGACTCATGACAGAGGCGCGCACGAGCGAACGGAGAGAAAAAGCTTGCACAGGAAAGAGTGATGGACGAGAGCGAGAAAGACGAGTGCGAAAGAAGAGACGCAGCAGAAAAGAAAGGATATGTGCTGCCTGTCCAACACTGTTCATGGAGTTAATAAACTGCCCCAGAGCAAAGCATCATGGTCATCAATCACTCCCGAATGGGACAGAGGAGAGCGGGAGCGAGGGAGGGAGGGAGGGAGGGAGGAGAGAGAGGAGAGGGATATGCTGAATGGGTCAAGGACTGCAGAAGGAGAGAGAGAGAAGCCAAGAAAGGAGGGGAATAGAAGGAGAGAGAGAGAGGAAGAGAGGCAAAGCGAGAGACAGGGGAAAAGGAAGGACACTTAGAGGGAGGGGAGAGAGCGAGAGATAAGAGAGAAGGAGGAGAGAGGGAGGAAGAGAGTGCAGGATGGGAGAGATGGAGTGAGAGAGAAGGAGAGAGAGATAAGAGAGAAGGAGGAGAGAGGGAGGAAGAGAGGCAAAGCAAGAGACAGGGGAAAAGGAAGGACACTTAGAGGGAGGAGAGAGAGATAAGAGAGAAGGAGGAGAGAGGGAGGAAGACAGTGCTGGATGGGAGAGATGGAGTGAGAGTGAGAGAGAAAGAGGGTGATTGAAGCAAGACATTGGTACTGGGTTAAGGTCTGTAGAAAAAGCGAGAAATAGAAATAAAAAAGGAAGGACAAATATGGGGAGGGGGAGAAAGAGGGAGAGAGAGAGGAGTAAGAGAGAGAGAGAGGAGAAAGAGAGAGAGGAGAGGAGAAAAAGAGGGAGGGAAAGAGAAAGAAGTAAGAGGGTGATTGAAGCAGGACACTGTTACTGGTGTAAGGTCTGAGAGAGGAGGAGAGAGAGAAGAAAAAGAGAGAAGAGAGAGAGGAGGAAGAGAGAGAGAGAGAGAGGAGGAGGAGGAGAGAGAGGAGAAAAAGAGGGAGGGAAAGAGAAAGAAGTAAGAGGGTGATTGAAGCAGGACACTGTTACTGGTTTAAGGTCTGTAGAAAGAGAGGGAGCAATATGGGAAGGACAAATAGAAGGAGGGGAATAGAGAGAGGAGGGGAAGAGAGGGAGGAATGGGAGAGAGAGAGAGAGCTAGCATCCCCCATGATTCCCCCATTTTCTACAGTGTTACTTCCTATTTCATTTGTAAAGTGTCTTTGAGTGTCCAAAAAAGTGCCATATAAGTCTGATGTATTATTATTAGAAAGAAAGAAAGAAAGAAAAAAGAAAAGGTGGAGAGAGAAACTAATAGCACAGGTGAGTAATGTACAGTGGCACAGTGCACTGGTCTCTGCGCCCCCCCCCTCTCTCTCTTCTCTCACCCTCCTCTCTCTCTTCCATCTCTATCGAGAATCCCTCCCTCTTCCCTCTTTCTTCTCTCTCTGTTCTCACCCTCCTCTCTCTCTTCCATCTCTATCGAGAATCCCTCACTCTTCTCTCTTCCCTCTTTCTTCTCTCTCTGTTCTCACCCCCTCTCTTTCTCTCCTCTCCCTCTCTCAGATGTGTGTTTGCAGGTTTTTTTTAAGTGAAATATAATAAATGTATTGTTAAAAGCCCAAAGTCTCTCCTCTCTCTCCTCTCCATGTCTCTGCTCTCTCTCTCTCTCTCTCTTTTCCTTCTCTCTTCTCTCTCTCTCTCTCCTCTCTTTCTCCCCTCCCTTCGTCGGAAGTGTGATTGCATCTCTTTGCATATTGTTAATTGACATATTAAATATATTGTTAAAAGTCAAAGGTCTCCGCTCCCTCTCTTTGCTCCCTGTCTTTTCCTTCTCTCCCTCTCCTCTCCCTTTCTACTTTCTCTCCCCCCCTCTCTCTCTCTCCTCCCTCTCTCTTTCTCTTCTCCCTCTCTTGGATATTATGTAAAAGCATGGTTTTGCATATTTTTAAGTGGCTTACAGTATAATAAATGTATTGTTGAAAGTCAAAGGTTTCCTCTCCCTCTACCCCCCCCCTCTCTCTCTCTCTCTCTCTCCTCTCTTCCTCTCTCTCTCTCTCTCTTCTCCCTCTCTCGGACGTGTGATTGCAAAAGTCTCTTCTCTCTCTTTCCTTTCCCTCCTTTCCCTCTCTTGTCACTCTCTTCCCCCCCTCTCTCTCTCTTTCTCTCTCTCTCTCTCCATCTCCCCTCCCTCTTTCACATATATAATTGCATGACTTGCAGATATTTAAGTGTCATATAATAAATGTATTGGTAAAAATCAAGGATTTCCTCTTCTTCTCTATTCCCTTTCTCTGTCCCTCTTCTCTCTCTTTTCTCCCCCTCCTCTCCCTCTCTTCACCTCTCACCCCTTTCTCTTCTCTCCTGTCTTCTCAGATGTGTGATCATATTTAGACAAACGCTATTGATCCATAAGGGAAATTGTTTTGCATATTTTCAAGTGGCATATAAGAAATGTATTGTTAAAAGTCAAAGGTTTCCTCTCTCCCTCTTCACGCTCTCTCGCTCTCTTCTCCCCCTCCTCTCTCTCTCCTCTCCTTCTCTTCACCTCCCACCTCTGTCTCTTCTCTCCTCTCTTCTCAGATTACGTGATTACATTGTTTTGCATAATTTTCAAGTGGCATATCATAAACGTTTTGTTAAAAGTCAACGGTTTCCTCTCTCTCTATTCTCTCTCTCTCCCTCTTCGCTCTCTCTCTCTTCTCCCCCTCCTCTCTCTCTCCTCTCCCTTCTCTTCACCTCCCACCTCTGTCTCTTCTCTCCTCTCTTCTCAGATTACGTGATTACATTGTTTTGCATAATTTTCAAGTGGCATATCATAAACATTTTGTTAAAAGTCAAAAGTCTCTCCTCTCTTCTCCTTCTTCCATCATCTCTCTCTCATTCTATCCTCCCTCTCTCCGCTCACCTGCCTCTCTGATAAATTAGCTTCTATAAATCTGCCTCGGCTCTCGGTGTAATGAGCAGCGTGTGGAGAATCGCGGTGAAATGGGCGTTAAATTGCGCGCCTTGCTCCGTCGTGGTGCCCAGGTCTGAGTCGTGTTGGAGTAAGAACCACACGGAGCACAGATGTTTAGGCGCATTTGTGAATTCTTGTAATTTCTCTCTGGTTGCTAATAAAAACATGTCTCTGACAACCTTGACTGGACCCCCACCGAGAGCTCTTAGCGCAGTGGAGTCATTGACATGCTAGTTTCACTTTTAGTGAGCTCAAGAAATGGATTTTATAGACGTTTTCAACAGGATTTTTATTTTAAAGTGTCCATACTTCGCTGTTTCCATGTTATAATGTTGTTTCCTCATCACAAACACACCTGGAGTTGTGTTTTGTTTCATTCACACGTTTAACAGATAATTCCTCCTGATTTAGGCTGAATACTTCTCCCAAACTGACAACATTCTGTTCCACCTTGTGATGTCATGTGGTAATACAGGAAGTGCTCTACTGTGTTTTTAAACTCTGTACACTTTCATTAGAATCGCTGGATAATTTCAGCCCCGGAAATGGCAATGTCTACTGAGCTGAAGATAAAAGGTAGCTGTTAACTGAAAACTACTTCATGGAGGTGGAACATAACATTTTGAGCTTTGGCTTTTATTAGACAGACTGATAATAAAGGCTTAATCATACACATCTCCAGGTATATCTCTAGGTATATCCATCCCTAAGCGAACCTGATGACGCTGTAGAGGCGAAACACGCTGTCCGCTCTAGCCTAATAAAGAATAACTTCAAGCTCGTGTGCGGTAAACCTTCTCTTTTTGTCTTGGAACAACTCCAGATATGGCAAGAGGAGAAATTCAATTTGTCAACTGGACGTTTCGCAGCTCATCCAAGCTGCTTCATCAGTTCTGGAGTAGCTTGGATGAGCTGCAAAACGTATTTGACCAAATAAACTTTGTCCACATGACAAATTGAATTTCTTCTCTTGCCATGGATTCTACCTGGACGACTGAGGGATTCTACACACAACTCCAGGTATGTTTTTTAATGAGGTAACTTTTATTTTTTTTTTAAATTCAGGTAAATGCCACGCTAATGCAATATAAAACCAGCTATTTTAGAAAGAAAATGAGACTGAATCCCTATATTCTAAAGCAGGCATGGGCAAACTACGGCCCGGGGGCTATATGTGGCCCGTTACGCTTCTTAATCCGGCCCGCCGAACTTGAAGAAATTATATTAATAAATCTTTTTTAATTTAATGTTTTAATTTCCCTGCAATTCTAGCGTTTTCCAATAGCTGACGCACTACATACACTGACCTTTGTTGCGGCGTTTTGCTTCACGTTTGTGCTTTACTATTTGACCCCTCAGCCCTCCTGTAAAGATGAGCGGAGCTAAGAAAAGAAAAGTGGACAGAGAATATCACGTGTTTAATAAGGAGTGGACAAGTAAATATTTTTTCACTGAATACTTATCAGCTGCTGTATGCCTGATATGCCAAGAGACTGTAGCGTTTTTAAAGAATATAATATCAGCCGTCACTTTGCCACAAAACATGCTAACTATGCTAGCAAGCAGTCAACGAAAGAATAAAAGAACCTGAAGGAGAGCAGAACTTTCAGTGCTTTAAAATAGTAACTGTTAGTAATAAAAAAAGCTGTATTTTATTAATTAAATTTTCTGTGTTTTAAAAGTCATTTCAATAAACAGCTAAATACTGTGGAACTTGAAAGATGGACATTTTGTTGTAATGCTTTGTTAATTTTTAAAAATCCACTAAATCCACCTCTTCCTGGTCCGGCCCTTCTGTCAAATTTTAGAACCCTTTGTGGCCCACGAGTCAAAAAGTTTGCCCACCCCTGTTCTAAAGCATTCTAAAAGTATACTGTTGAGTGATAACAATCAATCAATCAATCAAACAATATTTATAAAGCACTTTTCATACAAAATTGTAGCACAAAGCGCTTTACAGTGGTTAAGGATTAGAAGATTGACCTTTATTGATCTCGCACAGGAGCAGTTGTTTCTATATTTGACCCGGGGAACATCCCCATAATTTGTTTGTTATTTAGGCTTGGTCAGGCCCTAAGCTACAGGACAGTTTGAGGGACGAATTTTTTGTCAGATCAGGAGTTTGATAAGAACAATGTAGAAACAATTGCAGACAATACTGATGCAATGTTAGACTGGTACTGGGGCTTATACCAATTGTGAGTTGAGCTCCAATTTTGGTGCACACTAAGTCATTTTTTTAGGGCGGCAGTAGCTCAGTTGGTAGAGCATATGTCTCGTGATCCAGGGGTTAGCGGTTCGAATCCCGCTCTTGACGGGTTGACCGCATATGATCCCAGCTCCCACAGATGAGTGCTGCTGTTGTGACCTTGGGCAAGACACTTAACCCCACCTCGCCCCCAGTGTCTGTGGACACTGGTAGCCCCCATGGCAGAAGATACATCAAGGCCTGTTGTGACGTGAGCCGTCCTCCTGTGGACCCATCACCCGTGGAAGGATTCATGGGGGCTGGTGCATTGTGTTCTGGGCAGCAGAACACTGCTTGGACTGCTGCTCCCGCGACCCAGAAAATGGAAAAGCGGAAGAAAATGAATGAATGAAAACTAAGTAATTTTGCAGTTTTGTGTTTGAAAACAGTGTGTGCTATTTCTGCGATTTCAAGTACTATGTGGCATCTCACATGACTGCCCTGATCGATTGTTTCTGATTACAAACGCCTGGCTGTAGGGGGCAGAGTTTGAAGCGTCGACACTCAAGTTAACACTTCATCTGAACTTTATTTTAACACAATCTTACCAAAAAGAACTGACTGAGCAGATTTCCGCTGTTAAACAAGTAACTCAAATAACGTCACAGTCATGAGGTAGCATTAGTACAAAGTTTTTCAGTTAGTCACTCTCACATATTGATCATAGATTCCTGAAAACACGTTGTTTAAATCCACTTTGTGTTTTAAAAACTAGTGAATCTAATATGTGTCACTATGGTAACTGCTAAAATCCTCCATAGACATACACACAGTATCCCCCAGCGTGATGTCACTGCAAACTATCGACTGTGCTTCCGTCCTCAGACCCTCCCGGTGCATGAGTATAGTTATCTGCCCACACCAGTGCCCCCAGCTCCGCGGTGCAGATGCCGGAGATGGGACCAGTGCAGTCGGAGCAGGTTAAATATAGCTGGTGCTGTGCCCTCAGAGGCCTCTTAATAATTGAGAAGGCATCTGCTCCAATTAATGCCTCTCTCTAAATGGATTCCCTATTTAAATGTTGTGTAAGTGGGTCACTCGCTCCACACTCGTTTCCCTCTCTGCTCTCTCGGTGCGGTGCAACAAGGAAAATGAGCTGCCTTCTGCTTTAAATGCTTTGTAGGCTTTCGGAAATATCATCAGGGATATTTAGCCGGAGGTTTCTCAAGCACACACATACGCACACGGAAGGACTGGCTGATTTCTACAGTAAAAAAGTGAAACTGACTACCTGAGAAGTTTGAGGCGCTGTTTTATAGCAACAGAATGTGCCGTGTATACCTGAAATACCTGAAATAACCCAGAAGTTCAGTCAGCATGAATACATTTCCGTAATAAGACATGTTTTACAATAATAGTATAGTAGTATTCTACCTGGACGACTGAGGGATTGTACAGACAATAATAGTACAGATTACATTATATGAAATAACATTAACACAATAATGGCAACAAAATGGTGTCTCTGAGGTTGTGACCTGGATCTATTGAAATATCTGGATAAGGTATTGCTATCTTAGGCTACGTTCAGACTGCAGGGCTTAAAGCTCAATTTGGATTTTTTTGTGAAATCCGACTTTTTTGTGAGGTCGTTCACATTTCCAATTAAATGCGACTTGTATGTGATCTCCAGTGTGCACTTTAAACGCCCCAAAAGTGTCCCGCATGTGCCTTGGAGGACACGACGAGGTCACGTGCAGCGAGTGTGCTCAGTGTTTACGGAAGTCGCCTAAACATGGACGTGAGCATTGAGCGCCTGGCGATTTTAAAGTTGCTGTCGTTCCAGAGCCAGAACATGTACAGTTTATTTCTTTAAAGGAATAGATTGAGAACGAGAAGGTTTTTGGCCTTGGCGTTTTGTGGGGCAGTGGCAGCAACGTCCATAGAAAGGAACGTGTTGGTGCTGAGAGTGGTGGGATTGCCATGTGCTTTGCTGCTTCACTGACACGGAGTTCATATACAATTTTCGTGTGACGAGAAGAACGTTTGTGTACATTTGTGAGCGCCTACTTGTACCACTCTCGCTTGCTGATGACGTGTAGGTCGGATGAATGTGACCTGGCTGTTCAGACTGAAGTCACATGTCAAAAGATCGGATATGTATCGGTTTTAGGACCACATATCCAAGTGGCCTGGGTCGCATTTGAAAAAATCGGATCTGTGTCGTTCAGACTGTCATTAAAAGATCAGATACAGGTCACATAGAGGCAAAAAAAAAATCGGATTTGGATCACTTCAGGGTGCAGTTTGAACGTAGCCTTAAACTGCAGTGAGTTGGACTGGTGGCCGGTCCATTGGTTCTGCAGCCAAAAAATCCTTTGCAACTGAGAAAGCATTTTTCCCATAGATCACAATGTAAACACAAACAGCCTGTGTTTGCCTGACAAGGACCTACAGCTTTCAGATTTGGTGTTGATTTTTGCCTCTTTTCAGCTCACAACCTTTTTCTCAGTTCAAAAATCTGCACACGGCTTAAAACAGCTTTTAAAACTTTATCTTCTTTAAATGAGTGGTCACGTGGTATGTGCGACTGCGTGAAAGCAGACGTACCTATAGGCGCTAAGGGCTAAACTAGCATCACGTGCCAATAAGCTCAGCCCCTTCACTCACACTGGCGGCCAAGGTGGGTTCAGGAAAAAGCTCATGAAAATATAGTGAAAAGAAGTTAAAACTACGATTCTAATAAAGAGTCTTTTGAACTGTGCATCTAAATGAGCACGCACTTTCTTCTTGCTTACCCCCGTCTTTCCCCTCTCCCTCTTCTCTGTTTTCTCCGACTCTTTGGTCTCTCCTCTCTCCCCCTTTCTCTCTCCACCTTCTCCAATTCTCCTTGCTCTTCATTACTCTCTCTTTCCCTCTCCCAGCTGGTACCTCTTTTTGCCCCCTCTTTCCTCTCTCGCTCCTGTTTTCTTTCCAGTGCTCTTTCCACGCTCTTGCACTAATGATGTCTCCTGCTTTTCCTCTCACTGCTCAGAGGAGTCACCTGCTGCAGCGACAAAGATGAAGTATTCCCCAGGGCACAGTGAAAGTGCGCTGGCCCTGCTGGTCACGAGACGCCACTGCAAAGGACGACTACATCTATGAACACGTTATACTGTAGCTGTTCCCCGTTCTCGTTTACCTTCTGGAAGTTGTATTTGGAGTGATTCTTGCACGTTCAAGCAATCTTTAATCATTTATTTTCAAAATGCCAAATTGCTTATCATAGGACGTAAATATAAAGCGTTTTACTGTCCAAAAACGAGGAAGTGTGTGGTTAGCCTGCCACCGAGAGTCGAAAGAGGAATAACTCGGTCTATTTTCCACGTTTTTCAGTTTTACTTTCTCAATCGCTGATACACGTAGGATTTAATAGCGTCAGTCATTCTGGTATAGCGCTTTTTTTTTTTTTTTGTAATGATAATGTTTTTGGTGACATCAGCTTCCGTCGGGCTCCGCAGTTTTCAAACACGGAAATCGCGGACTTATTTCTTTTATTAAGTTGTTTCGGATACATATTGCGATTTAAAATGTCCAAATGATAACATAATGAATCACAGGTCTCATATATAGCCACACAAGCACTTTTTAAGACTTTTAAAAAATGTGTTCTTTAATGGCAAAAGGAGGAATTCGTCAACTGGACAAAAGTTTATTTGGTTGAATACTGTACGTTTTGCATCTCATCAAAGCTGCTTCTGACTTGTACTTTAATGTTTTTTTAAGGTCTATTTGCTTGCCAGCTTCTATGGGAATGTTTTATCTTTTTCTCAGCACCAACACATTCCTGTTGTGATTGACGAGATTGAGGATTAGCAAGTAATTCAGTCACCTTCCAAGTCAGTTTAATCTTTCTGGAGATTGTGGATGTGTCCGAATGCCCACACTAAGTATGGGTTTCTGAATGACTAGCAGGTGAAAAAGTAGTGCACTCAAAATTTCCTAAAATGCACCTTGAAAAAGTAATGGGCATCGGTGGTCACTAGAGTGGTCAATATAGACCACAATGCATTGCGAGAGCTGCGAAAACAATGGCGTTCAGCGAAAGGTGTTTTTAACTGGACACAACACGACTGAATAAAACATGAAGAAAAAGTGTTATGGTGTAAAAGTGCTAGCTGTTAATCTATAATTTCCACATTTCAGACAAAAAGCAAATAATCCAGTCCATTTGCGTAAGATCCAGCTTGACAGAAACTTGTTTGCTTTATGACATGAATCAAGTTTAGCTGACTTTTTTCACTTAAAGGTCCCATGACATGGTACTTCTTGATGCTTTTATATGGTGCCTTAATGGTTCCCTAATACTGTAAATGAATCCTTCTTCAAAATCAACACTCAGTGCATGAGAAAGACACAGTCTACACAGTCAGAGTCAGAATATCTCTCTCTGAACGACTCATTCTGGGCCTTGTTGCTTGAATGCAAATGAGAAGGACACAGATAGGTGTAGGAGCGGGTGGGGGGGCAAATGCGCCCCTGTTTCACTGCGCTGTGCGCTGTCTCCCACTTCCGTGTTTTAAGCGCGGGGGAAGAAAGGAGAGGAATTTCAATGAAAAAAACACATTTTCACAGAAAATAAAATTAAACCACTGCTGTTTCAGAGGTCCAGAGGGTCGGGTAAAGGACTTCCGAGCCTAGAAACACTCGCACGTGCCTCCAGGCAAATAAAAAAACACATTTCGCATTGCGTAGCTCCTTCGCGGTCCAAACTCTCTAGGCGTGATTTCCAGAGACAGGGGGTGGACATCCAGACGGTGGTGGAACTGCATTTGCATTTCTTTTTTCGATGTTACGTAACAAAGTTGCCTTGTTCAGAATCGCCCGTTTGAGCTGTGTTTTTTTCAAACGCAGAAAAGGATCACAAATGCTCAGTTTACACATTTCGCAACTTTTAGCCATGGAGGGGGGGCTAAACAGGGTAGGGAAGCTCACATTAACGTTCAAAAACCTCAGAAAGTGAAAATTTCGTGCCATGGGACCCAAAATTAGTGAACCTCCTGTCCGAATGAGTGGACCATATATACTGCTAAATAGTGCGGCTCTATGTGGGGAATGAGGGGTTAGGGACTAGGGTGGGCATTTGGACACAGCCTTCCTTCCTTTTCGAAGTATCTCTGTGTGTTTTGACCCTTCACGATACTCGGTGCTGTATACTTAATCTGCAGTCAAGCATTTGTGTGTGCACATGCTACCGTTCGTCGATGTGAAGCTAAAAATAGTTGTGCGGTGTCCGTGGTGACAGAGAGACAGAGAGAGTGCTGCTGACTCATAGATCTGACTCAGAACTAGATTGATAACACAGTCCCCATTTTACAGCTTTTGTCTCCAGTTTGATCCTGTACATCTCTCTTTTAACTTTAGTTCAACTGACTCTACTGTGAAAAACAACAGTAGAATACCTACAGATGTTTTTGTAATATGAAGTAATGACCGATATTAACTGTATCCTTGTAGCTGAGCAAAATTAGTCTGACTCAGATATTGTAAAAGCTGCAGGGTCAAAATGCCAGTCGTTGATAGCATAGCAGTGATGGCCAAATACCATTAAGGAAAATGGTTTATGAATCACATCACAGTGAATAATTAGTTCAAAGGCAAAAGGAGAAATTCAGTTTGTCAACTGGACAAAAGTTTATTTGGTCGAATACATTTCGCAGCTCATACAAGCTGCTTCTTCAGTTCTGGTCAGACCCTGGTGGACACTGCCTATATCTGCCTGCAGGGAGGAGCTAACTACAATGAAATTACTTTGAAACTACCACAACTACTTGTTTTCAGTTTCTGTTAGTTAGGTAAGCCTTTTCAATATGCAGTGGGAGTGTGGGGTCTTGTTAGCAGAACCATTCAGGGACCAAATAAACTTTTGTGCAGTTGACAAATTGAATTTCTCAGGTACGACATCCTTAAGTAACTTTTAAAATGTTATTTAATCATTTCAAACTATGTTCACAATATCTGATAAGTTACTGTATGTTGACTTGAACACTACTTAAAGGCACTATAGCCTCGTTTCCATAAGGCCGGTATCGGACGAAGCAGCGCAGACCCTGAGTGTTTCCACTGCATAAAACGATCTGTACCACCCCCTTTTATGGGTCCAAAGCGGCCCGCTGGAGATACTACCTTCCAAAGCAGTCTGGGGGTCAAATTACAAGCCATATCTGTGGAGAGAAGAGCCCGCTCACACTGTATTTTTTTATTTGGTTGTCCGTCACCTGCTTGTTTCTATGGAAATGTCATTGCTCTGCCTGGAACGTTGCGCAGTATGACATTGCTCTTACATGACCTTACATTTGTGTAAGGTCATGTAAGAGCAATGTCATACTGTGGAACATTCAAGTGGACTGACCTGTAACTTGGTTTGGTATATGGTTAAAAAGATCCGATCACATTCTGTATATAAGCTTTGGAGAAATGTACGTGTCCCGAATGTGTCCCAAGGAGAGAGTTCTCCTTCCTTCTTATGTAGTATTTACAGTCAAAGTTATGGATTTTCTCCATTTTCACTGTCCTTATCCTCTTGAAAATCAGCGTAAATATACATGAGTTTCACTCACAGCATTTTAGCAATGGAAAAAGAAAACAAAACAGCACTAATTGTCACGTGAATGGTCAGTAGGGCCAGTATGGTAATTATGGTAATTTACACACTGTTTCTTTCCGAAAAACTAGCAAATTTCAAAGACCAACCAATCAACCAATGCTGTTATCTGAAACATGGAATGGCTTCTTCATGAGCTCAACTAGCACATTCCGCAAAAAAACGAAAATCACAAATTTTGGAAAAAACAAAACAAAACCTTCTAACGTGATTTTCTCATGTTCGCCCCTCCCGACTTGTGACTGTTTTTTTCCGGTGGCCGGTCACATTTAATACCATACTGTGAAACATTCCAGACAAAGCAATAACATGTCTACAGAGAAAAGCATTTGATGGACCCAGAAAAGATGCACAACGCACGTTTAAATCAAAACTACTGAACAAAGACAAGCCATACTGTGGAGGTCCAGACAAACCATAACATCTCCGTGGACAAACAGGTTCGGAACCCCAACCAGAAAAGTACTTACTTACTTTGTGCACCTTTACATAGTTTTGTCTGTATCTGTACGTTTTGTGAACTTCTTGGATAACACAGGTGGTAAATAGAGAGGGAAATACATGGTTGAATTGAGTTGACTTGGTTGAATTGATTCACATAAATGTCTAAAGTGAGTTGTAGGTTTAGGTTATGGTTCTGACAAATGCCTTTAACGCACAGTGGCTCTCATTTCCTCACCTCCTCTGTGTCTCCGCCGCTGAGAATTAGAAACTCCAGCCTGCAAAGCAAAATTAGAATTCAAAGAGCCTTCTCCCTGGCACAATTCTGTCTCATCCCTGTATTTAAAATGTGATGGCTGCAGACAGAGTACGGCGCAAGGGAGACGTGAAAGAGGAGGAGAAGAATGGAGGATGGAAGAGGAGAGGAGGGCTTAGAGAAGGAAGAAACACAAGCTAATGCGTGACTAGGGAAACTAAATGGAGTCATGATCGGAACAGACTCCATGGCCAAAGGGTGAGCTGAAGTTCAACATAAAATGGTTCGTTTGCCCTCTCTCCTCCCCCGCTAACCTTAAAAATGTCCTAATTAAAGATTTATAATGTTATTTTTTATTGATATTGTAAAAAGTAGTAGCTGGGGCAGATGTGAGTTTACACTTACAAAGGTCAGAGTCAAAGAGGATGTTCAAAAAGGCTTTCTGGAAACAGGAGTGGGAGAGTTCCATTGTTCTTTTGGTACATTTCAGACAATAAACAAGAAGCTGCGTGGATTTTGAAAAGCTTTGGTTGAAAATTTCAGCCTTGATTTTGATACAAAGCAGAAGAATGTTTACTCAATACCAGTTTTGATACCGCAGTGATAAAAGGAACACCGTTTTTGCCAATCAGAATGTGAGTTACAACACAAAAATGATAGCTTCTTTAAAGGGATATTCCAGGATTTTTGACATGGGGACTCATTTCCGAGTTAGCCAGAGTGTTGCAGAGATGTGGAGACACTTTTTAGCGAATTTCATGCAGTCCTTCCAGCTGCAGAGTTTTCAGTTGCTAGGCTAGCGCAAGTCAATGGTAAATGGTAGCCTGATTTTAATCAGGCTTACCCACACCAAAGGACACTTGAGGCCAGTCAACTATAACGGCAAACTGTCGATGTAAATGTCTGTGTTGATGGAACAATTTTAGAAATATAATCAACCTTGTACTTTAAAGGATTTATGTCCTTATGCAACAGCGTGTTTTTTTTCCTGATCAAGCTAGGCATGGGCGGAGTGACATCACCTTGCAGCTAGGTTTCCAGCTGTTTTTTGTACTTTAACCCTCCTGTCGTGTTCGGGTCAAATCTGACCGTTTTACAACTTATAATATTCATAAATATTATGTTTTTCATCTGATTACCTCAAGACCTTATGATATCCTCCACACTGTGGACTTGAACATATAAAAGTGATGATCAACTATTTCATTAAATTTTGAGTGTTTTAATCAACCTTGTTACACCTGTGGTGTTCCCGGTCAAAAGTGGCCGCCATAGGAAATGAATGTGTATCCAGAGTAAATTCATTCAACATACAGAAAACATCCCCATACACACTGCCCCAGCTCACTCACTCTCTCTCACTCTCTCTCACTCTCTCTCACTCTCTCTCACTCTCTCTCACTCTCTCTCTCTCTCTCTCTCTCACTCTCTCTCTCACTCACACACACACACACTCACTCACTCACTCACACACTCACACACACTCACTCACACACTCACTCTCACACACACACACACACACACACACACACACACACACACACACACACACACACACACAAACCAGGGTATGCGTGTTGTGCTGGACATGATAACTGGTCTCCAAGGGCATAATATCACATGTGACAACTTCTTCACATCACATGCTCTTGGTCAGGAGCTACTGGAAAGAAAGCTCACCATGGTAGGGACAGTGAGGAAGAACAAGCCCGAACTTCCCCCTGCGCTTGGATCAACCAGAGGAAGACAGGCACTCTCATCACAATTTCCATTCACTGACACTCACACTCTTGTGTCATACGTTCCAAAGAAGAACAGAAATGTCATCCTGATGAGCACAGTACAAAGGAAGCCCCTGATGATCCAGGACTACAACAAGAACAAGGGAGGCGTTGACTGCCTTGATAAGGTAATGTAAAGTCTCATTATGCATTTTATTTTATTTTTATCTAGGTGAATCATAGTATTTTGTGTATGACAGATTGAATATTGTTCCTAATCTCTTATTATTTATTGTTCCTTTATTGCAGCTTACTGGTACATACACCTGTAAGCGGATGACGGCTCGCTGGCCTGTGGCACTGTTCCACAACATCCTGGATGTGTTAGCTTTCAACACGCATGTGGTGTGGACAGCAATCGACCCAACCTGGAATCAGGGGAAAAGTTTCAAGAGGAGACTTTTCCTCGCTTTGGGGACTCCTCTTATACAGCGACGCCAGCACATTCCCCGCACACCAGCCTCCGCCAGTCTGGTTAGGAGCATGCAAGCTCCAGCCCCTGCCCTGGCTGCTCTCCCCCAACAAGGACATGGGCAGAAAAGGAAGCGTTGTGGCCTCTGTGCCCCTAGAGACAAAACGAGCCTGACATGCTGCAAATGTCATGATTATGTTTGCAAGGCCCACTCTGACCTGAGTGTCACATGCCACTCATGTGCATGAATACACACACACACACACACACACACACACACACACACACACACACACACACACACACACACCCTGTTGAGTTTGGTGTTTGGTTTTCCATTTATTTTTTGTATTATATGTTCATTTTGTAGTTCATTTTCAGTGCCCAATTGTATTTTAACTGATGTTATTTAATGTTTACTTCTATAAATTGTTGTTAGACACTACTTTGAAACATTGTTCTCAACTAAAAAATGTTTAATAAAAAAATTGGTGTTGAAAAAAAAAAATTGTGCTAATTTAAGAGCAGTTAAAACAGACCGGTCAATTTTGACCGGGAACACTAAAGTAGGGGGCTGGAGGCGAACACGACCGGAGGGTTAAAGGATTTATGCGCAAGTCAATGGTAAATGGTAGCCTGATTTTAATCAGGCTTATCCACACCAAAGGACACTTGAGGCCAGTCAACTATAACGCCAGACTGTCGATGTAAATGTCTGTGTTGATGGAACAGTTTTAGAAATATAATCAACCTTGTACTTTAAAGGATTTATGTCCTTATGCAACAGCACGTTTTTTTTCCTGATCAAGCTAGGCATGGGCGCAGTGATATCACCTTGCAGCTAGGTTTTCAGCTGTGTTTTGTTTACCTTCAGCTGTCATCGTTAGCGGTAGAGTACATAGAGTAGCCGTAGTAGAGCCTGCCCTATTCTACAATCCAGACAGGGCCACGTTTGGAGGTCTCCCCGATGCTTTTGAAGACGATGCTGAGCAATTTGCTTTCTCCACTGAACCGTACCTGTACGAGCCGGAATATACAGACGAATGTTCACGGGCTAGCAACAACTTTATGAGCGTGCATGCCTTTTCTGTCAGCCGGGTAGACTACAAGAGTGAAGCAAAACCTCTAGCACAGTCTTCATCAATCGACCAGCAGGCTAACATAACGACAGGCGCAAGCTTGGGTAAAAAAGGTACAAACCTGTTCTTCATCACGGGATCTTGCGCTTGGAAAGACAAATGGTACTGCAGTGGTTGTCAGACTAGGCTTTCCAAGGGATTTGGTGTAGTAGTCTGGTCCGAAATGATCACTGCAAATCTTCTGTTTATGTAGCGTCTCCACCGGTGTGTTGATGTCTAAGCCAGCAACTACAAGCCACAGTGGAGTCCTTTCTCGATCGTGCACCGGAAAGCTGTGAAAACTTTGTGGTGCCCACCTGCGGGCTTTAGTTGTACATTTTCGAAATGCACACTGAAACACCATTTTGCCCGGTAGTTCTTTTTAAATTCACCTCTTCATTCTGTGGTCTTCCCTACTACGACTTTTTTCACTTCTCTGTTTACGTGATTGGTCACTTCACAACCAACTAGAGTAAAGTAAAAATCCGCTGCTGCTGCGAAGCTAGTACCTCAGATATGGAATGATTCATGCTATTCGCAGTCAGTTTTATTTAAAAAATTACTCAATCAACATATATTTACATCAACAGTCTGCCATTATAATTGACTTGTCTTGGGTGCACTATGGAGTGGGTAAGCCTGATTAAAATCAGGCTACCATTTACCATTGACTTGCGCTAGCCTAGCAACTGAAAACTCTGCAGCAGGAAGGACTGCATGAAATTCGCTAAAAAGTGTCTCCACATCTCTGCAGCACTCTGGCTAACTCGGAAATGAGCCCCCATGTCAAAAATCCTGGAATATATCCCTTTAAGGTGCATTGTGCAACGTTTCTAGTGAAGGGTCTGTCAAATGCTATTGTATCTGGAGATGTTATTGCTTTGCCTGAAATATTTCACAGTATGGCATTAAACCTTTCTATCCTAGTAGAGACCAAACCAGACCAAGTTACAGGTCAGATCTGTGGAGAGCCAACCCCGCTCAGAGTCAGGGCCTGTTTACACATACCCGGGTATCTGTAAAAATGGAGATTTTTCCCTTCGTTTATGCCTTTTGTTTACACACAAATGGAGATTTTTCCTCTGAAAATGCTTCTTTCTAAAAACTCTGGCAAAAGTGGAGATTTTTGAAAACTCCGGTTTCGCGTTTGCATGTAAACTGTGGAAAATGGAGTTTTAGGCAGCTGACATACCAAAAGTGAGATTCTGATTGGCTTGCAGAGCGTTCTCCTTCGTTTTCAGAGGCGAATTCGCCATTTGCTTGTAAAAGATGGGTACAAATGAAGGGAAATGCCTTATTTAGGAAAACGGAGAGAGACAAATATTCGTTTCTCAACATACCCGGGTATGTGTAAACGTAGCCTCAGAATGCCTGTTTTTTTTTGGGGGGGGGGGTTTGAGCTATAAAGCCAGTGTAATTAAATAAATGTACAGTAGGGCTGTTTAATGTCATACTGTGGAACATTCCAGGCTTAGCAAAGACATCTTCACAGAAACAAGCAGATGCTCCACCAGAAGTCCACCAGCTTTTAATATTATCATGTGTTTTTTTTCCAGTAAGGTTAAAGTAAAATTAAGATACACATTCTTGTTCCATAGAGAAATTTGTCCTCTGCGTTCATCTTTCAGTTCTGCGGGTTATCTCCTCAGAGTGAGCAACAAACCACAGTGCTTAGGAACACATCTTCAGATCTTGGTCTTCACAGAACCTTCTTGCTGTGAAGCGTGAGTGCAGCTGTAATTGTTCAGCAGTTTCTATATAAGTTTTTGTTCCAGTCAGTATCTATGTATCGATACTTTTGGCGTATAGTTTTACTTGGCTGGATCGATTACTTATTTGAGAGAGAGAGAGAGAGCTAGACAGATACTTTATTGATCCTGAGGAAGTTTTATGCAGTCGCAGGAAAGGCCTTGTTCTTAGTCCGCTCTGGTATTTCAAGGTTCATTCCCTCAAAGTGTTTCCTCTGGAAGGTCTTCTGCCACATTTGCTGCTACTTATGGTGACATTACAGATGACATATTATGCTTTTGTCTGTTCTGTGGTTATAGGTCCTGATTTATGTCACTAGCACCTGCCAGGCAGGGTTACTTTAGAAATGTATTCTGGTACAGTGACTAGTTCCCCCTTAAAATATTATGTATTCAGTAACCATAATATTAATGTAACTTGATTACTTTGAATTACTTTTGGATGAGTTTAACGCCAAATATCCTATTACAACAAGAAAACAATAAAATTGCTTACTTTTATGCATTATAAAAGAAATAGAGTAAAGCTAATTTGAACAGTAGCTTATAGTCCTACAATGAAAGTGCACAAATCTTGACCACATAGTACAGTTTATTAGACTTAGACTTAGACTTAGACAAACTTTATTGATCCACAAGGGAAATTGTTTTGGGTACGGTTGCTCACTCATCAAATATAATATTAAGAAAAAAAATCCCCTTGTCTTCTTTAAAAATAAAATAATGTTGAAATTTCCACTCGCTAAATGCATTTTTCTCGGTCAAAGCCATGCCATTTGCAAGTTTGTTCCATAGTACTGCCAGACGATGACGGGAAGTGTCGCAGTGTGCGTACGTGTCTGTTCGACAGTTTGTTCTGTTTTCCCTCTATCTCCAGCTTTAAAGGAAAAAAAAATAATAACAGAAAATGCTTTCAAATTGTAATCCTGCTAAATAATCCCCATTTTCACTAAATGTATCTGTAATCTGAGTATGTCTTCTTTCCTTGTAACTGTAGCAGAATACAGTTACCTTTTTTTGTATCCTTTTACTTAACGTCGTTCCTTGTATTCCGTTACTACCCAAGCCTGCTGTCAGGATGCCCTATTCTAGTCTTGGTCAGGACTGGAGTGTTTGATTTGTTTGTGCAGGTTTTGGGTTGAGTAAACCCACCCAAACACGGGGAGAAACAGGCTAACTCCACAAAGGCTCCGGAGAAGAACCTGGAACCTTCTTGCTGTAAGGAAAGTGCTAACCAAAAAAAAAAAAAGGATTGAGTTTAGGAGAACGATGGCATCCTGAATGGAAACTAGACAAATCATTATATGGTTAAATGAGAAGGAACAAAAAGCCAAACAAAAACAAGCTCTGAATACTTGTTTGTTTGTTTGTTGTTTTTAAATTGCGTCCTTGTCCTTTGCTGAAGCATTTTAGCAGCTCATTGAGACAGTGCCAGTGTCTGTCTCTTGTTTTATTTTTCTACCTGTGTCCTTCATGAATTAAATGTGTGTTTGGAATTTCACAAAATCTTTTATTAATCAGAGGTTCGGGCAAAATGTTTATAATATTCCCTTTTTTGCAATTCTAGTGGTGTTCAAAATGGATTCCAATTTGTCAGGACAAAGCATAATAAAAACTCTTGTGTTGTTGTAGTCCTTTAATTACTGCAGTGGGCCAGGTCTCACACGGGGCTGCAAAAAAACATTTAATAGCAATTTTGAGGACAAGTGTTGCAACTGTGATTCAATTTGCAATTTATGTTTTAAGGGGTCCACAGTATGCTATTTTCTCATGTATGTTCTAATGTTTCCTCAACAAAAACAGACCTGGAGTTGTGTTTTGTTTCATTCAAACATGTTCATTCACACACAAACCCTGTGCATTTAGGCTGAGTTCTTGTCTCAAACAGAAAACACTGCAGAAAACAGTGTTCAAGTAAAAGGTAACTTGAACATTACCACTTGATGACATAATAGAATAGAAGAATAGAATAGAATAGAAGTCTTTATTGTGACTAATGCGATGTCGTTTGGAGCAGCCAACAACAGATGCATAATAGACACAGAATATAAGAGTAGAATAAAATAGATTTAAAAAATGGCTTAAAAATATAGGTTAAATTTACAACATATATCTCCACGTGTATGTGCGTATTGCGTATATCCACGATCTTTCAGTAGTTAAATTCGCCGACTACACTCTGTACATGAGCTCCGGAGAAACGGACGTGTCCCAAACGTCTCCCGACCGTCTCCTGAACGTGTCATGTGTCCAAGTAGAAGTTAAAAGTCCATTTTCATGTCCTTATTCTTTTGAAATGCCGTGTCCATATTCACAAGCTCCTCACAGCTGATAGGCGAACAGGGGAAAACACAACGGCACTACTCGGAACATGATTGGCGGGAGCGGGAGTGTGGGAAATTATGGTGATTTATGCACGCCTCCTTTCTTTCAAGAAAAACAAGCCAATTTGAAATTAAAAAAAATGTATGTTTTTAACGCAAGTAATGCTGTTATCTGAAACATGGAGTTTCTTCTTCATGATCTCAACTAGCACATTCTGCACAACAATGAAAATCACAAATTTGGAAAAAAATTATTTAAAATTCGATTATCTGGGTTTTACTAATGCCGGGTTTCCGCGTGGCCGGTCACATAATATATGTGAGGGGCCGCGGAATTTCAGAACACAAGTCGTCCCGGAGACGTTTTGAGTTATTCACAGATTCTGAAAGTGTAGATTCTAAGCTTTCCAATGATGCCTTACACATGAAAATATGACCATATTTGAAGAAGTTGTCGCTATTTGAATGCATGCACATGGGATTTTCGAAAGCTATGAAATCAGCTCGTGAAGTTTACTCATTTCAGCCCTCCTTGCCTAATTTGCATGACATTAAGCTAAGCCCTCCCCCATCATGACTATCACTGTGGTGTGGTGTTAATGTCCAGGCAGGTCAGAATCATTAAATAATTTAATAATACACAGGATAGTATGTTAAGTTTACTAAGTTTACCAAAGTTTACTATAAAATTTAATAGACTACCAAGATTCAAGATTCAAAATTGTCTATTTGTCATATGCAGGATCAACAATAATGCAAGTAAACCTATAAAACAATATGAAAAACAATATGAAGAACAATATGTACAATTACCCTATCAATATGAAAAACATTATGTACATTTACACTATCCAAGCCATGGATGAATAAATATGGTGCAGGATATACTAGCAGCAAAGTGGAGTGCGTGACAGAGTCAGGTAGCACGGAGTCCAAGTAATTGCATAGTAGAGTCACATTGCACGGGGTCCAGTATAGTCATAAATATGATTATAATTATTATTATAATCATAAAGATTATAATAAAGGGTTACTCAAACATGTGTGATTGAAATGAAACATAACTCAATATGTCTCTCTAAAATGGCTAAAAGCTCACATTCAGTTTTATAGAACCATTAAAGCTTTACATTTGACTGTTTATTTTGACTGTTTGTCCAGAATGGACAAAAACACTGAATTATGAACTGACAAACTAATACAAGAATGGCAGAATGGAACATGTCTGTACAGATTAAAGCTACTGTATGTAACTTTCTTTGAGGTACCACATCGCCATCCTGATTCCACGGAAATAGAAAGTCAAAACCATATTTCAGAACATTCTCCATGGAGATAGATAGGTTTTATGCCACACTGGAACATTATAGCCAAAGGAACTACATTTCCATGGAAACAAACTTGAAGAGACCCTCCTCCAGGCTAAATAAGAGTCAGGTTTGTGGAGAAGCGAGCCAGCTCAGAGAAGGACACATGTTTTTCTACGTTTTTCAGTGCAATAAACACAACCGAATAGAAAGAAAAGTTACATATTGTGGATTTAAACTAGGGTTAGACAGGATATTTTCATGTTTAAAGATGCTAAAACAATGATACAAAAAAAAAAAAAGAATGCTAATTGCGTCCTTTTAAATTGGGATTTCCACTAGATTGCTCACTCATCTTTTGGCCCTCTCTCAACAGCACAATAAGCCCGTGTTAATGATCCAAACAGAAATGAATTCTTCTGAAATGGAACGTGTGCACAGAGCAACCAGAAAGAACCACGTTTACTGCCCCGTGTGGAGAGGATGGACCATTACGTCTCTCGCATCACTGGTCTGTGTGTTAAAGGTGCATTGTGTAACTTTTCTGGTTGTGGCTCTGTCAAATGCTTTTCTCCATGGAGATGTTTTTGCTTTGCCTGGAATGGCATCAAACCTTAAATCAAATCAGACCAAATTACAGGTTAGAACTGCGGAGAGGCGACCCCGCTCACAGTCAGAATGCCTTAAAGTATTTTTGAGCAATAAAACCACCTATAATTCAATATATGCAAGGCAGATCTGTTTAATGTCACACTGTGGAACATTCCAGAGAAATTACATATCCATAGAAACAAGCAGGCAACGGACCTACAACCAAAAAGTTACACAGTGAATTTTTAAACATGTGAGAATGAAATAAAACACAAGTCCAGATGTGTTTTTGATGAGGAAACAATAATATAACATACACTAGCTGGTGAGGGACGCCCTACCAGAAATGTTACACAATTCACCTTTATTCTATATTAAAAAAAAAAAAAAAAAGAATACATGCTCTGTCCTGATTAAATTTGGCTAAAATAATGACTAGAAATAATGTACCATATGATCTGATTCAGTATTACTATCTGTATACTGTATACTTTGGATCATATAAGAAAATGCATCTTAGGGCGTGTTTATATGATGACGGTCTGAACAGAAGACGTAAAAGTGGCGTCACGTCTTCACTTTTTATTCTGCGTTTAGACAAGCGTTTTCGGGAGGAAGTCCACATGCATACGGTGACACAAAAGTGTGTGGAATTCGATTGGGTATGCATGCCAGGCGGCTAAGTGGTGCTGTGGTACATTATCACTATGTCCGTGCGCATGTGTAGAATCTTCCTTCTTCTCATCTGCACCACGAAAAGCAAAATAAAACATGGCTAGCAAAATAGCAAAAAAAAAAGTGTGTTGTCAGACGAAGAAGTTCAATTATTGCTTCAGACCACGTTAGACTACAAAGCGACGAAGGCGGACTGGGAGTCCTGCCAAACAAAGTACATTGATATATGGACCGATGTGACGTAAACGCGTACGCGACGTCAGCAGATTTGACCAGGGTTTTGCGTCTTGGGCAGTGTAGATGAAAATGCTACGGCAGAGCATATTCAAGTTTTCCACTTTGGAGGGCAGTTTCAGGTTTTTTGCGTTTTTAAGCCCCCAAAACGCCATCACCGTCTAAACGAAGGGCACTTCCGATAAAATATTTTGTCATTTTTACCTGTAACCATTCTCGTGTAAACAGGCCCTTAAACCCGACAAGCTTTATTGATCCACAAGGGAAATTACTCGGACACAGTATCTCACATACCACAATATAGTATAATAACAAAGAGTAAAAATATAAACGGTAATAATACATTTGAAATATAAGTAAAATAGAAATAAGTAATAAAAATATGTCAGCAAGGAAAAACAATGCAAAGATGATATGATTGACAGGACATAGGGTTAGCTGCTACATAAGGGTGAGTTGTTGTACAGTTGTAGTCCATAATTTAGAGCAGTTTGTCCAGTGTCCTCCTGTCCCTCACTGTGACAAAAGTATCACGTGACCAGATTTACCGATCAGTTTGTCAATCACTGAAGAAATACTGGTGCCTTTCCCTTATCTGTGAGTTTGACAACATAAAAGAATCTGAAAAGTAGAATCCGAAAACCAACCAGCCCCACACAGGAAAAAACACTATCAGCTCTCCTCTGTGCCTCCGTCTCTGTCCCATGCAGATCAATAACCAATGCATTTCAATTTACTCTGCACCCTCCACACGCAGAGTCTTATTAAAGGACCTGTACTTGAGTTTTTCTGTGTGTTTGAGCAAAAGTGATCTTACCCCAGTACAGATATATTGTATAAGCAGCTCTTGAGGTTAAAATAAATCCTCTGCGTACTGTCTGCAACTAATTAGGAAGCGTTTTTATTATCCGATAATCAGGAAGTACACATTTGCATGTTAGTTGTTAGCGTAACTGCAGAACTCTTCCCTTTGATCTCTGAAAATTGTAAAAAAAAAAACGCTTAAACTCTGAATGCTCTGAATTGACAAGGTAAGTTTGGACCACTGGGTATAAGAAGTTTTGATGATTCTCTAATTTCTACTTAGGGTACGTTTATATGGTGACGGTCTGAACAGAAGACGCACAAGTGGCGTCGCGTCTTCACTTTTTATTCCACGTTTAGACGAGCGTTTTCGGGAGCAAATCTGCGTGCATACGGTGACGCAAAAGTGTGTGGAATTCGATTGGGTATGCATGCCAGGCAGCTAGGTGGTGCTGTGATGCATTATCACTATCTCCACAGGCATGCGTAGAATCTTCCTTCTTCATGTATGTGACGTAAACGTGTACGCGACGTCAGCAGATTTGACCAGAGTTTTGCGTCTTGGGCAGTGTAGACAAAAACGCTACGGCAGAGCGTATTCACGTTTTCGGTTTCAGTTTTTTGCGTTTTTAAGCCCCCCAAATGCCGTCACCGTCTTCCCGAAAGGCACATCCGATAAAATATTTAGTCGTTTTTACCCGTAAGCATTCTTGTGTAAACATGCCCGTGAATTGGTGGGATAATACCTGTTGTAAATATGAATTTTTAGTTTTATGCCAATTAAGCAATTTGTGAAGAGAAGTTGAAAAAAATTGTTAAATCACAGTTTTCCTTCTTGTTTCTTCATGACAAACAGTTGGAGTTGTGTTTTTTTTCATTCACACATGTTTAAAACACAAATCCTGCATTCTGTTCCAACAGAAAATACTCTAGTCCACCTTGTGATGTCATGTGGTAATCCAGGAAATACTCCACAGTGTTTTTAAACTTCATACACGTTCACTTGAATCGCTTGGATAATTTGCAAATTAGATTTGCCAATTCTTACTGAAGTAAAGGTAAAAACATAACATGAAAACTACCACTACATGACATCACAAGGTGGAACAGAGCATTTTGAGCTTTGGAGACATAAACAGACTAATAATAAAGATTTATCGCATCATGTGTGAATTAAACAAAACACAACTCAAGATATGTTTTCGAGGAGGTAGCAACATTCTAATGTCTTAAAACTCACAAGAGTCAATTTTTTGTGTAATATTAGACCTTTAAAATGAACCAGTTCTGTTTTTCATGTTTTTAATCTGTAAAAATGAGAGCGACACAGAAGAAGGCAGAGTATTTGTGCACCTGGAAGCACAAATCTTGTCTTGGTGTGGGCGGAGGGTCCTCAGGCCACCTCGCTGTGGTGATGAATAAAACAGGAGCGACTGAGCTGTGAGAGAGAGAGGGGGAAAAGGAAGAAAGAGAGCGAGAGAGAAAGTGAGAGGAGGAAGAGAGCAGGAGAGAGAAACAGACAGGGAGGAAAGAGAGGGGAGAGAGGGGGAGGAGACACAGAGAGAGGGAGAGAGAGGACAGAGACAAGAGAGAAAGAGAGGGAGAGAGAGACAAGAGAGAAAGAGGGGGGAGAGAAGAGAGAAAGGGGGAGAGAGAGAGAGAGAGAAAGAGGGAGAGAGAGAGAGGGAGAAAGAGAGTGGGAGAGAGAAACAGACAGGGAGGAAAGAGAGGGGAAAGAGAGAGATAAAGAGACAGACACAGAGAGAGGGGGAGAGAGAGTGAGGGGAAGTGGGAGAGAGACAGGAGAGAGATAAGAGAGAAAGTGTGAGGGAGAGAAAGTGAGAGGAGGAAGAGAGTGGGAGAGACAAACAGATGGGGGGAAAGAGGGGAGAGAGACAAGAGAGAAAGAGGGGGAGAGAGAGAGAAGAGAGAAAGGGGGAGAGAGAGAGAGAGAGAGGGAGAAAGAGAGAGAAAGAGTGGGAGAGAGAAACAGACGGGGGAAAGAGAGGGGAAAGAGAGAGATAAAGAGACAGACACAGAGAGAGGGGGAGAGAGTGAGGGGAAGTGGTAGAGAGACAGGAGAGAGATAAGAGAGAAAGCGTGAGAGAGAGAGAAAGTGAGAGGAGAAAGAGAGTGGGAGAGACAAACAGATGGGGGGAAAGAGGGGAGAGAGACAAGAGAGAAAGAGTGAGAGAGAGAGAGAGAGAAAGTGAAAGAGAGATAGTGGGAGAGAGAAACAGAAAGGAGGAGAGAGAGCGAGGGGGGGGGTGAGAGAGAGACAGAGAGAGAGGGAGAAAGGGAGTGGGAGAGTGCAAAAGTGTGTGTGGGTGTATGTGTGCTTGGCTGTGTGCATCTGGTGTGTGTGTGTGTGTGTGTTCGTGCCTGTGCGTGTGTGCCTGTATGTGTGTGTGTGCGTCTGTTGTGTGTGCGTATATGTGTGTGTATACGTAGGTTCTGCTGACTCGTGGCCTTTGCAGGAGGCTGGGCTGCGGTGAGGGCATTTGAGCAGCTCTGTGAATGAGATTGGCTAACTGCGCTAACTCTCATATCTGTGCACTAATGTGATAACTACTGGAACAGGCTACACGTGGGCCCACTGTTGGTTCTACAGATGTTATTTTGTGGATAGATCCAGAACTATGTTTACTGAAGTACATTTAAATGGTAATCCTTTGTAACTGTGCCTTAAAGATCCCATGACATGGTACTTCTTGATGCTTTTATATGGCTCCTTAATGGTTCCCTAATACTGTAAATGAAACCTTCTTCAAAATCAACACTCAGTGCATGAGAAACAGAGATAAGATGAGAAAGAGTGATAAATATCTCTCTCAAACTCTTTATTCTGGGCGTTGTTGCTTGAATGCAAATGAGGAGAAAAAAGCTGGCCAATAGTAGTAGTAGTAGAGGGTGGGGGCGTGGCCAAACGCTCCGGTCTCCCCTGTCAGCCCACAGCTGATCCATTTCCTTGTTTTTGCACGGGGGAGAGAGTTGAAGCGTTCCATTGAAAAATAAACACATTTCCACATAAAATAAAATTAAACCACTGCTGTTCAAAGGTCTAGAGGCTCAGATAAAGGACTTCCGAGCCTAGAAACACTCGGACGTGCCTCCATCCATGCATTTCGCATTGCCTAGCGCATTCGCAGTCCAAACTCTCTGGGCGTGATTTACAGAGACGCTGAGTTCAGACAGACGGGGGTGGAACTGCATTTGCATTTCTTTTTTCGAACTGACGTCAATAAAGTGCCTTGTTCAAACTCGCCTGTTTCAACACTGGTTTTGTGTAACGCAGAAAAGGATCGCAAATGCTCAGTTTAGACATTTCGCAACTTTTAACCATGGGGGGTAGGGGAGCTCACATTAACGTTCAAAAACCTCAGAAAGTGAAAATTTCATGCCATGGGACCTTTAAAGAGGGGGTACTGGACTTCTATGGGGTACTAACTGCTAACACATACTATATTTAGATTGCCACGTTAGCTTATTTTGTTTTGAAAATACTATATTCACAGAAAACAACGTATTAACTGTCCTTTTGCTCTCTGTGCTAAGTCACCCCCCTTCCGAGCTCTATCACAACACAATCATGAAGCTACTGCCACATCGCGTCAGGTTTGTGAAGTTGTTGTAACATTCTTCTTGTATATTTAGGGATAATCGCTGAGGTTTCATTTACATGGATTTTCCAACATAAAGATGCACTTTGCAACTTTTCTAGAGAAGGTCCGTTACCTGTCTCCATGATGATGTTATTGCTTTGCCTGGAATGTTTCACCGTATGGCATTGAACTTAACTCTGTAATCTTCATGGAAGCAAGCTGGACAGAACGTACACATTTTTGATTTTCCCAGCAGACACCACACTACAGAAATACTGCATTTTCTGTATATAGTTCAAAGTTCAAAGTCAGCTTTATTGTCAAAAACCATATGACACACAGGATTTGAAATTGCAGCCCACAGTGAACATTAAACATCTGATAAACAAGACAATATACACAATGACTAAAACATCGCATATACCTGTAGCAAAATAAGAGACCACTGCAAATTATCAGTTTTTCTGATTTTACTACTTATAGGTATGTGTTTGGGCAAAAGGAACATTTTGTTTGAGTCTATAAACTACTGACAACATTTCCCCCAAATTCCAAATTAAAAATATTATCGTTTAGAGCATTTATTTGCAGAAAATGACAAATGACAAAAAAAGATACATGTTTTCAGACCTCAAACAATGCAAAGAAACAAGAACAAATTCATTTTAAAACAACATAATACTAATGTTTACACTTAAAGGGATATGCCACCCCCAGGTCAAACTTGGGCATCTCCCCACAGTCCAGAGACTAAAATAAGTGATGAAAAGCGTTTTCCTGGTCACCCAGCCATTGTCCGAGTCTGTCAGCACTGACCGCCGCGCGCAGCTGCAGCTACTCTGCGTTAGACTGGAGGCTAACGTCGCCAGAGAAAGATTTCGGCCAAAAGGAATTAATTTACTCGATGCACACAGGGGAATCCCTGTTACGCACCACGTTGGGAGTTCCCCTGTTACGCAGCGTGGTGCGTGCTTCGGCTATGTTTTTCCGCACTGTAAAATAGTTCCCACCCCAAAATGACCAAGGCAAGCTCTCCGTGTTGATTTGTACATTTATTTGCACTCGATATGAATGTGCACTACACAGAAAGTAATTGGGAAACGCATCGAGCAAATGAATTCCTTTTGGCCGAAATCTTTCTCTGGCGACGTTAGACTCCAGTCTAACGCGGAGGAGATGCAGATACCGCGGCGGTCAGTGCTCGGACAATTGCTGGGTGACCAGGAAAACGCTTTCCATCACTTATTTTAGTCTCTGGACTGTGGGGAGATGCCCAAGTTTGACCTGGGGGTGGCATATCCCTTTAAGAGTTCACAAAACAATATTTGGTGCAATAACCCTTATTTTTAATCACAGCTTTCATGCGTCTTGGCATGCTCTCCACAAGTCTTTCACATTGTTCTTGGGTGACTTTATACCACTCCTGGTGCAAGAACTGAAGTAGCTCAGCTTTGTGTTTGTGTTGGAATTCAACAGACGCTGGAATGGAATGGCTGTAATAAATGTAGAGATGCTGAAAAAAATGCAGTTGTCTCTTATTTTTTTCCAGAGCTGTAGGTTAAACACACAATGTGTAGTGTAATAAAGCGCAAATGTTGTCATTTAAGTAGCAGTGTCAGTGTCATTTAAGCAGCAGTGTCAGTGTAGCCTTATTTTATTACATTCCTCCCTGCTCGTATTTGAATGGATTTACCCAAAAGGCTTTGCTGGTACATTTTCAGTTTCTTTGTGCGATCTGTTTCACAATGCATTCTATCTGATGTTCTGATGTGTGGATACAGTACTGTGAGCGAGGGCCAAAGGTGCAGGCGGAGAAGCAGAGTGGAGCTTAAAAAGACAGTACAAACGAGAGGCCAGGTGGGGTCAAGGAAGGAGGCTGGGGTTTGTTTGAAAAAGGAGAGAAGAATAGAGGAGAAAGTGGTGTAAAAACAGACTTTGGTAGAGCAAATTTGTCCAGGTATTTGAGCAAAATGTGTCTGGGGCTGCAGGTTTATTGTATTGCATAAGCAGCTCTTGAAGTCAAAATAAGTCTGCTGTGCGCTCTCTGTATCTAATTAGTATCAGAGAATCACATACTATACTATACTATACTATACACATAATATATTTAGATGGCCGTGCTACCTTGTTTTGTTTTGAAAGTGCTATATTTGCAGAAAACAACATATTAACTGTCCTTTTGCTCTCCGTGTTAAGTCACCCCCCCTTCAGAGCGCTATCATGACACAATCACCATGCATCCCACTCATGAAAGTACTATATTTTGTATATTTAAAAATATATACTTAAGTCTGCTGTGTATTTGTATATTTAAGTCTGCCGTGCGCTCTCTGTATCTAATTAGTATCAGAGAATCGGGAAGTGCTCTGTTAACATGCTAGTTGTTGTTAACTTTACAATGACGATAAACTCCGCTCTGGTCTCTGAAAGTTGAATGTGTTCATAAATGAATTACTGTGAATAAATAGGATGCTCAGAATACATAAGGTAAGTTTTTTTTGTCTGTTTTTACATTTTTAAGAGTTGAAGAAGGTGAGAAGGTGAATGATTGGTGCAAACCGATAGCCATGTTTACCAGTATTTAGCCTCAGGGCAACTGTGGCTGCAGAAGTACCACCAAGTGCATGTTAAAGTTCCAATGTTCTACTGATTTACAATATTTATCTGTTTTGATTTTAGCAGCGTTTTCCCGATTAGAAACACAGTAAGGCGCTACTGCGGCTTGAGGTGTGCTGGGAAATTTCAGTTTTAGTTACCAGATTCACACACACATTTCATTTAAAGGGGCTGTACCTGACTTTTACTGTCTTAAAACATGCAAAACAGCTACTTTCTTTGGAACAGTTTGCAGTGGTCCAAAGTTATTCCTCACTTACCTTATGCATTTTGAGTTTCCTAATTACTCACCATAATGAGTTTATAAGAGATTTTCACAATTGTTATGTCATTGTTACGGTAAATTTAACAACAACAGTAACTCAGTTGGTTGTGCGTTTGTCCAATGATCTCAAGGTTGGCGGTTCGAATCCTGCTCTTGACATAAACATCATTAGGGCCTGTTTACATGAGAACGCTTACGGGTGAAAACGACAAAATATTTTATCGAAAGTGCCCTTCGTTTAGATGATGACGGTGTTTTGGGGGCTTAAAAACACAAAAAACTGAAACTGACCTCCAAAGTGGTAAACTTGAATATGCTCCGCCGTAGCGTTTTCGTCTACACTGCCCAAGACGCAAAACTCTGGTCAAATCTGCTGACGTCGCGTACGCGTTTACGTCACATCGGTCCATATATCAGTGTACTTTGTTTGGCAGGACTCCCATCCACACCTTCATTGCTTTGTAGTCTAACGTGGTCTGAAGCAATAGTTGAACTTCTTCGTCTGACCACACGATTTTATTTTGCTACCGGTAGCCATGTTTTGTTTTGCTTTTCGCGGCACAGATGAGAAGAAGTAAGATTCTACGCATGCGCGGACATAGTGATAATGTATCACAGCGCCACTTAGCCGCCTGGCATGCATACCAAATCGAATTCCACACACTTTTGCGTCGCCATATACACGCCGATTTCCTCCCAAAAACGCTCGCCTAAACGCGGAATAAAAAGTGAAGACGCAATGTCGCTTTTGCGTCTTCTGTTCAGACCGTCACCATATAATTGTAGCCTTAGTTCAACAGATCCACTGACCCACAGCTCGGCGGTGCGATTCTAGCTCCCACAGATGAATGCTGTCGTTGTTTCTTAGGCAACACACTTAACCCAACTCACCCCCAGTATCTGCATGAATCTGAATTAATTAGTGAGTGGTTCTTTGACGTAAAGAGCTTTGAGTGCCATTAAGGTGGAAAAGCACGATACAAAAACGTGACCTTTTACCATTTGCCAACGAGCATGGCAGCACGCACTTCCTAATTATCAGACAGTAAAATGCTTTATAATTAGATGTTACAAGAGCAGACCCTTTAATCATTTTTCATTTTGGTGCATCCTTGAACTAGAAAAGCAAACAAAACACACAACTGCCAAATCCAAAGAACATGGAAACTAAAAATGACTCATAAAAGGCTGAAAATGCCTGTGTAGTATTGTATCCATTAAGGACAGGTATCTGGCTTGTGTCTATGTTGTTACACATTTCTATAAAGCTGTTTTTAATCCATTTGTGTGATGGCTTGGCGGAGCACAGCTGTAATTTTCTTGCTGTGTTGTGGATGCAAAAACACTCAAAGTAAATGTCAAATTGTCCCTAATGGAAACTAGTGTGTCCCTGGGTGGATATGAGCCTCTGTGGGCGATAGCACCAGTTTACTCAGATTAAAAGTCACAGCTGGGGCATTGCATTACCACAGGGGGGAGAGACGGAGGGGCGGAAGGGGAGGAGAGGTGGAGGAGTGGAAGAGGTGAAAGTTGAGTGACGCAGAGGGAAATAGAAGCACCAGGAAGGCATATAGGAAGCGAGGCAGCACCGCGAGGAAGGAGGAAAGCGAAAGGACCTAGGGAGGAGGAGGAGGAGGGCACGAGGGGGCGAGCAGATGAGGTGAGGAGATGAAGCAGGAGAGAGGAGGAGTGTGCTGATGGAGAGGAGTGATGGGGGATAAGTGATATGGGACTTTGGGGGTTTAAAGGGCTCATATTATGCTATTTTCTTTTTCTTTTCTTTTTTCTTTTAAGTCTTTATTTCAAGAGACAATACATAGATATTAAAGGTGCATTATGTGTCTGGTTTACAGAAATAAATTAAATGCAGTTACATCGGTCCGTGTGCCATTCGTTCTTTTGGATTCCAATTAACAACGAAAAACAATAAAATGGATAGACAGTCTATCATTTCATTATTCCATTTTAGTGTCAAAACAAAACAAAAAACAGATTTCGACCTATATTTCCAGTATTCAATTCAAAGTTTATTACAAAAAAAAAAAAAATTCATTCACACATAACGCACAAACCTTGCATGTTTAGGCTGAGTTCTTCTCTCAGACACCTTGTGATGTCATCTGGTAATACAGGAAGCGCTCCACTGTGTTTTTAAACTCAATACACCTTCACTAGAATCATTTGGATGATTTTTTTTTTGGTTTATTTCATTCATAAAGTATAAAAAGGCATCAACAGTGTGATAACAATACAAAAAATCCAAAGAAAGGGAGCAGAAAGAAGAGTAATCTTATGTTATCTGCCCCCTCTTCCCTTTTCCAGACAAAACAATAACATCGATAGTGACTATAAAACATTTCATCAATACATTTCATTTCAATCACAATTATTAATCAATTGTAAAGAGAAAGCTTCACTTTTATGCGTAACAACTTAGGTGTTTTTTTCTTCATACCTACACATTACACTGGATTTTATGTGTTTTTTAAAGGGATAGTTCGGTTTTTGCATTAACACTGACTTACCCCTGACAGTGTCCTCTAAGCCGAGTTTCTGCCGCGGTTCTGGCGCTGACGAAAGTAGGTCCGGCAAGTTAGCGGGGACAGTTAATAAAGCTTATTTTTCTTCTCAAAACAATATTTGCCCAAAAAGTGATATATTTGCGTCAGAAAACAGTTGCACATGAAAAAGCAGTCTAAATCGCTTGGTGCTATTTTCTCTCGAGTTGTATCACTGCGCCCCTATTATTATTATTAGCCTGTTCACTTGTAAACATCGACACTTACAAGTGAACAGGCTAATAATAATAATAATAATAATAATAATAATAATAATAATAATAATAATAATAATAATAATAATAATAATAATAATAATAATAATGTTTTGAGAAGAAGAACAAGCTTTATTAACTGTCCCCCCTAACTTGCCGGACCTTCTTTCGTCAGCGCCAGAACCGGGGCGGAACTCGGCTCAGAGGACACTGTCAGGGGTATGTCAGTGTTAATGCACGGCACTGCTGAAGGGGATGCCATACAGATTCACATCAAAAAACCCGAACTATCCCTTTAAATGCCATTATTGTTCTTGATTCTTTGATTTCTTTATCAAGACTATTCCATAAATGAACTCCTTTCACAGCAAAGCTTCGCTCCATAACCTTGGTTCTGAATCTAGGTTAAAAAAAAACCTAGATTTCAGCGCTGGAATTGTCAATCTCTACTAAACTAAAGGTAAAATGTATCTGTTAACTTAAAACTACCATCTTCATGACATCACAAGGTGGGACAGAGCATTTTGAGCTTTGGAGATGTGGACAGACAGACTCAAACACGTGTGAATGAAACAATCGATCATCCAGTCCATCCTGTTGTATTGTTCCACCTGCTTTTTCAATCTGCTCATTGTTTAAAAAATGGTCTAAACTCACAGATAACACACACAGCTGCTAAAATCGTAGGACTCCCCACACCCAACCTCGCAGATTGTAACAACAGGACCATTGGACGCACAAACAGGACCCCACTCGCCCACTACAGGAACACCTCACCCCTCTGCCCTCAGGACGGAGCTACAGGGCGTTCAGGTGCAGGAGGGTCCGCTTTGGTCATCACATTTTTGAACATCAGGCCCCGCTGAGTGAACTGTAATGTCAGTTGTAATGTGTCTGTGTTTGTTGTGTTGTGTTGTGGCTGTATATGTCAAACAAGCTCTGTGTGCGTGAAAATAAAAGTCAAAAGTCAAAGTCAGAGTCAAACAAGACACAACTCCTGGTATGTTTTTAAGGACGAAACAACATTCTAACAGCTAAAAGCTCACAAGCATCAATTTTACATAATATAGGACCTTTAAATTCAGCCTAAATGTAGGGCTTGTGTGTTCAACATGTGTGAATTAAACAAAACACAACTCTAGGTATGTTTTTATGAAGTCATTATAGCATAGTTCAGAATATACAGGCCCTTTAATATTTGAACAGTCCTGCCTTATTTACACAAAAGCATCTGGTGGGAGTACACAGAGGGCACAGCAGTGACGTCACTCCTCTCCGTGGACCATCACTCACGCTGGGTTTGGCAGGGCCCACTCGCTCTCCTCTGGCCCACAGCCACTGCAGCTCCACTGGCTCCACTGCAGCTGAGTCAGCCCCAAGACCAGAGACCAGACTAAAGACCAGAGCAGAGACCAGAGACCAGAGCAGAGACCAGAGCAGAGACCAGACCAGAGACCAGAGACCAAAGACCAGAGCAGAGACCAGAGCAGAGACCAGAGACCAGAGACCAGAGCAGAGACCAGAGCAGAGACCAGAGCAGAGACCAGACCAGAGACCAAAGACCAGAGCAGAGACCAGAGCAGAGACCAGACCAGAGACCAGAGACCAGAGCAGAGACCAGAGCAGAGACCAGAGCAGAGACCAGAGACCAGAGCAGAGACCAGAGCAGAGACCAGAGACCAGAGCAGAGACCAGACCAGAGACCAGAGCAGAGACCAGACCAGAGACCAGACCAGAGATCAGAGACCAGAGCAGAGACCAGACCAGAGACCAGAGCAGAGACCAGACCAGAGACCAGACCAGAGATCAGAGACCAGAGCAGAGACCAGACCAGAGACCAGACCAGAGACCAGACCAGAGATCAGAGACCAGAGCAGAGACCAGAGACCAGAGCAGAGACCAGACCAGAGACCAGAGCAGAGACCAGACCAGAGACCAGACCAGAGATCAGAGACCAGAGCAGAGACCAGACCAGAGACCAGAGCAGAGACCAGACCAGAGACCAGACCAGAGATCAGAGACCAGAGCAGAGACCAGAGCAGAGACCAGAGCAGAGACCAGAGACCAGAGCAGAGACCAGAGCAGAGACCAGAGCAGAGACCAGAGCAGAGTCCAGAGCAGAGACCAGAGCAGAGACCAGAGCAGAGACCAGAGCAGAGTCCAGAGCAGAGACCAGAGCAGAGACCAGAGCAGAGACCAGAGCAGAGTCCAGAGCAGAGACCAGAGCAGAGACCAGAGATCAGAGCAGAGACCAGAGCAGAGACCAGAGACCAGAGCAGAGACCAGAGCAGAGACCAGACCAGAGACCAGAGACCAGACCAGACACCAGACCAGAGCAGAGACCAGAGCAGAGACCAGAGCCGAGACCAGACCAGAGACCAGAGCAGAGACCAGAGACCAGAGCAGAGACCAGAGCAGAGACCAGAGCCGAGACCAGAGCAGAGACCAGAGCAGAGACCAGAGCAGAGACCAGAGACCAGAGCAGAGACCAGAGCACAGACCAGAGCAGAGACCAGAGCAGAGACCAGAGCAGAGACCAGAAACCAGAGACCAGAGATCAGAGCAGAGACCAGAGCAGAGACCAGAGCAGAGACCAGAGCAGAGACCAGAGCAGAGACCAGAAACCAGAGACCAGAGCTGAGGGCAGAGACCAGAGACAAGTGCAGAGAAGAGAGCAGATACTAGAGACCAGGGACCAGCCCAAAGACCAGAGATTAGAGACCGACCCAGCGATCAGAGACCAAAGGCCAGACTAAACCTGTCTTGCTCTGAGGAGAAGGAGCTGACACACAACCCTGTCTATGAGACAGAAATATTATTTATAGCGTTATAGATAGCGTTGATTTGTAAGCACTTGTTTAAACTTTACTTTTACTTAAAGGTCCCATGGCATGAAATTTTCACTTTCTGAGGTTTTTGAACGTTAATGTGAGCTCCCCTACCCTGTTTAGGCCCCCCCCCCCATGGCTAAAAGTTGCGAAATGTCTAAACTGAGCATTTGCGGTCCTTTTCTGCATTTGAAAAAAACACAGCTCAAACGGGCGATTCTGAACAAGGAAACTTATTGACGTCACATCGAAAAATGCAGCTCCACCCCCGTCTGGATATCTACCCACTCTGTAAATCACGCCCAGAGAGTTTGGACCGCGAATGAGCTACGCAATGCGAAATGCGTTTTTTTATTTGCCTGGAGGCACGTCCGAGTGTTTCTAGGCTCGGAAGTCCTTTATCTGAGCCTCTGGACCTCTGAAACAGCAGTGGTTTAATTTTATTTTATGTGAAAATTTGTTTTTTTTTTCACTGAAAAGGCTCCCCTTTCCTCCTCCGCTCTTAAAACACAGAAGTGGGGCCAGCACATAGCGCACCGCATTTGGCGGCGCATTTGATCCCCCACCCCACCCCCACCCGCTCCTCTAACCTATCTGTGTCCTTCTCATTTGCATTCAAGCAACAAGGCCCAGAATGAGTCGTTCAGACAGAGAGATTCTGACTCTGACTCTGTACATGTGTCTTTCTCATGCACTGAGTGTTGATTTTGAAGAAGGATTCATTTATTAGGGAACCATTAAGGCACCATATAAAAGCATCAAGAAGTACCATGTCATGGGACCTTTTATTTTATGGGCTGAAGAAGACATACTATTCCAAATGGACCTTTTAAAGCTACAGTCTGACATTGTTCCCTCATCACAAACATACCTGTACTAACGTTTGTTCAGTGCCAGATTTTGGTTTGTCGGCTTGAAATGCCTGCGTCATTGAACCAATACATACACCGTACTGATTTATTTAACAGCAGTGCAGGTGTTCACGTCTCACAGCTGTGCTCTGCACAAATGAATGGCTAAACAGCACTCAGCAAAGCTCAGTGTGATGTCTTACAGGTAAAACAGAAGAGATGAAGGGATACTCAGAGATGCAACTTGTATCCACCCAAAGACACGTCAAGTCTCCAGTGCCTTTACCGTGTCTCAAAGCCAAAGTGTTGTGACTAATACTAAATCCACACCCAGTCACAGTCTGCAGTGTCTGTGTTAAGTTGACGCTAGATAACATGAACCACATTCTGCCAAAACCTTCCTCTTCCTCTGTCCCAGTAAAAGTGTCATTCCTAATGAAGTAGCCTATGGTAATATCAGTGTAGAGTGCACGTCTGCATAAAGATACAGCCAAACAAGTTCATGTAAAGGTCTCCATTATCTTTCTCCTCCTTTCAGGTATTTGCGTAGTAAAGTGATTTGTCAAAACAAAGAGCATCTGCTGTGTGCGCTACCTTTGATATAAAATGCCATAGAAACAAAAGTGAAACTTATGTGAGTGAGTCCATGTGAGGATTGAACATAGCATAGAAGGAACATAGAGCAATTGTATTTTCTTAATAATATTGGTCATTAATTTTTGTAAAAAAAAATTACAAACACAGAAAAAAGAACTGTTCAGGAAGAGGTGTAAAGTACTGGTATCAAATAAAATCAAACAGTATCCAGTCCTAAATAGAACAGACTGTTGTGACGCGGTCTGAAGCTTGTACAACCAATAAACCTCTGTTCTGTTTCAGAAAAATTAGTATTAATTACTTTACACATAGCCATTCAACCATGCTGCCCTCCCAGGTGCAGCAGTCTGTTGAATATGCACCAGAACCTCGAAGTCAAACCAGCCTGACTTTCTGAACCCTGAATTTAACTAGAAAGCAGCGAGTGTGGCCAGGCTGCTGTGAGTGAGAGCATGTGGGGCCCTAAGTATCAACAGGAGGACAGTAAATGACAGACTGTCAGACTGGGCAGAGGGGAGAGAGGTACAGACTACAAGAGCAGAGGAGGGAGTAGGGCTGTCAAAAGTATTGAAAATCATATTCTGATTGATACTAAAACTATTATTGCAAGTAGATACTTGTTTGAGCAGATATTGATTCTAAAAAATGCCACATTCACAGGACAGATATGAACCTTTTAGCTTTCGATTGGTCCAGTGAGGTTCATTTTGGTTTCATTTATTGTAATAGATAAAAGAAGAAATTCAATTTGTCAACTGGACAAAGTTTGTTTGGTCGAAAACGTTTCGCCGCTCATCCGAGAGGCTTCGTCAGCTCTAATTAGAATGCTGGTAAGACACTTGCTTATATCTTGCTGCAGGGAGGAGCTAACTAGCTAACTACTTTCCGAAACTATCTCATTGGTTTCAGTCTTTTGTTTCTCTGGCGTCTAGATTAGCATACCTATTCATCCCTACAGCGACTGTTTTTCACACCTCTGGCCCTGACCTGGCTAGCCCTATTGTTCCCCTGTTTGCTTGATCTAGGCTTAAGAATGGAATTATAGATGGGAGACAAATTATGTCTGACTCCACCATTTCTGTTCAAAGAAGGATTCTCTTTTTTGACAAAAATAGCCTCTTTAACTCCCCTCTCAAACCAATTATTTTCCCTGTAATAGATTCTTTTTTCAGACCAAGATTTTGTTTGTTTTCATACAAATGGCAGTTTCGACGGCGTACTAGCGGTCTTCCTCAGAGTGGTCACATGATGTTGCTGTGATGTGTGATTTTAAATGAGACTTTAAACCGGGATGAGGGGGCCCTTTTTATTCTCACACACCTGACACTGTCCTGAAGAAGTCGGACTGCAGAAAACCTGTTTAAATCAGATGACCAGACACGTCGCCGCAATATCACATGACCACTCTGAGGAAGACCGCTAGTACGCAGTCGAAACAGTCAGGTATGAAAACAAACTTTGGTTTGGAAAAAAACAACTTTTTTTAAAAATCAAAATCAATACTTTTAGAATGATCTTGAGCTGTATCAGAACAAGTATAAGAGCACTAAGGCTACGTTCAGATTGCAGGGCTTAATGCGCAATTTGGATTTTTTTGCGAGGTCGTTCACATTTCCAATTAAATGCGACTTGTGTGCGACCTCCAGTGTAAACTTTAAACACCTCAGAAGTGTCCGGCATGCTCACTGGAGGACATGTCACATGCAGCGAGTGTGCTCAGTGTTTATGGAAGTAGCATAAACACGGATGCTAGCATTGAGCGCCTGGAGATTTTAAAGTTGCTGTCGTACCAGAGCCAGAACATGTACAACTTATTTGTTTTAGGGAGGAGATTGAGAAGGACAAGATTTTTGGCCATGGCGTTTTGTGGAGCAGTGGCAGCAACGTCCGTATAAAGAAATGTGTTGGTGCTGAGTCGCAGCCAAGAGTGGTGGGATTACTCTGTGCTTCAAGATTCAAGATTGTTTATTTGTCATATGCAGGATCAACACAAGGTCAACAATGCAATGAAAGGCTTAGGATTAGAAGAACCGTTGACTCGCTAAGATAGTCAGAAGTACTAATAGCATGCAATAATAGAACATGGTAAAAAAGTGTTGCAAAAAGTGCAGGGGAGAAGTTAAACAATATAATTAAAAAAATATGTAATAAAATATAAAATACAAAGGTACAGGTAGGATTAAATAAGGTGTAAGTAGAGTATTTCACAGATTGCACATAATATAGTGTAGTATAAGTATTGCACGTGGGTTGTGAAGCAGGTTATTGCACAGGTAACAGTAGTTTACAGTGATGTAGTGACATACATGATACATTCACTGCTTCACTGACCATTTTCATATGACAAGAAGAACATTTGTCTACATTTGTGAACTCCTACTTGTACCACTCTTGTGTGAAGAAACACGGCCAGGTTGGATGAATACCTGGCCGTTCAGACTGAAGTCAAAATATGTCAAAAAATTGGATATGTATCGGTTTTAGGACCACATATCCAAGTGGCCTGGGTCGCATTTGAAAAAATCTGACCTGTGTCGTTCAGACTGTCATTAAAAGATCAGATACAGGTCGCATAGGGGCAAAAAAAAATCTGATTTGGGTCACTTCAGGCTGCAGTCTGAACGTAGCCTTAGACTAGTATACGCCCATGGACCACTATGGAACCTACCTGGACCACTGAGGGATTACGCAGATATAAGACCACATGGGAATGAAGAAGAAAGTGCTACGATTCTGTTGTCTAAAGAAGGAAGGTGTTTTAACATTGTGGTATCAGAATCGGTATATAGAGTCTCTTAGGGTTGAATTAGAGTTGAAATTTTAGTATCATGACAACACGGGGAGGGAGAAGGAAGGGAAGGAAGAGAGGAGGGAGAGGAGGTAGAGGTGAAATAGGAGAGAGAGAGGAGGCAGAGAAGAGAGAAAGAACAGCGAGAGGAAAGAGAGGAGTGAGAGGAGAGAGTGCCCTTCACAAGTGCGCCCTGACAGCGTGACAAAGAACTCCAATGCCACTGAACTATGACTGCAAATTCTTCCCACTGCACGCCTCCTTAACGACGGAGCTAATTAATTTACACGGCAGTAATAAAAGAAGGGGGGAGGAGGAGGAGTAAGGGAGAAAGAGAGGAAGTTTTTTCTCTCACGAATGATGTTACCTGAGAGATGTGTCATAGCACTGTCATGGCCTCCAAACGTTTTTTTTTTTTCACTATAAGCCTGTATTTGTACTGTAGATTCATGTGTTTTGGAACTATGCAGTAAATCAATGATAAGAGAAATAAATATATTATTTTGAAAGTTTTTAAGTAAATACTTTTTAATCCAAATCGTTCTGACAGTTGTGTCTGAAGGGAGGAGCTAGATGTCAACTGGACTACCCTAGGTGTGAACTGTCACCAGAGTTATATTTTGAATTTTTTTGTTTTTTTTTTGTAATTCTTATTTTTTATTTACTATACTCATACCTGCATGGATAAAAATACAACCATGTACACAAGTTTCTAAGTTGTTTTTAAATTTTAGAGAAAACATCAAATATGTGAAATATGTGACTGACCGTGGCAAAACCTGCCACAAGTCGCTCACAGCGAACAGGAGAAAATCATGTTTGAAGCTTTTTTTTTTTTTTCAAAATGTGTGATTTTCGTTTTTTATTTTTTTTATTTATTTTTTGCAGAATGTGCTAGTTGAGATCTAGTTGAGATGTTTCAAATAACAGCATTGGTTGTTTTAAAAGCATACATTTTGTGTTTGAAATTGGCTAGTTTTTCGGAAAGAATCGGAGTGTGTGTAAATTACCATAATTACCATACTGGCCATTCACGTGACGATTAACGTTTTTTTGTTTGTTTTTTTTCCACCAATCAGCTGTGAGTGAGAAGCATTATTATTAGCCTGTTCACTTGTAAGTGGATGTTTACAAGGTTAATAATACTAATAGTCGCGCAGTGATATGACTCGAGAGAAAATAGGACCAAGCGATTCCGAATGCTGAATTTTTCGCGGACAACTGTTTTGTGATGCAAATATATCACTATTTGGACAAATATTGTTTTGAGAAGAAAAACAAGCTTTATTAACTGTCCCCGCTAACTTACCGGAACTACTTTCGTGAGCTACAGAACCGGAGCAGAACTCAGCTCAGAGGACACTGTCAGTGGTAAGTCAGTATTAATGGACGACACAGTTGAAGGGGACGTCATACAGAGTCACATCGTCCTCTACATTCCCCTGTTTCTCTTAGCCCTTGTCCCCAGTGGTGTTTATTCCCGTGCCCACATCCCCCGATGTGTCTTCTGAGTGCTTTGCAAATGTTATTGCGGTGTTAAAATATGTACCTGGTAATAATAAAAGATAAAAAACAAACGCACTATCCCTTTAAGCTGCATAGATGCATGTAAAGATGTTTTGCGGATGAGCTGAATCGTGGCTGTTTTACGGGATGCGATCTGTCGGCCTCGCACAGAGGAGCTGGATCGTAAGATATCAGATGTTTTATCTACAGTAACATTTGAAGAGGATTAGGACAGTGAAATGGAGAAAATCTGAAACTTTGACTGTAAATGCTACGTAAGAAGGAAGGAGAACTCTCTCCTCGGGACACGTTCAGCCAGAAACTTTCTCCGGAACTTATGTACGGAATGCGATCAGATTCTTGCCAAATTCTGCCAAAAGACAGTGGCAGGATACATAAATAATTAGACAAAGAGGCAAACAGTAGTTACATCGGAGGTGACCACATCCAGAACTACATAATGCTGGAGGCAATGATGTTTGATGTTTGCAGGAACACATTTCTCTTTCTCATGGGGTGAGTAAAGTGCCTCTAAACTTTGACATTAAATACTTTGGGACATGGAGCAAGATATACAGAATTATGTAGTAAAGAAAAAAGTGAAAATAACTCACTGACTTTTTTTTATATTTTTTATTGAAATCCTCTAAATCTCCACCCTTTGCTTTGTTGACAGTGCTGCAAACCCATGACCTTCTCTTTACGAGCTTCTTGATGAATTCTGCTGAAATGGTATTCACTTCATCTTGTCAGGATTAAAAAAAAAAAGCAAACTAGAGTTCAAAACAAAGGGTCACTATATGTTATTATATTATTTTTTAAATCTAATCTTTTGGTTCCTTTCCATACGAGTCCAGGCTTAGTTTTGATGCCGGCAGTGAGAATCTACAATGTAAACAAGTCATGGAAATAAAGAAGAAAACGTCCGTCCAAACTTTTAAGTGGTCGTGCAAATGCTGTCTGCTAAATAGTAAAAAGTACAAATCAATACTCAATACTCCTCCGAAACCCAGAGCTGCTTCATAAACTGTGTGACCCTTGAAAGTAATTACTGTCTGAACTCAAGTCGTTTTTCTTTTTGTTTTCTACCCTCTCGTAAATCTACTTGGTACGCTCTTCGCCCATGGACCGAACACTTGCAGTTGGTTCGATCTCTGCTCCCATGTGTGTTTACTCCTGTTTACTCAACCTGTGTGTCCTTGTACACTGAAATGTGGTCGTGAAATGGTTCCTTGATCAAATACAGAGCTGGTGTATTGTTAAAAATGTGTCTTCCTACTTGGGAAAAAAAAGTTTAAAGAGGGGGTATTATGCAAAATTGATGCACCATGTTATAACACAGTTCCCTCATCAAAAACATGCCTAAAGAGCTTTGTAGATTTTACATTAAGGCTGGTCCCATTACTCTGTCTTACCCCTTCCCCTACCTCTTTATCTATGTCTTTGTCTTGCCCCTTGATAACGAGCTGAGAGGGCTCGGGGTATGAATGTTCCCCTAAGAAATGGGACGCCACTCGATTCCCGTTTATGTCATCATCCCTTCCCTCCACCCGGCTGCTACGTCTACAGAGGCGACAACAACTGACGCAAACAAACGTAAACAAATGTCAAGGATATCGGGTACCTCAGCTCGACAAAAAAACTACTTTGTTTATGCGTGAAAATTCGATGAAAATGATAACGTCAGCTAAACAGACACCACTACAATTAAAACTGCAACAACAGTTCACTAAAAGTAACGTAGAACATAAGCGTCATAACTGTAAACCTGCTAAACTGTTAATCGATAATTACAACTGCTGAAAATACATTTATGAGGCTCCTTGGCTGGTCGATGTGACGCTGCCATCCTGATCCCAAAACCTGCCTGGGCTTGTAGGCGTACCCCTTCATTCCAAGTCTGGTCGAGAGCTTACTTCGTTTCATGGGGTATGTAGCCCTCGGTCGTGGCTCTAGCCCTTGATCAAAATTAGAATCGGGACACCCCTTGCCCTCACATGAACGCGCAAAACAAAGACAGAAAAATGGGACGCAGCCTTAGTGATCCATTCATGTTTGAGGCCCTAGTCGAACCCTCCTTACTGTGAGGTGATGCTCATGCTCCCACACGACAATTCTCTATTAAAAACATCATACAATACTGTACAACTTCACAAACCTGACGTGATGTGCAGAAGTTTCGTACGTGGGATCTGTTGTGTTGTGATAGTGCTCTGAAGGGGCAGTGACTTAACGTGGAAAGCAAAGAGTACCAAAAAAGCACTCTTCAGATAGTAATAGTCAGTGTCAAGAAAAAGCGCACGGGAAACAAACTCTAAAAGTGTGTGAGTTTGTTCAGAATAAGTATTGGCCTCTGTGTTTGCTCCAGCCCACAGTTCCTTTAAACTCCATCCTGACTCCTCACGGTTACATCCAAAGCAATTCTTCTCTTTCTCCACACACCCACACCATTTGTGTTCTGTCCTCCTTCATGTCAAAGGGCCCTCTCTCTCTCTCTCTGCTCCCTCTCTCTTTTTCTCTCTCTCTTCTCTCTCTATCTCCACACCATCTCCCTTTTTCTCTCTCTGTCTGCTTCCCCTCTCTCTGTCTGTCACTCTACTCTCATTCTCTCTCTCCTCTCTCGCTATCTCCGCTCCATCTCTCTCTGCTTCCTCTCCCTTTCTCAAATTCTGCTCTCTCTCTCCCTCTGCTCCGACTCTCTCCGTTCTCTCTCTCTCTGCCCTCCCTCTGTCTTCTCCATCTCTCTCTCTGTCTTCTTCCTCTCTTTTTCTCTTTCCTCCCTCTCTCTCTCCGCTTCTCCACCCCTCTTTCTCTTCCTCTAATTCTGCTTCCTCTCTCTCTCTCTCTCTCCACTCCCTCTCTCTCTTTTTGTTCACCCCCTCTCCTTCTCTCTAATTCCACTTTCTCTCTCCACTCTTTCTCCGCTCCTCGTCTCTCTCCCTCTCTCCTCTCCCACTCTCTCTCTCCCTCCCCCTCTCGGTCTTCTCCATCTCTCTCTCTCTCTCTGTCTTCTTTCTCAGGCCCCTCTCCCTCCCTCCCTCTCTTTCTCTGCCCCCCATCTTCTCTGTCTATCTCCTTCCTCTTCCTCTCTCTGCCCCCCCTCTCTCACTCTTCTCCTTCTCTCTCTCTCCTCTTCATTTCTCTTTCTTCCTCCCACCGCTCTCCCTCTCTCTCTCCTTCTCTGATCCCTCTCTCTTTCCTCTCCCGCTCTCTCTCTGCTCCCCCTCTCTGTCTTCTCCTTCTCTCTCCTCTCTCTCTCTCTCCTTCTCTCTCTGCTCCCCCTCTATCTGTATCGCTCTCCTCCCGCTCTCTGTCTTCTCCTTCTCTCTCTCTCTCTCTCCTCTCTCTCTTTCCTTCTCTCCCTCTTGCTCTCTCCGCTCCCCCTCTCTCTGTCTCTCTCTCCTCTCCCACTCTTTCTCTGTCTTCTCCTTCTCTCTCTTTCCGCTCCCCCTCTCTCTGTATCACTCTCCCTTCCTCTCCCTCTCTCTGTCTCTCTCTCGCTCCTCTCCCACTCTCTCTCTTGTCTTCTCCTTCATTCTTCTCTCTCTGTCTCTCTCTCTGCTCCCCCCTCTCTCTCTGTCTCCTCTCTCTTCTCTTCCTCTCTCTTTCTCTCTCCACTCCCTCACTCTCCCTTCCTCTCTCTGTATCGCTCTCCTTCCTCCCCCTCTCTCTGTCTTCTCCTTCTCTCTCTCCTCTTTCTCTCTCTCTCTCTCTCCGCTCCCTCTCTCCCTCCCTCTCTCTGTCGTTCCTCGGACGGTGCTCTAAATCAGTGTTTCCCAACCTTTTTTGTCTTGTGTACCCCCTGAGCCCCTCACTCATACGTGTTGATAATTCTCCAAAAGTAGAACGTGACACAACGGATTATTCAATGAAAATCATTTTATTTTATTTCCTTAATTTGAAAATGTAATTCTCAGGTGTTTTCTCTTTTCTTTAACTCAAATTTACTCAAAATTTAGAATTTAAAAAAAATTAAAAAATACTGTGTGCCGTTTGTTTAAGA
>JAVJIX010000102.1:0-135000 GCA_036785185.1 Paratrypauchen microcephalus | reverse complement strand
TCTCTGCTCCACCCACCTTTTCCTTCAGAAGTTGTTTTTGTAAAGTTGATGTCTGAAGTATTTTATATTTATCCTCCACAGTTGTAAACTTTCTTTATTTCTGTATTCTGTATTCCCTGAGCTCCTGGATGCTGCGCACGGTGTTTACACAACTGTAGTGTTTTTAGACAACATATTTTTTAAAGGGCATCGGAAGTTTATTTTGTGTTTGCTCATGTCCTGTCTTGCCCCTGCTGAAAAGCCTGGAGACGCTCCGTTGATGGTGCAAAATTAGAATTCCAACTTATTTTGAGCAGCGCGTAGCGTAATGACGGCTGTTGGACACACGTATGACTCTGCTGGTGTAAATTGTCCGACCGGTTAAAATGGAAAGTGATACCAGTGCGTGTTCTGTCCCCCATGCGCTGTTACACTTCGGTGTAAATTGAGGGTCACACTTTCTCCTCTCCTCCTCTGTCCCTCTGTCTCTCCCTCTTATTTCCCAAGGGTCATTTGTCATTCCTCAGTTGCTGTGGACTCCGAATCCCATAATGCATTGCTTTATCTGTACCGAGGGCCCTGTTTGGCACTAAGCAGACACGCATTCTATTTATTGCGTCTTCATTGCTGTAAACACGGCGCAAAATAAACACCTATCACTCCACAATTGGCATACAGCTGATCGATATCTGCAGACCGAACCTCACGTTGATGATGGGGAGGGGTGATTTAGCGTCACATGCTCGCTGTGGTCTCCACCCTTGGGTTGTCTGGGCGGCCCGGACGCTGGAGATTCAGCTCGTTTTGTTTCCTGTTTGATTTATGAAGCGACCTCTGCTTATGTGCTCACTATGTCGTTAGAGTGAAGGAGGAAGGGACGCTATCGGGTTTGGATCTTTACAGTGGCGGTTCTCAGGACGGTGGTGGAGATGGCTGGAGATGCTGTGGGTCATTGAAAAAACAAACGTCTGATTGGGGAAACAATGGAGAGATATTCTGGATTTGCAACGAGGTGGAAAGAGCAGCTAAAAACTGAGCTTCAGTAAGAGTTAAAATAATACTACAAGTACAAATTAGTGGTCCGAGAAATTACACAATTACAAGTATTGGGAAATATACTACTCTAGTAATTGTCTGGGTACAATTTGATTTTTAACTTAAAATGAATGTAATTGGAAAACAATAGACAAAACATTAACTGATTAATATGAACAGGATCTAGTATTTGAAACACTTTGAAAAACTACAGTAAATCGGTATCTGAAGGGTCCGTGTACCTCGTGGCCATTAGAGCAAGTTTTCGGATAACCTACTTTTAATCCTATTTCACAATTTTACAGTACTGACAGAAGCATCCTTCAGGGTCCGTGTACGTTGCGGCCATCCGATTTCCGTTTTGATTTAAAAAAAATTAAAAACAGAAAACTTATTTATTTTTAATCTAAAATCAAGACATAGAAAACAGGAGATGATTTATATCCTGTTCTTCTTAAAGCCCCAGTGTGTAGGATTCGTGGCGCATAGGTGGATGGTGCTATTGCACTTTCTGTTTTAGCTACGGCAGACCTCGAGGGACCCGCGCACGAGCCGCGCCGCTACTGTATAAATAAAACGCGGTCCCGGTTGTTGTTTTTTTTTCTTTTCTCATGAAAACACACATTCCCGATCATGTACCATGACACTCTACACATCAAATGAAACCTTACAGTCTCCTCTTTTTGACTATGCAATTCATTTCCCTGCAAAACAATCACTCCCCGAGCACATGGGGCTTTTATACGGAAAAGCACAAAACGAGGTTAGCTTAGAATGCTTTGCACAGGTCAAACACAGGTCAAACTCTGTATTTCACCATAAACTTGCTCTCAATTTGTCCGTAAGGATCCAGCGAATAAAATCCAGTAAAACAATTTAGTCCAAAACACGTGTTAGATCCATTAAAACGTCTGATCCGGCAGCATGCTTGTCGTTGTTTACCCAAAACCACGAGCCTTGCCGAAGGCGAAGGCGGAGCCCAAATGTCCTTCTGCGGCTCTCGTATTCAAAATGGCTGCCTCTGCATGGGGAAGATCCCCCTTTTATGTGACTATATCTAAGTCCAAAAGAATACTTTGATTTCATGATGGAAGTGAAAAGGCTTGGAAAACACTGTATTTTTGAATGGGTATCTTCAATTTCAGTAATTAATGGGTAAAAATCTTACACACTGTCCCTTTAAGGGCGCAAAGCAGTTGGCCGTAAAGGAGGAAGAGCCGTCGTCTCCTGTTTTCTATGTATTGATTTTAAATAAAAAATAAATAAATACAGGGCATTTTTTTTTTTTTTTTTTAATCAAAACGAAAATGGGATGGCCGCGGCGTACACTGACCCTGAAGGATGCTTCTGTCAGTACTGTAAAATTGTGAAATAGGATTGATTTAGTTTTAGTTCTTAAGATGCGTGAAAAGTCCCTCAGTCGTCCAGGTAGAATCCATGATCAAAGGAGAAGTTCAATTTGTCAACTGGACAAAGTTTGTTTGGTTGAAAACGTTTCGCCGCTCATCCGAGAGGCTTCTTCAGCTCTGGCCCTCATGCTGGTTCGACCCTGTTTATATCTAGCTGCAAGGGAGGAGCTAGCTTACCTGAACAAAGCTGACCTATCCCCGCTACTCTCTTTTGTTTTACAATACAATACAAGACGCCAGAGGAATTCGTAAAACAAAAGAGAGTAGCGGGGATAGGTCAGCTTTGTTCAGGTAAGCTAGCTCCTCCCTTGCAGCTAGATATAAACAGGGTCGAACCAGCATGAGGGCCAGAGCTGAAGAAGCCTCTCGGATGAGCGGCGAAACGTTTTCAACCAAACAAACTTTGTCCAGTTGACAAATTGAACTTCTCCTTTGATCAAGTTTTAGTTCTGTTTAGCTAACTCTGAATTCACTCAGAAACCTTATTCTGCAGCCTCTGTATAGCCACTTGCAATCTGTGCCGTCAGTCTCTCTGACGTACACAGGCAACGTAAGTGAAGTGTCTTACCCAAGGACACAACAATGGCGCCATACATTTTGTCAATGCTTGGTGGATCGACAACTGAGCCTCTGACACTGCTGCTGTGTCCCTGAGCAAAACACTTCACCAACAGTGCCTTTAGATTTCAACAAACGTGCATGATAATTTAGCAGTTCAAATTTCAGTCTTCTCCCAAATGTTAAAGCTTAATAAAAAAAATAAATAAAAAAAGCTGCACTGTGTAACTTTTCCGGACTTTTGAAGGGTCTGTCAAATGCTTTTCACCATGGAGATGTTATTGCTTTGTCTGGAATGTTTCACAGTATGGCATTAAACCTTCCTATCTTCATGGAGACCAAACCAGATCAAGTTACAGGTCTGTCAGAAGCCTGTTTTTTTTTTTAGGTATTTTTGACCAATAAAACCACCAGTAAATGAATAAATGTAAGGTAGAAGCTGTTTAATGTCACACTGTGGAACATTCCAGGCAGAAGAATGACGCATCCATTGAGATAAGGAGGTAACAGACCCGCAACCGGAAAGTTACATAGTGCTAAGGCTCTTGTTTAGAATGTACACTGTGAACTGAATCCTCATTTGAAAACATAAATTGGAAATATAATTACATTGGGGAAAAAAAGTTGCTTGGTAAATATTTTTCCTTCTCCAAAAGCGCCAATAAGCAGTCTACAGATCTGGTTTTGAAGTTCTTCTCAAGTGATACTTGGTTTGAAATATCTGAGAGCCACAGCTTTGCACTTCGGCCATTAGCGTCCATTTTAGTTTTATTTCGTTTTAAATTTCCACAAATACTGACAACAAATATGACGACGCAAACACGGAGAATGCACAATCGGACAAGCTCTCGATGAAACACAGCAATGTAAATCTTATGACTCAAACTCACTAAACACCTTCAAAAAACTGCTCACAACACACTTCATATGTAAGTACATGTGTACTTACATATGAAAACTGTAATCTGCATACTTATCTCTGTATACTTATAACCTCCCTGGTTCTTCTGTGTTTTAACCCTGTGTCCTGTGAACAGCTAAGTGTAATTTAATACTCACATAGACTATCCTGGGCTGTGTTGACATCACCTGCTCCCTATCCATCAATATTTTGGCTGACTATTGGGAAAACTGGTCTTCTTAGCTAAAGCTGGGAAGTTCTTTACATGGTCTGCATAGCTAAACTATTCTCCTATAGGTTAGCTGTTGCTGATGTCATAAATATTCAACAGTCTGTACTGTATTTAAAGACACCTTGTGGTCATATATGTGTGTGTGAGGGGAAGGCCCCCACTATGTCCCTCTTCACGGCCGACGTCTCTCTGCTAAAGCTTCAACATGGATGCTGAAGATGTCTGATGTCACCATTTCGTTTGTATTCTGCTATTTTTACATTAAAATGCTGAATAACCTCAATTTCGACAAATGCCTTCCTTCAGACCTCCTTCTGACCCATTTTTGAAACTGACAGACTGCTCCTCATTACCATTTTGTACTGTCCTTGTTTTAGTGTTACTTTATTAGCAAAAGGAGAAATTCAATTTGTCAACTGAAGTTTATTTGGTCGAATATGTTTCGTAGCTCATCCAAGCTGCTTCTTCAGTTCTGGTCAGACGCTGGTGGACACTGCCTATATCTGCCTGAAGGGAGGAGCTAACTACAATGAAATTACTCTGAAACTACCACACCTACTTGTTTTCAGTTTCTGGTAGTTAGTTAGGTGGGCCTGTTAGTTAGGTGAGCCTCTAACATGGATTCTACCTGGACGACTGAGGAATTCTACACACATTTTATTATGAAGCGTCTTTGTGTTACCGTGAAAAGCGCCATTTAAAAGCAAAGTATTATGATTATTATTATTATTAGTGCTGTTAGGTGATCAAAAAAAATAATCTTATTAATTACAGGATTTGTAATTAATCTAACTAATCGCATTTTAAGAGTGTGTGTGAGAGAGAAAGAGATTGTGAGTGAGCGACCGAGCGAACCCACTTTGCGATCAAGTTCGTCAGTTTGTCTGTGGTCGCTTCGCTCATTCGTTTCCCAAATTCTGCAAGCGTGTTTTGGTGGTTTGGTGAAGTGCGGACGTGTTTATCGTTCAAATGATCCGTCAGCAGCTTCAGTGATCGAAAAGTTCTTCTTGACAAAAGCTACAAATCACCAGGTTCTTGTTGAGAGTCCCGTCTTCGTCCATCCATCCATATTCTTCCGCTTTTTCCATTTCTGGGTCACGGGGGCAGCAGTCCAAGCAGATCTGCTGCCCAGAACACAATGCACCAGCCCCCATGAATCCTCTCACAAGTGATTGGTCCACGGGAGGACGGCCCACGTCACAACTGGCCTTGATGCACTTCTGTCATGGGAGCTACCAGTGTCCATAGACACTAGGGGGCGAGGTGGGGTTAAGTGTCTTGCCCAAGGACACAACAGCAGCACTCATCTGTGGGAGCTGGGATAGCACGCGGTCAACGCGTCAAGAGCGGGATTCGAACCGCCAACCTCTGGATCAGTACACAAACGCTCTACCAACTGAGCTACTTATAAATTTGCCGTTCAAAGGCCCGAGCAGCGATTTGCTCACCGCACGCCAAATTTAAAATGCGCGTGCATTGAATTGACACTCATAATTAATTGCGTTAATTTTCATAACGTGTTAATTAGAAGTGTAATTAATGAATCTAATTAACGCGTTAAACTGACAGCCCTAATTATTATGTAATCATTGTCATTTTTGAAAATACTGCACTATCACGTTAATACAGTGCTTCTCAATTATTTTCTGTGACGCCCCCCCTAGGAAGAAGAAAAAATTTCACGCCCCCCTTCCTGCGCGCGACTATAAATAGTATTATTTGTCTAGAAAATTGTTATTAGAACACCATTGTATCCTTTTATTAACATTATAAACAAAAAAAGAAAGAAACTTACAACAAAGACTGCACTGAGGACTCAAATATTAATGTGTTTTTAATGCAGCTTTGCGCACATTTGTTTACGTTTTACAGAAATGAAACTTAAAACCACCTCATTTGCATAAGCTAAAAGCACTGAAAAAAAAAAAAAACGCTCTCTCCTTGTGCCACTGATGCGTCAGCTTCTGTCGGACTAAAGGACACGACTCAGTGGAATATACGTGTTTTTTCTGTGACAGAGGATGTTCTGTTAATGGTGAGACTGTGCGTAAATCGCATGTGAGAACGCCACTGCCAACTACTGTTGTTGATATGCAATTACACTTAGTTCTAGTACAGTACAGCAAAAAAACATGTTTCCCAGGGTCATACGCGCCCCCCCTGGCATCACGCCACGGCCCCCCAGGGGGCCCGCCCCACTATTTGAGAAGCACTGCGTTAATAACAGTGCTTTTTGTGTGAGTTTCCTTCGGGTTACTATGACCACAGCTCAGTGCATGTCCAGGTTAAACGCTTCTACAGTAATAGCGTTTGAGTTGTCACATTTTCACACACTTCTGATTGTAGCAACAAAACACCACTCCAGACAGCGCCACCTGGATGTGAGGATGTACCGTGTCAGTTTTTTTACCATATGTGATACCAGCAACAGTAATACACATTTTCATATTGCATTTATCTACCAATTTTCTCTTGCCTTTCTCTGAATGGGCTGTGTAAGCGCTTGGTGGTGGTCAGAGGGGCTGATGGCACAAAATGGCAGTCTTCTGTGTGGCAGCTGTGGCTACAAAATGAAGAATGAAAATTGGCTACAATGAAGTGCTTATCACATGTATTTATTTGTATATGAAAATGCCTGTGATAGGTTGGACCACTCATTTCACTAAAACACAATTAAGATCATTATATTTAAGATATCACCAACATTTTTACATTCTTTTCCCAGATTGGCGATTTCTAATTTAATTTCTAATCACGAGGTCACGCTAGGGAATTTCATAACGGTTATCCAACAACCATGTAGTACACTGGGCCAAAACTCCTCTAATGCACCTTTGTTTTGTTGAAATCATGTTTAAAATGATCAGATACATTTGTTTATTTTGTGTAAATTGTGATTTTTGTATAGAATTTTCCCAGTGTGATGTCATCCATATGGAAAAACTAAAACTCTTCTTTCTGTAATTGTCAACATATTTGTCAACTTTTCTTCTCAAACTGCGTCTTGGTTGTTGTGAAACTATAATTTATATTTAAAACGGGTATTATCCCACTAAATTTAGGCAAAATTAGAGAATCTTCATGCACAATTTAAGACTTTTACTAATTTCTAGTGTCATTTATTTATATTCAAGTAAGTGTGAGGCAGTACTATGACTAAAAGGCTTTGACTAAAACTTTGACCTCACAGTAAGAAGGTCCTGTGCAGGTTTTCTGTGGAGTTTGCATGTTCTCTTCTGGTTTGACCTTTGATTTCAAAATCCTGCCAAACATCACTAGTTGGTCACTTTTGCTTTTGAGGCCAGACACTTGGAACATGTTAACGTGCTGCAAATTCAGTGCGTGTGTGAGTGTTTAACCCTGGCGTTCGACCCCTGTGGCATTTAATTTTACATAATTGTGCGTCATCTTGAGTTACCGTGAAAAACTCTTTATAAAGCCCATTTATTATTATTATTTTTACAATATTACAAATGTTTGAAATGCAAGAAAAACATCACCCCCGAGGCAGCTTTAAACATGCACTAATTCTCCAAGTATTTGAGGTCACATTCCCATTAAAACACATAAAATTTTGCTTTAAAGCTTCACAGTGCAACATTTTAGGTACCGGGATCCACCACCTTATTGTCTACGTGGAGATATTAGAGTTTTGCATGGAATGTTCCACAGTCTGCCATAAAAATGAAGTGAAGTACAGGTATTTTATTGCTCAAAAATGCCTTAAAACATGCGTTCTCATTGTCAGCGTAGTCGCCTCTCCACAGATCTGTCTTGTAACTTGGCCTTGTAGCGTCATTTGTTTGCTTCTTTGGAAACGGATATGTTTAATGCAGTGCTGTAGAAAATTCCAGACACAACAAACAAACAAAGACATCTCCATGGCTTGTTTCCATGGAGATGTCTTTGTTTGTTTGTTGTGTCTGGTATTTTCAGTTGACGGACCCTCCACCACGAAATTTACGCATTGCACCTTTAAATTAAATTGTAAATTGCTATGGTAACGGTCCAAATTGGTCAGGCATAGGTAGCCCATTACTATCCTGACTCAAGATCTGGAGAAGGGTCTCTTAAAGTTTAACCGAGTATAGAAGGATGGAAAAATGTAAATTCTTATGCAAGGACCATAAAGTCGAAGTTTATTTTGTATTTTATATGTCAGCATTGTGACAAACTTCATTCTCCCTCGCTACAGTCGGTTCTTCCACAAAGAGAGTTGAAGTTTTCATGAAGTCGAGACAAAGGCATCGCGCTCGTGTCGTCCTAAACTTGACGGAACTCATTCATTATGTATGCATAATGGAATAGTTAATGCATCTGTGTTTGAGCTCGCTTCCTGTCTGCCCCTGTCTGCCCCTGTCTGTCTGCCCCTGAATGCCCCTGTGTTTGCCCCTGTCCACCTGCTGCTGTTTACCCCTGTTTGTCTCTGTCTACCTGCCCCCGTCTGTCCCTCTCTGCTCCTGCCTGCGCCTGCCTTTTCTTTGTGCTCTTGTCCACTCCTGTCTCCTCTTGTCCACCTTGTCTGCTCCTGCCTCCTCCTATATGCTCCTATCACCTTTTTTCTGCCCCTGCCTAGTCCTGCCTCCTTTTGCAGGAGGCAGTCCTGCCTCCTTTTGCAGGAGCCTTTTGCTCCTGTCTCCTCCTGCCTCCTGTTGCCTGCCGCTGTCTCCTCCTTCCACCTTTTGCCCACCCCTGTCTCCTCCTTCCTGCTTTTCCCCACCCCTGTCTCCTCCTGCCTCCTTTTGCCCGCCCCTGTCTCCTCCTGCCTCCTTTTGCCCACCCCATCTCCTCCTGCCTCCTTTTGTCCACCCCTGTCTCCTCCTGCCTCCTTTTGCCTGCCCCTGTCTCCTCCTGCCTCCTTTTGCCCACCCCATCTCCTCCTGCCTCCTTTTGTCCACCCCTGTCTCCTCCTGCCTCCTTTTGCCCACCCCATCTCCTCCTGCCTCCTTTTGTCCACCCCTGTCTCCTCCTGCCTCCTTTTGTCCACCCTTGTCTCCCCCTGACTGCCCCTATCTTCTCTTGCCCACCCCGGTGTCCTTTTGCCTCCTCTTGCCCGCCCCTGCCTCACCTTGCCCACCCCTGCCTGCTCCTGTCTGTTCGTGTCCGCCCCGTCTGCTCGTTCATATTTCATACTTTGACGGTAGCACTCAATCAGGCCCTGTGCTGTTTACAGAGGCCAAACGCTGATGATTCAAACAGTTGGAGAATGCATTTTTCATGAGTCTGTTTAATAAAGATACAGCTCACACACTTCTGCTAACTGCCTGCAAACTGCTGCTCTCCCTTTGAATTACTTGCCATTCTGAAAATGATTTGACTCTGTCGTGCTTTTTAATTTGGCTAACCTGACTGAAGTGTTTAAGAACTGAGCGCGTTTATTAATAAAGCTCCCATTCATTTTGTAAGGACATTCACTGTGTGCACATGGACGAGTGGAATCCGATTGCAAACGGATTGGGATCGTATCGGATTCATGTGCACAGGCTATGGATCGCATAGGGATTGATTTCCTGAATCCGATTTGAACCCCTGGCTTAGGCCGATAGTAATCCGCTTGGTGTCGCCTTGTGCACGATATCAGATCGGATTGGTGTACTGCGCATGCGCGGGAGTTTTCGCCAGGGTTTTCACCCAGAAGTGGCAGGAGGCGCAGACGCCGTCATAAGTAGCGGTTGTTGCCGGAAAAGTCAGACGAAATCATGACTGGGAAGAAAGAATACACAACACGTACACCAATGCTGCTCCGTCAAACTCCTCGAGCGCCATCTTTGTATACCTGCACGTAGTTTGTTGTGTTTTTATTGAGTAGCCATCACCCGGAAGTAGTTGGACGACAGCGCCACATAGCGTAGCGGAGCCGGCCAGGTCGCTGACCATTATCCGATTGCACGAGTTTCATGTGCACTTGGATTATAGGACAGACCACCCGCCGAGTAACGGGATCGGATTTGGAGAAATCCAATCCGATCCTACCATGTCCACGCAGTGATAGTATGCTTTAAAGGGACAGTTTTTCCAATTTAAAACTGCACTCCGGGGGTCCGTCACCTTCTCATTTCAGGGATATGTCATTGCTCTGCTTCAAATGTTCCACAGTATGACATTAATGGTAAAAGGAGAAATTCAATTTGTCAACTGGACAAAGTTTATTTGGTCGAAAATGTTTCGCAGCTCATCCGCGCTGCTTCGTCATTTCTGGTTAAGGGTGCTGATGGACACTGCTTATGTCTAGCTGCAGGGAGGAGCTAACTACACTGAAATTACTCTGAAACTATCACACATCCCTGCAGCTAGATATAAGCAGTGTCCATCAGCACCCTTAACCAGAACTGACGAAGCAGCGCGGATGAGCTGCGAAACGTCTTCGACCAAATAAACTTTGTCCAGTTGACAAATTGAATTTCTCCTTTTACCATGGATTCTACCTGGATGACTGAGGGATTCTTCACACAATATGACATTAAACAGCTCTACTTTACATTTATTCAATTATAGGTGGTTTTATAGCTCGAAAAACAGGCATTCTGACTGTGAGCGGGGGTCGCCTCTCCACAGATCTGACCTGTAACTTGGTCTGGTTTGGTCTCCATGAAAATAAAAAAGGTTTAATTCCACACTGTGAAACATTCCAGACAAAGCAATAACAACTCCATGGAGAAAAGCATTTGACGGGCCCTCCACCAGAAAAGTTACACAATGCAACTTTAATACAGCGTTTAGGGTTAGGAGTTCAAAGAGGGATTCAGAATGATTCAAATTAATATTGTTGCCATAGTAACTGACAATTAACAATGAAATATTCTGTCATTTGAATGGTAGAAAGTCATCCAAATGTTGCATAAATCAGGAAACCAAAACCCATGTGTATGTGGGTTTTTAGCTGGAGGGTATGAGACCTACTTTTCCTTAATGATGATTTGTTTGTTTTGCTAGAAATGTTCCACAGAATGGCACAAAATTTTATGACCTCCATGGAAACAAGCAGATGAATCCACCAAACCAAGTATTTTTTGGTAATATAAATGACTATAATTGAATAAATGTACCCTGATGCGCAACAGGTTGGTGATATGGCAAAACAATACCATTTTCATGAGACTAGTGATAGAACCTCCAGCAGAAAAGTTCCATGGTGCAGCTTTAATATGCTCCAGTACAGTAGGTAGACTCGGATTCAGACTGGTTTTCCCTTGCAGCTTCCTGCTATATGCAACATTTTAAGGACTTTTTACACATTCAAAAGACTTTTTTTTTTTTTTTTGCAATTGCCTCATTTTTCGTCCTTCTGGACCCACAGATACAGACAAGCTCAGTCTGATGACCTCCTCCTCTGCTCATTTGTAATTTATCAACTTTTTCTTCCTTTTTTTCCTCAAATTATCAGTGTTTAGTGTTTCAGTCACTCTGCTGAAATCTGCATGTTTTGTAAATCCCTGTTATTCCATGTTTGTTTTTACAGGCTGACCATGCATGCCCCTGATTGGACAAACCACCTGTCAATCACACCCATCTGAATTTGAGGAAATAAAACGTTTTCATTGTTAAAGGTTCCTATATTAAACAAAATTTACTCTTGTGAGCTTTATGTTTAAAGGCAAATTAACGTTTTTTTTTACAATCTGAGCCTTCTTTCGGCAATAAAACAAGTAGTTTTACTCACCCATAGCATTTTTCTGTCAATTGGAGCAGTATCGCAGAACTTATGTTGAGCCGTTCTGTTCTAGTAATGATCCCGTATCCGTTAACATGGTGCTGTATCATTTGCTCGGGGCATTACTTTGCGGTGTCCAAATAACACAAACTTTAGCACTTTTCAAATCATAGAAGCCCGATGTCTTAATGAAAGATTTCGTTTGAAGCAAAAGTGGCCTGTAATCCGAGATTTAGCCATAGTTTCGAGTAGATGAGGACGCCAGTGCGCATGTGCGGACTGTGCTCTCAGCTCCCGGGACCCAAACATGAAACGCAAAGCTGAAAACTATGGATAAATCTCGGATTACAGGCCACTTTTGCTTCAAACGAAATCTTTCATTAAGACATCGGGCTTCTATGATTTGAAAAGTGCTAAAGTTTGTGTTATTTGGAGACCGCAAAGTACAAATCCCCCAATACAAATGCTAACGGATACGCTACAACATAACTTTCTTCAAACAGCTCCAAATGACACGAACGTGATATGGGTGAGTCAAACGACTTGTTTTATTACCGAAAGAAGGCTCAGATTGTAAAATAACGTTACTTTTCCTTTAAGCATTACAGATCTGGAAAAAATAAGAGACCACTGCAAAATTATCAGTTTTTCTGATTTTACTACTTATAGGTATGTGTTTGGGCAAAAGGAACCTTTTTGTTTGAGTCTATAAACTATTGACAACATTTCCCCCACATTCCAAATAAAAATATTATCATTTAGAGCATTTATTTGCAGAAAATTACAAATGGTCAAAACAACAAAAAAGATACATGTTTTCAGACCTCAAACAATGCAAAGAAACAATATCAAATTTTTTAAACATTTTAAAACATAATACTAATGTTTACACTTAAGAAGAGTTCAGAAATCTTATTTGGTGCAAAAAAAATCTATATTTGGTGCAATAACCCTTATTTTTAATCAGTTTTCCTGCGTCTTGGCATGCTCTCCACAAGTCTTTCACATTGTTCTTGGGTGACTTTATTCCACTCCTGGTGCAAGAACTGAAGTAGCTCAGCTTTGTGTTTGTGTTGGAATTCAACAGACGCTGGAATGGAATGGCTGTAATACATGTAGAGATGCTGATTTCAGAAAATTTTTTTTTTTTTAAAAAGCAGCGGTCTCTTATTTTTTTCCAGAGGTGTATGTTATGTTTCCTCCACAGAAACATACCTGGAGTTGTGTTTTGTTTCATTCATATGTTTGAGTTCCACCTTGTGATGTGATGGAGTGGTAGTTTTTAAGTTAACAGCTCACTTTTACCTTTAGTTCAGTAGAGCTTGCTAATTCTATGGCTGAAATTATCCAAATGATTCTAGTGGAGGTGTAAGGAGTTTAAAGACACAGTGGAGCACTTCCTGTATTACCACACGACATCACAAGTTGGAACTGAGTGTTTTACGTTAAAGGGAATAACTCTTGTGTGTTAAACATGTGTGAATGAAGGAAAGCACAACTCCAGGTAAGTTTTTGTACAGGAAACAACATTATAACATAGATCAGAAAACAGTGTAATACAGATCCTTTAATACCATAGAATATAACGTTTCAGTCTTCTCTCGCTGTTTTATTGACAAAACTCCCTCCTTATGCGTTTTGAGGCCCTGCAGCTGCACATCTGCTGTATTAGCCTTATTTTCTGGTCAGTGGGATGCGGTTAGCTGTGCCTCAGTGAACTGACTTTACACAATTAGTAGCTCAGTGGGTTCAGGGACAAAATGGCTTCAAATGAACAGCTGAGAGCGAGTTAATGAACAAAAAGAAAACACATGGGTAATTATGTGGTACAGGCTACGTCTACAAGCCTTTTATTCTCCCTGGAGACCGCAGAGCTGAGGATTTGGGGAATATTCGGTTTCAAATTGCAATTTTTCTGACAAGATTTTATAATAGTTTGTTAAGAATGTACTCTACACATCCAAAAGCACTGACATTTGAAAACCATAGAAATATTTACGTTAAGAAAATAATAAATACAAGAATTTCAAAACATTTTGTTTATTAAAAGTTCTATATTATGTAAAATTGACTCTTAATAGAATGTTATAATGCTGTTTCCTCTTCAAAAACAGACCTGGAGTTGTGTTTTGTTTCATTCACATTATGTTTGAGTAACTATTTATTACACTGGTCTACAAGCAAAATGCTTCCGGAACAAAAGTAGTGAAATTTTTCTTGGTTTAGGTCACTAATAAAGAAAAAGTAAGTCAGAAGTGCTGATTGGCTATAGTTTCCAAGATATAGTATTGGGTCAAAATAGGAAATTTATGCAAAATAAGGCAAAAACGGTAGTTTATCAGAAGGTACATTGTGTCTACAAGCGACCAGTTCTATCTGAAAGCCTGTCTGCACATTCCAATACATTCATTTTAATGTCTACAGTTTTAATATCAAATATTTTTTTTTATTTCACATAAGAGAGATGCCGCAAAATTGCAAGTTAAGTGCAAGTTAAATATTTTCATAATATAAATGTTATTTTTAAGCAAAAATGCCTAAATCTATTGTATAAACAGATGTGATTTTGATGTAAAACAATATCATTAAATATCTTGAATACATTAGCTAACCAGCACAGTTATCAATTGATTTTCAGTTCATCTTATCAATATAAATAAGATTTAGCCACTTTTATCTCGGAAGCAGATCGAGTCCAAAAATGTGTAGACCAGTGTTATGACTCCATCTCCAAAGCTCCAAATGCTCTCTTCCACCTTGTGATGTCATGAAGCATTCATTTTGAAGCTCCTTTTACCGTTTGTTCAGTAGATTTTGGCGATTCCAGTTCTGAAATCATCGGAATAAGTCTAGTGAAGTTTAGGGAGTTTACAAACATAGAGGAGCGCTTTCTGTATCACAACATGACATCACAAGGTGGAACAGAGTGTTTTCAGTTTGAGAGAGGAACTAAATATGCAGGTTTTTTGTGTTAACCGTGTGTGAATGAAACAAAACACAACACCGATGGGAGTTGGTAGGTTGGTGGTTTGAATCCTGTTTGTGGTAATAGTAGTAGCTGCGTTACACAGCAGTATGCAGAGTATTCTCCTGATCAGAGGGTTTGTGGTTCAAATCCCACTCTTGACATAAACATTGTTGGTAAAGCAGTCCGATCCAACACTTGAATACTGGTGTTGTGTCCTTTGTCAAGACATTTACTTAAAGGCAAAGTAATGTTATTTTACAATCTGAGCCTTCTTTCGGTAATAAAACAAGTCGTTTGACTCACCCATATCACGTTCGTGTCATTTGGAGCTGTTTGAAGAAAGTTATGTTGTAGCGTAACCATTAGCATTTGTATTCGGGGCATTACTTTGCGGTCTCCAAATAACACAAACTTTAGCACTTTTCAAATCATAGAAGCCCGATGTCTTAATGTAAGAAATCGTTTGAAGCAAAAGTGGCCTGTAATCCGAGATTTATCCATAGTTTTCAGCTTTGCGTTTCATGTTTGGGTCCCAGACGCAGTCCGCGCATGCGCACTGGCGTCCTCATCTACTCGAAACTATGGCTAAATCTCGGATTACAGGCCACTTTTGCTTCAAACGATTTCTTACATTAAGACATCGGGCTTCTATGATTTGAAAAGTGCTAAAGTTTGTGTTATTTGGACACCGCAAAGTAATGCCCCGAGCAAATGATACAGCACCATGTTAACAGATACGGGATCATTAGTAGAACAGAACGGCTCAACATAAGTTCTGCGATACTGCTCCAATTGACAGAAAAATGCTATGGGTGAGTAAAACTACTTGTTTTATTGCCGAAAGAAGGCTCAGATTGTAAAAAAACGTTAATTTGCCTTTAAACCCGCTCCTAGTCTTTGCATAAACTCGTGTATGACTGTGTGTGAGTGGATGAAAGGTTCCTTGATGTAATACACTTGCCTTGAAAAGTACTATAAACTATTCTATATGAAGATTTACTATTTAATTCCAACTTCAAGGATGTTTTTGATGAGGTAACCACATTATAACATGGCTTAAAACTCACAATTTTGCGTAACATAGGCCCTGTAATCCACAAACCTGGATTTTATTTTTATATCCACTAACTTTGGTTCATTTAAAGATAATATATGAGCATTTTGATGACTTTTTTGACATGTTTTGGCTGTTAGCTGGGAGCCATTCATTGAACTGTCACTGAGCTTGCTAACACATCACATATCAGCCGCTGTAACTTCCTGAGGCCTAATGGACTGACAGTTCATAATGCTGTTGTGTCCTTGGGCAATGCACACACAAGTTTGTATCGCTGCTGGACCGACTGAGAAGACAGTTGGCACAGACTCAAAGCCACATTTTCGTCTGACAGCTGTGACTTGGAAATGGTTTAAAGATCTACAGAATATTACGCAAAATTGACTCTTTTTCTGTTTTGTTTCATTCACACGTGCTTGCGTAATCCTCTACATTTACATCTCCAGAGCTCAAAATGCTCTGTTCCACCTTGTGACGTCATGATGCTGTCGTTTTCAAATTAAATCCTTTTATCCTTTTACCTTTTGTTCAGCAGAGATGGGCAATTCCAGAACTAAAATTATCCAAATGATTCTAATGGAGCACTTCCTGAATGACATCACAATGTGCAACAGACTGTTTTCTGTTTGAGAGAAGAACTCAACCTGAATGTGCAGGGTTTGTGTGTTAGATGTGTGAATAAAACAAAACAAGACACGACTCCAGATGTGTTTGTGATGAGGAAACAACATTATAACATAGAACAGAAAATAGCGTAATATGGGCCCTTCAACAAATGTTGGGAGTGAAAGAATAATGCAGTATAGAAGGTTTTGTGCTGGGCAGTATTATATCAGTGTCAGAGTATTTGACTGTATTTTTTTTCATATACTAAGTGTCTTTGGTGAAGTGGACAGTAACAGCGTTGGTAATATCGTTCCACCGTTTGCTCTTATGTGAGATCAATAAAGTCTTATCTTTTCATGTTGTAGGCAGTCCCCTTAGCAAACCCGTCTTTGAGTGACGTCTGAGTGGCGTTTCGTGTCGCAGCGCCAACTTGAACGTTGCCCGCAGACGTGGAAGAGGATGCAGGTCTTAGTTTTGTGTATTCTTCATATTCCAGGACATTTTTGTGACGGAGGTGGTGAAGCGGATCGCTTGTGTTGCCCCCTGCGGCTACAACTTTAGCCCCACAACATTTACAGAATACGGTTGTTTAATCAGCGCCAGATTTTTTAAAGCCGAAGTACTTCCGCATAACTGACACAGCTCCTCTTTTCGGTATAAGTTCCTCTGTGTTTGTAACATTTTCTCCGTCCATGTTGTTCACTGCTCAACACACACTAGCAGTGTCTTATTCGCAGTGTGCACAGTTCGGAGCGTGATTTTAAGGGTACTCAGACTGCGCTCAGGACTGTGCATACTTGCACAGTCCATGGACCATATTGGTGTCGGCGAAATGCGACAGGTCTCGCAACTACCAGATGCAGCTGCCAACTCCATTTTCTCCCGTAGAAGAAGTAGCGCACGGTGCATACTGGGATATATGACTGCGCGAAGTGTGCATTTTCACGCAGTTGGTCCACGCCCCGATTTCCATGGAAACGACTGCGGTTTTCAGACCGCGTTTGTCCCATGCGAAGTGTGCATTTTCACGCAGTTGGTCCACACCCTGATTTCCATGGAAACGACTGCAGTTTTCAGACCGCATGTTAACTGCGCATGAAATGGGACAGCAGTTGTCGCACCGGAAGTGACGTACATGCCCTTAAAACCACACTCCAACCTGTGCACACTGCGAATTGAGACACGGCTACTGAGCTTCCACCGCTCTCATGCCACTGCTAAACAGTTCCCCTCTCAAACAATGTCCCGCGGCGCTACGTTCCGCTGCTCTGTGTTCCCAACGTTTTGTAGGCATACACACCGGTATTGGGATATATGAAAAATTCATTAAAAAACACCAGTATTCGGTATGAAGCAGTATACCGCCTAGCCCTAAATATACAATACATAAATATTACATAAATTGTGTTGTACTTTTTACTGATTTAAATCCTCATAACTCACTTTCTAATCTTCTCTTTCAGGTGCCATTTTTGACGAATCTGCGCGAAAGGATGACGAGGTTTTCCGGCTCGCTGTGGCCGACCTCAACTTGAACAATGAGATTCTGGAGACTGAGAAGGTCACCGTATCTGTGGAGTTTGTGGACGGGAACAACCCTTTCCAGGCTGTCCAAGAAGGTAGGAGGCCACTCACTCAGTGTTCTCTTAAGCTGGTTTATACACGGCTGGTTCTGGTTGATCAGTCTGCAAATTTCAAATATCCCACCAGTGAATTCTTGTTTTGAATTGTCTAAGTGGTCTTTGGGGAGAGATAGTTTCTTGTTTGAACCCCTTTGCAAGTTTTTGTTCTGTATCGTTAGACTTGTAAAGAGTGGTAGTTCCTAGTTTGGCCTTCTCGTTTTAAATCGGTTTGCTTGTTTCTCACCTGATATCTGGCAACCCTGACCATATTATCCACTAGGTATTGGCATAAACTTTGACAAGAAATCTTTATTGTATTTATTTATTTTCATAGAGATGTTCATTAGCCCTCTGATCCAAAGGTTGTCAGTTCAAATCCTGCACTCAGGATAAACATTGTACAGCACTGTAGGTAATAATAATAATAATAATAATACATTTTATTTGTTAGGCGCCTTTCAAGGCTCTCAAGGTCGCCGTACATCAAGCTATTAAATACATTAATTAAATAATACAGTACATAAAAACAAGATAAAACTAAATAAAAACAGTGTAAAAATACATTTTAAAAACAAATACAGATCAAATACAGATTAAAAGACAGTGCAGTTATGGTCAGAGTGGTCAGAGTGAGAAGGCCTTTCTAAACAGATGAGTTTTGAGTTGAGATTTGAAGTGTGAGAGTGAGTGTGTGTCGCGGAGAGCATGGGGGCATAGGTGGGAGGTCGATAAGTGAAGACTCTTGTTATGTCACTTAACTTGCTTCAAACCCCAGTGTCTGCATGTATGCGAATTGGGGCACTGGTTCCTGGATGTAAAGTGCTTTGTGTGCCTTGAAAGTGGAAAGTTGCTTTATTAAAATATGACCGTTTCCCATATTTCACCCCTGTTATATTCTATAATTGGATTGTGTATTCATATTTTTGTTATTAAGGAACTCCCTTATGCAACGTCCAGATAGTAATTCAGCTTAGGTTGTGTCATGTGTCAGAACAACATATTAAACTCTAGATCAGGGGAGTTCAGACTTTTCTCACTGAGGACGCATATACACTGTGTGCACATTAGTCAAATTCAAAGTCAAAGTCATAGTGTACTTTATTGTCAATTCACTATGTAACAGACAATTACACACAGGACTGATATTTTGTTTCGCCAGACACCAAATGTGCAATTTAAACTAAAAACACACACACGCACAGACGCACAGCTACGCTCATGGACATGAAGTGTACACAGACATCAACAATAAATAGACATAAGACATACAGGTAAACATATTCGGATCCAACAAGAAGCAAAGTTCGAGGTAGCTCTTCTTGGTAGGTGGTGTAAGTAAAAATGAAATGTGCAATATGTAAGGTGCAATAAGTGAAGCTGCAATTTATAAAGTGCAAGAGTCCTGAAAGCGGCATGGACATCAGTGTGTGTACGATTGTTTTTTGGATGTCATTAACATGGGATTTTCTTCAGCGTGTTGCCTGATGGCTTGTAGAAAGAAGCTGAATTATTAGGCAAGTTGGTATTTTTGACCATATCATAATTATGATATGCATGTTCTCCAACTCCAAGCTCTATAAACTTGAATTGTTATTGGAGTTAAGCATATCCGGTGATGTATTTATTTAACGAGGGAGGGTGTGGCCTAAGGAGATCGAAACCCTATATCAAGGTGTATAGAATTATGAGGCAGCTTCTTTTCCTCAGGCAAAATGAGCCAAAAAAAAAGAGCTTTAACTGACTCTGAAAAGTCCAAAATTGTAAAAAGATTCTCGGAGGGATGCAGCACTCTTGAAATTGCAAAGATATTGGGGCGTGGTCACAGAACCATCAAACTTTTTGTTGCAAATATTCAATAATGTCACAAGAAACGAGAAAAAAAGACACAAATTAATATTAGTCACAGATTTTTTTTTTTTGGCAGAAATGTTTATTTGTAAATTTTAAGTTGATTATTTTCATCTGTCAGAATAGTAAGTGAGAATGGACAATGTTCACGTTTGCGTAGTAACTCTGCACATTAATAGTTGCCCAATACACATAGATTTTCTCCTCAGAAAGCCAAAACTTCACTTTTACTTTCTTAAATATTCAGTCTGACGGAGCCACTGTATCTGTAAAAAGTCTTGGAACACTAATTTAAGTCTGTATCACAATCCACACTGTATCACAATGAGTTGTTATTGCGGCGACACTGATAGAAATACTTTAATTTGCAGTAAAACCTATTGTCTGTGATCACCTGGGCCGATTCAGCAGCTACCTGAGCGCCAACAAAAATTGCTCTGAGGTTCGTTTTTGGACACCTGGGCCATAGTTTGGACACCCTTGCTTTAGAGACACAATTCATGCTACATTTGACCATAAAAAGTAAACCTTTCCTTTCCAATCTTCCAATATTTAATCGATAATGGAATTGGATAAAAATGGGTATATAATAATAACCCATAATTTCAACTAACTACTACTACTACTACTACTACTACTACTACTACTACTACAACTACTACTTTTCCCTGAGTTTCTGTATTCTGAACAGTGGAACAGAAACTCTCTTCACTTTCATATCATGGCTTTGTTTGGCATTGCACATTATTTTCTGCAGCTTGAGCCACTCTCCACCATATTGTTGGCCGGTATTCTCATATTTCACAGGGGACCAAAAAGCCTGTAGGAACTGTGTGTAGAAGTGTTTTTGTCTAGCGCTCTGCCTATAGCAAACATATTACAAACACTCTCAACTCAACTCTCAACTTTTGTTTAGTTATTGTCTTAACACTTGCCAAGAATAAATTGTTTCCTTTATAACTTGTAATTACAAACTAGCAAAGTATTATTATTTTGGATTGATATTTTAAAAGTTAAATGTAGATTACAAAGTTGGAATATATTGTATATCTGTTTTATTAGGAGGTGGCAACTGGGGGACCCCTGTTGTTGTTGTTTTTTTTTTTAATGCATTGATAAAAACAAATAGCCATATTGGTTCTAGTTGCTTATGAAACAGCCAACCAGTTTTTAGGAACATTTAATCCTTCTGGTTTTTGACTAATAACTCTCTCTTCCAGTTACAGTCCATGAAAAGCCATGTAGAAACAGTTTGATAAAACCAATATGGCGCGAACTGCCCCTGTATCCATGTGTGATCTGCCCTGCGGGACGTTAGTTGGCAGAAAACAAAAAAAAACAAAACAATTGTAGGCAAGGACACTGGACAAACTGCTCTCCATCATGGACACTCCTGCTCACCCACTGCACCAGACCAAAGAGGGACAGAGGAGATAATACTCCTACAGCTCTGCTCAAACAGTGAGAAATACTGGACTACATTCATACTATAATACTCCCTACAACTGTACAACAACTCACCCTTATGGCAAAAGGAGAAATTCAATTTGTCAACTAGACAAAAATTTAATTGGTCGAATATGTTTGTCCAGTTGATAATTTAATTTCTCCTTTTGCCATGGATTCTACCTGGATGACTGAGGGATTCTACACACAACTCACCCTTATGTAATAGATAATACTCCCTACAACTGTACAACAACTCAATCTTAAGTAAGCGATAACCTTATGCCCTGTCAATTAATACATTATTACACTGCCGTTCTTGTCTCCTGTATAATTATAGCTGGGATTTTATATTTTATTTTATACTTTATTACTTTTAATTTAATTTAATTTTGTCTTGTACATATACATTTATTTTATAATTATGTGTCATTTGACACTGGTCTCTTGCTATCTTTTTTCCTATACCATTTATTTTGGTTGCTCTCTGTTATTATATTATATTGTGATTCTTGAGCTACTGTATCGAAATAATGTCCCTTGTGGATCAATAAAATTTGTTTAACTCTAAGTATAAAAACATATGACTTAGCAACGCAAGTTTATTTACATAGCACAGTTTGTACACAAACTAATTCAAAGTGCTTCATGGAAAAATAAATACATTCAAATCACAATCAAAACATAATCATCATAAAATTAACAATAAAAAAGAAAAGATTTGCTTATTTTGTCGTCTTTTTATATATAAACTTTGTTTTCTTCTAGAAAAGAAAACAAGATAAATTGTAAAATACGTATTTGTTTATTTACCTGACATGTTAGAGCGGTAGCACTCCTAGCTGCTGTCTGCGCTCACGTGTCTCTTATCAGCTGTATTTCCCTGGCACGGTCAGTTTGATGAATTTAGACTTAGACTTGGATTTAGACAAACTTTATTCATCCAAAAGGGAAATTGTTTGGGTACAGTAGCTCAGACATCAAATATAATCACAGAGGGTAACAAAAAAATAGATGGAATAGCAAAAAAGAGCAGTAGACCAGTGTCAGATGAGACATTATATATATATAAAAAAGATAAATGTATATGTACAAATCAGAATAAAATAGAAAAGTAAGTAATAAAATATAAAACAATGTACATAGCTATGATGTACAATCACAGCTATGTACAGTTGTAGGGAGTATTATCTGTTACATAAGGGTGAGTTGTTGTACAGTTGTAGGGAGTATTATAGTATGAATGTAGTCCTGTATCTCTCACTGTTTGAGCGGAGCGCTAGGAGCCTGTTGGAGAATGAGCTCCCCTGTCCCTCTATGGTCTTGTGCAGTGGGTGAGCAGGAGTGTCCAGATCTATCAGCCTGACCACTAGGGATGGGAATTGATAAGATTTTTACGATTCCGATTCCATTATCAATACTGCTTAACGATTCGATTCTTTATCGATTCTCTTATCAATTCTAATTTGGGAAAAAAAGGAGAACAAACTATTTAGTTAGCACCAAGATTAGCACTAGTCCTGGTCTAGTCCTGGTTTAGTCCTGGTTTAGTCCTGGTCTAGTCCTGGTTTAGTCCTGGTTTAGTCCTGGTCTAGTCCTGGTCTAGTCCTGGTCTAGTCCTGGTTTAGTCCTGGTCTAGTCCTGGTCTAGTCCTGGTCTAGTCCTGGTCTAGTCCTGGTCTAGTCCTGGTTTAGTCCTGGTCTAGTCCTGGTCTAGTCCTGGTCTAGTCCTGGTTTAGTCCTGGTCTAGTCCTGGTTTAGTCCTGATTTAGTCCTGGTCAAGTCCTGGTTTAGTCCAGGTTTAGTCCTGATCTAGTCCTGGTCTAGTCCTGGTTTAGTCCTGGTCAAGTCCTGGTTTAGTCCTGGTTTAGTCCTGGTCAAGTCCTGGTTTAGTCCAGGTTTAGTCCTGATCTAGTCCTGGTCTAGTCCTGGTTTAGTCCCGGTTTAGTGCACAGTCTAATGTTGACACAAGCCGCTGCTTTCACCTAATATCTCCATTTGATGCAGAAATAATATGATAATAATCTGACTCACCCCGTGTCGCTCTGTTGTCGGATAATTCGCGTGTCTCCACGTGTATTCGCGTATGCGCTTATATCCTGGACTTTCTGCTGCTAAGTATCCGACCGCACTTTGTACAGGAGCTCCGGAGGAACGGACCTGTCCCGAACGTCTCCCGAACATGTCATGTGTCCAAGTGGAAGTTAAAAGTCCATTTTCATGTCCTTTAGTGTCCTGCAGTGCCGCTTACATATGCACGAGCTTCTCACAGCTGATACGCGAACAGGGGAAACCCCTTCGGCGCTTCTCGCAACGGGATTGGTTGGCGCGCGAGCGTGGGAAAATATGTTGATTTATACACGCCCCGTTTCTTTCCGAAAAACAAGGTCTTCCCGTTCTTCTCATCATGCGAAAATAGTATATAAACTCCGTATCAGTGAAGCAGCGAAGCACGTATCAATCCTAACCACTTTTGTACGTAATTCGTGCTGGCTGGAATCGTTAAGAGAATCGTTAGATAAACTGCTAATCGATTCCGTGGAATTGAAACACGCGGAACCGGTTCTCAACAGGAACCGGTTCTCGATTCCTATCTCTACTGACCACGCCTACTGTCACAAGGTGGTCTCTGGAGAAGTGAGTCCCTGTGTGAGCCAAGGGAAACACCCCCTCGTCTCTGTTGATGGTCTGTGCACCCCGCTTCCTGAACAGCCTCTTGTATCCATCATTTTGGATACGAGAAATGCACGTGGAACGACCCAATCATGTCAGGTAAATAAACAATTTGGCTTTTTACGATTTGTCTTATTCGAAGAAGACACACCGTTTCTGTGACTTGGCAGGATTGCCTTTTGACACACATTTCCAAATGACTAAAGAGAGGAAAGCCTGGTGGTGTTTTATTTTTCTTGTCAAAAGCGGTTCACACTGTTTTATTTTTTTATTTTTTATCATCAAAATCAATACACGTTTGCTACATGCTTTGACTCTTTCACAGCAAATCTGTTTCTGTCACTTCCACTGCCTGTTGCCACGTGCGTCTCCACGGTAACGGCACAGGACAGGCCTCGGAGATGTGTACGAGCCTATGGGTGTGTGGGATGTCAGGGATGTCTCTATTGATTAACCCACAGACAGGGGCCTAATTAGATAAGCGAGCCACAGGCGGGGGGCGGAGATAAGTGGAGCGGGGGAGAGACCATGAGAGGAGAACCAAAGAGGAGAGTTCGATACATGTCTAGATTAATTTTTCATTTAAGTTTAGGTCGGACGGAAGGTGTAGCTTTTAGTGTGCACAATCAGAAGCAATAGTAGGAGGTCTGGCATTTTGTAGAGTTCCAACCAGTAGAGAGTTTGATATTTTGCAGGAACACAACCTTAAAACTCAACAAAAAAATTGAAAATTGATTTAAACTGCACATTTTTAGGAGCCTGTGATCAATACGAGTTATAAGAATGAGATAAAGCTGCATTGGGCAACTTTTCTGGTAGAGGGTCCGTCAAATGCTTTTCTCTGTGGAGATGTTTTTGTTTTGCCTGGAATGTTTCACAGTAGTAGTGTTAAACCTTTCTAACTTCATGAAGACTAAACCAGAGCAAGTTAGATGTCAGATCTGTAGAGTGCCATTGTTTTTCTAGTTTTTCTTTTTTTAATTAATTGATTGATAGAGTTGTTTAATGTCATACTGTGGAACATTCCATTCAGAAACAAGCAGGTGGCGGACCTCCAACCAAAAAGTTATTTAGTTGAACTTGTCGATAATGTGAAGAGAATGTGAATATTTGTGTCTTGTTTACATCACAAAACATCTCACTTGATGTAGTTCCAGCAGTTCTTTACAATCAGATTGTGTTAAAGTAAAGCCCAGATTAAGGCTGTGTCCCATTTCTCTGTCTTACCCCTTCATCTTACCCCTACCCCTTGGTTTTGTCTAATTTTGATCAAGGGCTAGGACCATGACCGAGGGCTACGTACCCCTTGAAACGAAAGGGTACGCCTACAAGCACAGGCAGGGTTTGGGATCAGGATGGCAGCGTCACATCGACCAGCCAAGGAGTCTCATAAATGTATTTTCAGCAGTTTTATTGATGAACAGATTAGCATGGTTTACAATTATCACGTTTATGTTCTACGTAACTTCTAGTGAACGGTTCTAATTGTAGTGATATCTGTTTAGCCGACATTATCGTTTTCATCGGACTTTAATGTATAAACAAGCTAGGTTTTTTTTGTCGAGCTGAGGTACCCGATAATCCTTGACATTTGTTTACATTTGTTTGCGTCAATTGTTGTCGAGTCTGTAGACGTAGCATCCAGGTAGAGGCCAGGGATGATGACGCAAACGGTAATCGAGTGGCGTCCCAATTTCTTAGGGGAACATTCGTACCCTGAGCCCTCCCAGCTCGGTATTGAGGGGCAAGACAAGACGTAGATAAAGGGGAAGGGGTAAGACAGAGTAATGGGACGCAGCCTAACTTGAATAACAGAGCTTCAGACATAGCAGTGCCTCTCGTTAGCATTTACATCTGTTAAAGTTTAAAATTCAATATTGCATACTATATTGTTGAACCCTTTAGCAAGACACTTCACTCATTTTGCCTAGTATGAATGTGGTGTATATATTACCCTCAAAATCGAAATCTACAACAGCAAAGCCAAAACTGGAGCCGATCCAAAACCTTAACACCCAATTGAGCTTCATATATGCGCGGAGTGGTAATTATCTCTGCGCCGTTAGACACCACACCGGCAAACGTAATCACTTTGACTTTACTTTACTTTCCTCTCTCCAAATATATCTTTTATATTTTTAACCTTGAAGATGAGGGCAAATAAACACACACACAAGACTTAAAATCAGACATTTAAAAGGTGATTACACGGTCTAGTCGGCTGGAGGCGACGGTTAACTTGTTAGATTTTATTGATCCACACGAGAAATTAATTTAGGGAAGTGATGTATTCATTTTTCTGGGTACTCAAAGATATAGTACAATAGCCAGTGTTTTAAATTCATATGCTAAAGGTACACTGTAACTTTTCCAGTGGAGGGTGTGACAAATGCTTGTTTTCATTGAGATTATCACTTTGAATGTTTCACAGTATGGCATTTAACATGTCTATCTCCATGGAGGAAAAAAAACAAAAAAACACTACCAGGTCAAGTTACAGGTCAGATCTGTGGAGATGCAATTCCACTCACAATAACAATTAAACATCCCATTCAAGTAATTTCAAGTACATTTGCAAATAGGAATACATTTTTAAACGATTACTGTCTGGGATTTTTTGACAACTCTTGAGTAAATGTAAAGTAGAGCTGTTTAATGTCATACTGTGGAACATTCCAGGCAGAGCAATGACATCTCCATAGAAACAAGCAGGTGACAGTCCCCCAACCAAAAAGTTACATAATGCACCTTTTAAATGCAATGAAAAACGTGAATAAATCGCCCCTTGCAGTTGAATTGTGGCAAAGTGACTGAGTTGTGAAGCAAAGGGGGGCCTTGTGAGCGAACGGGGTCTGGCACACTGGAGTTGTTGTTAGCGAGAACGGCGTGCTAAAATGCTAACGTGCTAAAGCCAGCATGGGGCGTGTGTCTGGAGGCTGTGAGAAGCACTGCAGCCTGACAGACCACAATAGCAACTTCAGACTTTGTCAAAGTAATGAGCAAAATGTGATAATGAAAACTGCAAAAGTTCACAACGCGTCACTTCGACAAGCGAAGCTGCAGTTCTTATTATGAAAGCGATTGTCTTTTGTCTTATAGAAAGAGAACTGTATCTAAGATTTTGATTCCATAAACATGACACATACACACATACATACATACATACATACATACATACACATAAACACACACACATACATGCACATAGAAACACATACATACATACGCACACACATGCATACATACATACATACATACATACGCACATACATACACACATAAACACATACATACACACATATATACATGCACATAGAAACACATACTGTACATACATACGCACATACATGCATACATACATAAACACATACATACACACATATATACATGCACATAGAAACACATACATACATATATACATACGCACATACATACATACATACAGTACACACACACGCACACACATGCATACACACACATGCATGCATACATACATACACACATATATACATACACAAATGTACATACATACATACATGCACATACACACGTACACATACATACATACATACATACATGCACAAACATACATTCACACATACAGTACACACACACGTCAAGTTGATTTAAACCTAAAATAACTCGCTCGGATGTGCTGCACTACTGTCCATATACTGATCTGATATAATATACTACTGTACATAGATATACATACTGATGTATATATCATACTGAGAATGAGACAAAAATTATCTGTGTCCTCTTTAGGCACTGGAGACACAGCTTCAGCTGTGATGGTATGAGCTTGAACTGTAAGAGCACAGGCTATACATTTCCTATACATTTAAGACATTAATAATGTCTTACATTTCTGATATAAACAAGTGTCTTGCCCAAGGACACAGCCATTTGAGCCGCTGCGGCTTCATAAGTTATATATATTTTTTTTTTTTGCTGCATTCATTAAACCCAAAGGTAAAGGCTTTCAGACATGCGGTCTCCATGTTGACCATAGCCAGGCTGCTGATCTGTCCTTTCAAAATACTACACTTCCTAAATGAGCAGTAAAGGTCAACCAATCCCTCTCTGCCAAACTGAAATACAGTGGTACCTCACCTTACGAAATTAATTCGTTCCAGAAGTGGTTTCGTAACGTGAATTTTTCGTGAGTTGAGTAGCTATTTCAATGGAAAAGGCCTGATCCGTTCCAAGTTTTTTTTTTATAGTGTAACTTTTTTTTATAGTGTAACATTTGTGTTCTGCGTCCTGATTGGAATAAACCAGGTCTAGACCAGAACTAAACCAGGTCTAAAACTGGACTGGACCTGGACTAAACCAGGATTATCCCGGGACATGGCAGTGCCGTTGGAGGAGCGCGTTGCTTGTGTCTCCGCGCTCCTTGCGCGTTTCGCGCTAGAGCTAAGATGCCGAGAAAGACGCTCTTTCAGTGGGAATAAGAGCGAGGCGGGGCGGGCTCTGGTTCTATGTGACTTCCACAGCCGGGGGGCTGACACTGTGAGCTAAGAGGCCGAGAAAGGTGCTCTATCGGCGGGCAAGACCGCGGGGTCTCGCTCGGGGTGGGCTCTGCTTCTATGTGACTTCCAGGTCTAGACCAGAACTAAACCAGGTCTAGACCAGGTCTAAACCAGGACCGGATCAGGTCCAGACCCGGACCAAACCGGGACCAGACCAGGATTAAATCACCCCGTGCTGAGCCCGTGCGGGCGGGCCGAGCCGCGCGGGCGGTTCCATCCCGCGCCGTGTCGACGTCGCTTTTTGATCCTTCGATGTCGGCTCTTCCTATCATTGTGAAGCAGAATTCACCAAGCGTTGGATTGTTCACTCACTAATAGGGAACGTGAGCTGGGTTTAGACCGTTGTGAGACAGGTGAGTTTTACCATACTGATGATGTGTTGTTGCGATAGTAATCCTGTGTCTCCGCTCCCCTCGCGCGTTCGGCGCTATATTGAGCCGTGTCTACCCCCACGCTTCACTATCAACACATTCCATTGAAAATCTATGAAAGTTCGAGTGTTCAAAGGGTTAGGGTTAGAGAGAAATGCGAGAAAAGCCCAACTCCAGTCTGAGAAAAGCGTAGAATGTGTGTGGTGAGGCATTTACAGCCCTAAAACATGTAGAACAATTGCAAAATACAAAGATGTCCTACCTCGTGGACCTCTCCCACCGCGGGCCACCTCTGGAACCTAACCCCGTGTGTGTTGATAAAGTGTATTTACGTTTTGTGCATCTGAGCGCGCATTAATTGAATTTTTGAGATTTCGCGTTTCGTAACTTGAATTCTTTCGTATCTAGAGACCAAAATTTGACGTGAAGGCATTTCGTAACTTGGATTTTTCGTATGTAGGGTCTTTCGTAAGGTCAGTGGTGAAAGTAGTTTTCATTTCTTACAGGTGCTATAATGTCCAGTGCATCACTACCGTTTAAAAAAACAAAAAAAACAACAACAAAACACTAGGTCAACCGGGGATCGAACCCAGAACCTTCTTGCTATAAAACTAGTGCGCTAGCCACTCAGCCACCACGCCATCTAGGATATTTCTCTGGCTACAGTCACATAAGTTTGACAATCCTTGTGTAACAGACTGCGGATATCTCTGCACGAGAGTTTCGGCCCGGAACTCGGGTAGCTTTCAGTTCTCAATTCTTTTCAGTTTCAATTCTTTTAGCGGTGCTGCGCACCGGCTGAGAATGTTATACCGGTGCGCCGTTCCGGTGCGCACTGGCTTACTTTCACCACTGCGTAAGGTGAGGTACCACTGTATCTAATGTCAAAAGAGGAATACATTTTAAGTACAAGAAATCAATGGAAATGTTAAAGATGACATACTGTGTTTTTGAGATATAAGTTATATAATTTATGACACCTGATCCGTGTTGTAGTTTTTGTTTTTCCTCGAGTGATGCAGAAAAGAGGGAGCCACTGTCTGTGTTCATGTATGTTAGATTGGCAACATTGGCAATGTGTCAGTGCCTGACACTTTACAGTATATCACTGTAATCGCCATGACAAAGCTTTGCATGTTGTCGGCCCCTCCTATGGACAGCTGGCCATCAGTAGCTAATGGATCGTTTTCCAATCATCTGAAGTTTGGGAGTTCGAATCCCACTCTTAGACCCTCTGACCCACAGGTTGGTTGTGCATTTCAAGCTTCCGCATAATGTTGAGTCAATCAATCAAATATTTATAGAACCCTTTACAACACTCAAGGTGACCAAAGTGCTTTCCAATAAAACCAACACAATATAAAAACATTCAAAACATTAACAATGAAATAAAACAAACTGTTCAAAGTGTCACTGCATTACTAAGTATTAAAAGCCATTCCGCAGAGATGAATTATAGAGCCAGGAAGTGTCTTGTCCTTGGCCAAGACACTTACAGTAATCCACCTCACCTCCACTGTCTGTGTAGACCGTTGTATAAATATGTGTGTTAAAACCTCTAGAAAGTAGATTTTGCATAATAGCTTATAATTTTAAACCCTAACCCTGCACTATTTCACTTTCTGGTGAAGGTTCAGCCACCTGCTTGCCACCATGGAGATGTTATTGCTTTCCACAGTGCACAAGTCCACAGTGTGGTTCTAAACTTTCTGCATATAATCCATTATGAGAAACAACATAGATCACATATTTCCATTAAAGCGTGCCACTCATCTTCCAGACTTCATTCATACGAAACCTATTGAACATAAGTCATCACTTGAGAGTCTCCCTTTTGCACTGCGCATTTTTCAGATCATAAAGTGCAGTCTTGGCCCCTCTCCTCCCGTTTCCCCTCTGCAACGTGCCAATGCCATAGAAACCAGGGTCAATATCATTTAGTTATGGTCCATTCCTTTTCTCCTCTCTCTTCCTCTCTCTCATCTCTCCATCCGTCCTGTTTGAATGCATGCGCTGGTCTTGTTAGCTGCCATAGTGACCGTAGACATCTCATTTCTATGGCTATCCTCCCATCAATCAAACCCCACAAGCTCCTCCTTCTCCTGTCAGACCTCTTTAATTTGTCCATTTATCTACAGCAATTCCCTTACACAGAGATTCCCCAGTGATGGTCATATCCTCCTCGCGATCAATAACATTTTCTGATTCTGAAGTCAGGCCTCTCACTCAAACTAAGATTTCTTCCATGCTGTAATGTTCTGTCAGCCTCAACATAAGGGAGGGAAAAAAAGTCATCTCTTGTTGTTGCAAATAACTTTTTACAATTCGTCAACTACCGTACTTTTCGGACTATAAGCCGCTACTTTTTTCTCACACTTCGGACCCTGCGGCTTATAGTCAGGTGCGGCTTATGTATGGATTCATTCTGTATGCAGATAGTGAATGTAGTACGGTAAATAAGTGAGGAGAGTTCATGAATTAATGAAGCCTTGTTTTACGCAGGTATCAACAGTTCCATGAGATTGAGGTCAGGGAGTTTACCCTTAAAGTTAAACTTGAAACTTTATTTTAAGGCTTCCAGAGGCTACAGGCTGGCCATTTTACAGTTGCTTTACTGCTGTGTTTCTGTCGTGTTACTGCTGTAGGCGCTGTTCGAAAAAAGCATGTACCGGTATTTACGTTAATTAAAATAAAATAAAAAATCTTTTGTGTACCATCTTTCTGTATAAATATCTGTGGACATCTGCGGCTTTTTTTTATGTTTTGGTTGGTGCGGCTTATAGTCTGGTGCGCTCTATAGTACAAAAAGTACGGTAGCCAAAGAATTTAAGGTCTCATATTAAGCTAAATTTACTCTTGTCATGTCATACTCGCCATGTTAGAATGCCATTATCTCATCAAAAACAAGAATGTGATGCCATTAAGCCACTTTACAGGTCAGATCTGTGCACAGGTGACTTCGTTAGGTTCAAGGTTTCTTTATTAGTCTCCACTAGGGAGAAATTTGACTTGGAGGTGAGGGAAGGTTGCAGTACAGAACGTGCAGAGCAGCGCCATCTTAAATAGAAGAGCATGAACAGAATAGAAAATGCAGATACAATATACTGTAATCAATAACAATAGTCACATACACATACGACAATACAGAGGAACGTTTTTTACATTAGGTGTCTTTTTGTTTGTAATACTAGAATTACAATGCATGTTTTCAAGTTTTTATTCATTAATTAAATGCAAGGTTGACAAGTTTGTAGGTCAAATATTACACACAAAAGACCTGACTGTTGTGAGCTTTTACCTGTGTTATAATGATATCACCTCAAAAACATGCCTAGAGTTCTTTTGTTTCAATCTCACATGTTTGGGTAACCCTTTATTATCAGTTTGTCTACATCTCCAGAGCTCAAATTGGTGTTGTCATGAGGTAGTAGTTTTCAAGTTAACAGCTACTTTTTACCTTTGTTCAATAGAGACAGGCAATTCCAAGGCTGAAGTCATCCAAAGGATTCTAATGAAGGTGTATAGAGTGTTTTCCGTTTGAGATAAGCCTAAATATGCAGGGTTTGTGTGTTAAACATGTGTGAATGAAACAAAACACAACTCCAGGTATGTTTATGATCAGAAAATAGCCTAATATTTCCCTGGATTGTATATTGTGGCCAAAACGTCCTTGTCAAGGCCTGATCTCGTCACATCTCAGAAGCTAAGCAGGATTGTGGTCTGGTTGGTGTTTGGATGTGAATATCAGGCGGTACCGTGGGGCAGCAGTGGTAAAAACTGTTGTTGTGTCCTTAGGCAAGTTCGCCCACATTGTAACTGTGACTGAGTGTTGGTGGTGGTCAGAGAAGCCAATGGCGGAGAGGTAATTTCGTCTTAACGCCGAGTTCCACTTTATGATGTCATGACGGGGTAGTGTTCAAGTTAACAGCTACCTTTTATCTTTAGTTGGCTGAAGTCATCCAAATGTTTCTAGTGAAGGTGCATGGAGTGTGTTCTGTTTGGGAGAAAAACTCAGCCTAAATATGCAGGATTTGTGTGTTTAACGTGTGACTGAAGCAAAACACAACTCCAGGTATGTTTGTGACGAGGAAACGACATTATAACAGAAAGTACCGGAATATAACCCCTTTAACAAAACTTAATACCATAATGTCTTGATCCCATGGCTGTCTCAAAACTCTGGACAGTTTTCAAGTCTGAGCAATCCAGCCGCTGTGCTCTCTGTTCATTTTGTGATTGTGAACGCGAAATGAATGAGATGAGCTGACAGCTGGGGCCAAGCCAGTTTCAGACGGTATGAATAGCCTCACCCTGAGCCCAGCGGGGGTGTGGTGATGTGGTGATGACTGGTGGGGCGAGTGTCATTTAGATCCATTTGGAGCTGCTTTCCCATTGAGAATGTTCTTCCTGTTTTCAAACTGTGCCTGGACCCATCTCGACCCCTTCTTCTTCTTCGTCATCTTCTTGTTCTTCTTCTTCTCCCCTCCTCTTTTTCTCAGTGTCAGTCTCTTGGCTCTGTAACAGCCAGCTCCCTCTTCACAAACATATTACAGTTTCATAAGGCTGCAATCTACACAAGATGATATGAGCCAGTGTGACTTGTGGTGTCATTTCTTGGATGTAATAGTCAAAGCGCGTATATTACACAAAATGGCCTCTTGTGAGCTTTAAACCGTGTTATAATGTTGTTTCCTCATCAAAAACATAGCGCAGCTGTGTTTTACATGCTTCAGTACTCTTTAATTATTGGTCTGTCTGCATCTCCAAATCTCAAAATGCTCTGTACCACCTTATGATGTCATAAAGCAGTCGTTTTCAAGTTAACAGCTCCCTTTTACTCTTTATTCAGTAGAGATCGGGAATTCCAGGTCTACAATAATAATTCATACTGATGGAAGCGAGGCTGCCAATCTGCGCAATCGGCCCCTCCGACCACCTCCAACACTCACGCACACTCCACTTTCATACTAGGCAATGTGGGTGAAGTGTCTTGCCTAAGGACACAACGGCAGTTTTTTGCGACTGGTGCCCCGCTGTGGCACCTGGAATTCCCACTGGTCTCCCATCCAAGTACTAACCAGACCATGCCTTCTCAGCTTCTGACATCTGACGAGATCAGGCTTTGACAAGTAGGTATGATTTCAGGTCTGAAATCATCCACTTGATTTTAGTGAAGGTGTACGGAGTTTAAAAACACAGTGGAGCACTTCCTGTATTGCCAAATGACATCACAAGGTGGGACAGTGTGTTTTCTGTTTGAGAGAAGAACATGTGTGAATGAGTGTAAACATAACAGATCAGAAAATACTATAATATGGCCCATTTAAAGGAAAAGTAACGTTATTTTACAATCTGAGCCTTCTTTCGGTAATAAAACAAGTCGTTTGACTCACCCATATCACGTTCGTGTCATTTGGAGCTGTTTGAAGAAAGTTATGTTGTAGCGTATCCGTTAGCATTTGTATTCGGGGCATTACTTTGCGGTCTCCAAATAACACAAACTTTAGCACTTTTCAAATCATAGAAGCCCGATGTCTTAATGTAAGATTTCGTTTGAAGCAAAAGTGGCCTGTAATCCGAGATTTATCCATAGTTTTCAGCTTTGCGTTTCCTGTTTGGGTCCCGGAAGCAGTCCACGCATGCGCACTGGCGTCCTCATCTACTCAAAACTATGGCTAAATCTCGGATTACAGGCCACTTTTGCTTCAAACGAAATCTTTCATTAAGACATCGTGCTTCTATGATTTGAAAAGTGCTAAAGTTTGTGTTATTTGGACACCGCAAAGTAATGCCCCGAGCAAATGATACAGCACCATGTTAACGGATACGGGATCATTAGTAGAACAGAACGGCTCAACATAAGTTCTGCGATACTGCTCCAATTGACAGAAAAATGCTATGGGTGAGTAAAACTACTTGTTTTATTTCCGAAAGAAGGCTCAGATTGTAAAAAAAAAACGTTAATTTGCCTTTAAGGTTGCACAAACAGGAAAACAACTGAACTAACCATTTGGCGATCTCTCAAACCATAAGGAGGGTTTGAGAGATCGCCAAATTACTCAAACATGCATGGATGACATTAAAAACCTTGTCAGATATATTTTTAATGCGAAAAAAATTGATTTTGCTTAATACCGCTTCTTTTCGACAGCTTTACAAATTCTGAACCAGGATCTGACTCGTGTATGCGTAATTGAACTTGCTACGATAAAGATGCAATGTGTAGCTTTTCCATCTCCATGATAATGCTATTGCTTCACTTGGAATGCTTTCTGCATGATATCCAGTTCCCACATTACAGTTTCACAAGATCATATGAGATGCTTGGACTTGTGGTGTCATTAATAGTTCAGGTTGCACAAACGAGATGACAAGCGATTTACAGTATATCAAGCTCAAAATATAATAGACTTCTGTTGTTTTTTTTTTACAAGGCCAAATTGAATTTTTAAACAGGCAATCTTTAAATTTTTCTGTGGGATGTTAACTGCTAACACATAATATTTAGAACATACCTTTTATTGTTTTGAAGATACTATATTCGCTCAAAATGACGTGTTAACATGTTTTGTAAGTGTCACATTCTGTGTTTCTCAACATCCTTTGCTCTCTGTGCTAATTAACTCCCCCTTCAGAGCGCTCCCACAGCTCAATCAGCAAAATACAAGTCGCCATGTGCAGTTTTGTATCATGTTTTTGTAGATTTATGGAGAATTTCCATGTGGCAGCATGGGTGATGTAGGCTTGGGGGTGGAGCATTGGACAGAATCTTGCAGCTAATCGTAAAGAGGGTTCGAATAGGGTGTTGGGGAGAGATCGCTAAATTACTGTAGCAAGAACGGATGACATTGAAAAACAAATTTTTTCACATTCTACAATCACAGACTCGCAACAACACACTAACACAAAACGGTCCATATTACCCCCCGTCTTCACAATGACGCACAACCTGGCCCATGACGGACACCGGAGTACAATCAGCTGATGAGGTAATGGAGCAATCAGTCGTTAATTGTCACAGGATAATTTGGCCAGTCACTTCCTCTGATGGTGTTCTAATTGTAACTTTTTAGAGGTCTCAGGATTGCAAGATATAGTAGCTTCTTGGGATGTCGGTGTACTTATTGGTACTACATGCTGGGAGTGTTCCGCATGTACGTCTACGGTGGAATGTGCAACAGTTTTGGTGGCGACACTGCGCACATAGCAAACAGATTTAAGATCGTCTGAAAACTCAAGAAAAAATACAAAATTGATTTAAACATTACATTTTCAGGATCCTGTGAGGCTATCCTGTTAGGTTTTTGGTTTTGAACAACTGTCTAATGCCAGCTAAGTTGTGGCTGTAATGTTATTCGTCAGGAACTCGTTAAGAACTCGTTTTGTATTTCCAGCTAAGTCAGTCCTTTCTAATTAGACTGCGCATCTGTCTATAAGCCGGAGGTGTCCACATCTTCAAGAAGTTTTCAAGTTTGGAGCATCTGCTTTTATTGCCTCTGAAAGCTTTTGTCGTCTTTTTGCATTGAGTCAGTCTGTCACGCTGCCGTTGCCAGCGTCTCACCATCAACTCACCGATGCCAAGTTCACATGCAGCAGCTCCATTTCCTTCTTTTATTTAAAAAAAAAACAAAAAACAGCCAGATCGATTGCCTTTAACTTCAAAGCTGCATCATATGCATTTCTTTGTGTGTTTTTCATGAGGGTTGTGTGTGCATAACGTGCAAAAATTAAATCAAACTAATATTTTCCTCAGCGTGTCGTCTCTTCATCTGTCTGTCTTGCTCTTGCACCCCCGTCACTTGGCGCTCTACTGAGCATGCAGGGCTCTCAAGTTTTGAGCGGGATGGTGCGTGATACTGCGTAAATTCCGAGGAATGGGGGGCGGGGTGGGGGTTGCGAGTGTAAATTTTTTTCCCGAGGAGCGGGGGGTGCGAGTGACTTTTTTTTCGCTGAAAACACGCAGTGCCTGCATTGTCTAACCGATTTTCTGGGCACAGAAGCGCTGTGCGCTGCGTCGAATTGCCTGTGTCACACTCTCATAGCGTGAGACTTGAGAGCCCTGGAGCATGTCTCCTGCAGAAAGAGCCGCTGTCCTGGGATCATGTCAGTGTCTGGGATCATGTCGGTGTCTCGTAGGATTTCAGCAGATTTCCGGCTCTCCCGGGGGCGGGGCTAGTTGTATCGATCAAGTATGAGTGGATGTCTGGCTAATGAAGTTTGAGACGTTTCTTCTCGTCATTTACGCACTCACCTGCATTTAGTTTTATACAGGTCATTAAGACGTATCCCACTCACTAAAGTTCATTTAGCATCAGAACTTATTTTATCACATGGTGATAAACAGTTTTAGTGCTGACAGCAGCACTCGCTAGTGTTGTATGTTCACATTAACAGCACAGACAGCGGTGCTTTCTGAACTCAGGCCGCGCCACATCCACTGTGTTGATAAATGAATAATCCGTCCATATATTAGCCGCATCGTTGTATAAACCGCAGGGTTCAAAGTGTCCACAACCCTAGTCCGGAAGTTACGGTAGGTACTGACCTTCAACAAGGGTATCAAATATCACATGTTGTATACGTGTTTATCACCTTGAAATCATATGTTTCATTAGTGTTTCTTGTAAATCATGACACGTAAACCGGTGCTTTGTAAAATGGCAGAATTTACAGGGCAGTTCTGGGCAGAGCATGGGCGAAAGACTCAATAAATGAATAAACAGCTCTGATATATAGAGGCCAAGCAACAGTGCAACAATGCGCATAGAGTGGAAGCTAGCCCACTCCGCTCTGTTTTATTAGCGCCATAAAACACGCTAGCAAAAAAGCGCTAGCCAAAAAAAGTCCTCCTGATTTGATGCGATGCTTTCTGTGCATAAAGTGGTCCCCAAAGGTCTCACTACTTTTTATTTAGTCCAATTTATTTTAAGGCAATAGTGGAAAAAACTGTGGAATGTATTAGAAAATAAACACACAAAAAATGCATGTTTTTACATTATTGATGGGATATATTGTGTCTGTACCAAAGTCGATACAAGGAGTCTAAGTGCTGGTTTTATAATCGAGAACGTTGCAACTTTAACATTTTCAGTGATGGTGCAGTGGTTAAAGGGCCTGACATATATTATGTGAATTTCTAGTCTATGTTATAATACTGTTTCCTCATCACAAATGCAGGGCTCTCAAGTTTTGAAGATTGCTAGGAGTGAGATTTCTGAGGCCCGGGGGGGTTTAGACCTGTTTTAGACCTGTTTTAGTCCTGGCTTAGTCTTGGTTTAGACCTGGTTTAGTTTTGGTTTAGTCTTGGCTTAGTCCTGGTTTAGACCTGGTTTAGTCCTGGTTTAGTGCCGGGTTAGTCCCGGTTTAGTCCTGGTTTAGACCTGGTTTAGTCTTGGTTTAGTCCTGGTTTAGTCCCAGTTGAATCCTGGTTTAGACCCGGTTTAGACCTGGTTTAGTCTTGGTTTAGTCCTGGTTTAGTTCTGGTTTAGTCCTGGTTTAGTTCTGGTTTAGTCCTGGCTAGGTCCTGGTTTAGTCCTGGTCTAGTCCTGGTTTAGTTCTGGTTTAGTCCTGGTTTAGACCTGGTTTAGTCTTGGTTTAGTCCTGGTTTAGTTCTGGTTTAGTCCTGGTTTAGTCCCAGTTGAATCCTGGTTTAGACCCGGTTTAGACCTGGTTTAGTCTTGGTTTAGTCCTGGTTTAGTTCTGGTTTAGTCCTGGTTTAGTTCTGGTTTAGTTCTGGCTTAGTCCTGGTTTAGTTCTGGTTTAGTTCTGGTTTAGTCCTGGTTTAGTCCTGGTTTAGTCCTGGTCTAGTCCTGGTTTAGTTCTGGTTTAGTCCTGGTTTAGACCTGGTTTAGTCTTGGTTTAGTCCTGGTTTAGTTCTGGTTTAGTCCTGGTTTAGTCTTGGTTTAGTCCTGGTTTAGTTCTGGTTTAGTCCTGGTTTAGTCTTGGTTTAGTTCTGGTTTAGTCCTGGTTTAGTCCTGGTTTAGTCCTGGTTTAGTTCTGGTTTAGTGCCGAAATAGATGCAGAAATAATCTGATATGACTCACCCATAAGAACGCGGTCACTCGTATCCATGTATGCACGTGTCACGGTCTTTAATAATCCGGAGCTCCAGAGAAAAGGACATATCCCACACTTATCCCGTGTCCCGAGACGAGAGTTCCTTCTTACGTAGCAAGTTAAGGATTCTTCTTCTCTTGGAAATGCCGCGTAAACATTCATGTGGATCGCTCACAGCTGATCGGCGAACAGGCCGATCAGCTGTGAGCGATCGGCCTCACAGCTGATCGCTCAACTCTAGTACTGGTGTTGAGTGACTTTTTTTCGCTGAAAACGCGCGGTGCCTGCATTAACTTACCGATTTTCTGGGCACAGAAGCGCTGTGAACAGTGGCTACAGTTTTGAATTGCTTAAAAAAATTTCAGTGTGAGAAATACCATGTGTGGCGTGTGAACACGTCGAATTGCGTGTGTCACACTCTCAAAGCGTGAGACTTGAGAGCCCTGCAAATGTATCTGGAGTTGTGTTTTGTTTCATTCACACCTTCACTAGAATTATTTACATAATTTCAATTCTGCATTGCAAATCTCAACTGAACAAATGATTAAAGGTTTCTGTTAATTGAAAACTACCACTACATGACATCACAAGCTGGAACAGAGCATTTTGAGCTATAGAGATGTAGACAGACTAATAATAAAGAATTACTCGCGTGTGAATGAAACAAAACACAACTCCAGGTCTGTTTTTGAAGAGGTAACAACATTATAACATGGCTTAAAGCTCACAAGACCTGTATGATATAGGACCTTGAAAACTGTCACTGTCAGAAAGAAGGCTGTGGGTTAGATTTCCAGGTGAGTTCACACCTTAGGGTAGTTCAATGCACTCAACTAATATAAATTCTCTGATATGGATACAGGAAACTACTAGGCCAGGGCACCTTTACCACTCAAAGAGCCATTTGGACCCGTTTCACACAGTAAAGAAAACACTGGGAGCCACAAAACCCTTTTGAAATTTAAAATGAATTAACACTGCATATAAGGGCTTTTTTTGCCTTTGTGCCATAGAATTACATTTTGAAAATGAATGAACTAAAATAAAATACATTTTTAATGAAATACAGTGGTCCCTCGCTATATCGTTCACTTTTTGCGGCCTCACTGTTTTGCTGTTTTTTTTATAGTGTTCTGCGTCCTGATTGGCTAAGGGACTGTAGACCTTTGCCTTCTCCCCCGTGCCGTGTCTCCTGTACAGTACAGAATGCGTTCAGCCAAATTTATATAAATGTTCGATCGCAGTGTGACTCTGAAGTGCTGTATGTTTGCAAGTTTTCTCTCCGAAACCCGCGACAGTGAAGCAGCGCCAGGACGAAGAGGCTCGGTCAGACGAACTTTGAAATACACACAATATGTTTAGGGCCTGAAGACAGGTTTGGATCTTTGGTTTCATTCTGTAATATCTTTGCAGATTTCACCTATCGCAGGTTATTTTTAGAACATGACCACTGCGATAAACGAGGGACCACTGTACTGAGCTGCATCATGGGGATCAAAGAGCCGCAGGTTGCCGACCCCTGTACTAGGGTGTGTTGCTTTTCACTGTAGGTAAACAGCTATAAGGCACTGAATTACCAACAGTTTAGTCCAGTTGACAAAATATTTTTTTGTTTCCTGTGAACCCCAGGCAATTTAGGCAAGTATTTAATTAAATGAGAACGTATTTTCCATGTATGTAAAGATGAAAACATATAATAGCTATGCAGAGGAATCCAGAAACGCAGAGCTAAAGCTTGAGCTGTCCTTTTGAGCTGTACCATTTTATCCATTCTCCTCATTCTAGCACACGGGAAGTTTTACCTTTCAAATTCATCCTCCATCTCTCTCTGTCTGCCTCCCTCTCTCCATCTCTTCATCTGTGTGCCTCTCTCTCTCAATCTCTGTCTCTATTCCTCATGGTGCGAGCTGGGGCCTCTGCTGCTCCACTGGCTCTTCTCAAGCATTTCATTAAAGTGGATCTCATACGACTTCTCTCTGCACATTCACCTACCTGACCCTGGAAACTTTATACGTGTGCGTGTGTGTGTATGTGTGTGTGAGAGAGAGTGAGACAACCATTTGCACAACCGTACCCCCAGGGAACCGCTGCTGATGCTTTCAATAATGGCCCAAAAAATAGGAATTCTCTGCGCTCTCCTTGCACTTAACCTGTCTTTTCCTACTAGTTTCACCCTGGTGATTTACAAGCACGTGAGACAGCTCCGGAAAACTGGAAGTCATGGCAAAGAATGAAAGTTTTGTCCATAATTACAGTATAATATAAAACCAGTAAAGTTGAGACAAAAAAGTTACGAAGATTATATATATATATAAAACAAGTATTTTTGGATCTCTACATGTTCAAGTTTCTGGTGGAGGGTCCGTCAGATGCTTTGTTGTTATTTCTTTGTCTGGAATGTTTCGCAGTATGGCGTTAAACCTTTCTATCTTCATGGAGACCAAACCAGACAGGACAGATCTGTGGAGACGACCCCAATCACAGTCAAAATACCTGTTTTTTGAGATATTTTTGAGCCATAAAACCACCTGTAATTGAATAAATGTAAGGTAGAGCTGTTTAATATACAGACATACTGTGGAACATTCCAGGCAGAGCAATGGCATCTCCATAGAAACAAGCAGGTGACAGACCCCCAACCAAAAAGTTACATAGTGCATAGTTAATTCAGTGAGCGATATGGAATTCAGTGTTCCATAGTACGACATTAAATATGTTTATGAAGACAAGAATGTGTTGCCACCATGCACTTTACAGGCCACATCTGTGCAGTTATAATAACATTATTGTCTCTTTAGGGTCTTTAGGGGAGGCTGATTGTTCTGCTGCTCCGATGGAAATAGTGCTTTGAATTTCCTTGTTGAATTGTAACTTCATTAAAATACTATAGAGATTGTGTTTTTTTAAATTTTCTTTTGGTATTTCCTTTACCACCTTCTTGCGTTTATTCAATTACAGGTGCTTCTATGGACTAAATCCATGTAGAAAAGAGTGAAAAGGATAAAGTATAATTTTTAATTTTATTATTATTATTTTTTAACCCCTGTATAGGTATATTTAGGCCTGTCACTATAATTATAAATCGACTTAATTATCATTCAATACATGATATATGGAACTACAGGATTTATCATGGGTACTTTTTCTGAGTACTGTGGAGAACTTTTTGGTATTTTTTTTTGGACTACCATGACATTTGAGCTCTAAAGGGGTGCATACTTAACTTACAAACAAACTAACCAACCACAAAGTAACCACTACATGTTTTAATTCTGCAATGTATTAACTTCTTTAACATATTATATACTACATATTAACATGGTATAGTACATTTAGAATAGTTGAAGTAAGGCTGGTGGTGCACTGTTAGCAGTCTAGTTGTTGCTATCATTACTGCGACTGCAAAAAAAACAACAACTGACAAATTGACTGTTTAAAATTAAGCAGTGGTGGATGAAGTACCACTGCTTAAGTTTCTTTTACTTTAGTTAAGTAAAAGAAACAGGGGACAAAGATTACTCAATAAAAGTATGACAGTATCATTCCCGTTATAGTGGAGTGAAGTAGGGCTGGGCGGTATACTGCTTCATATCGAATACTGTTAATATATCCCAATACATAATACAGTGAGTGTGTGCGTACAAAATGTTGAGAACACAGAGCGGCGGAACGTGGCGCCGCAGGACATTGTTTGAGACTGTTTTGTAGTGGCGTGAGAGCGGTGGAAGCTCAGTGTGTGTTAAGCGGTGAACAACATGGACGGAGAAAATGTTACAGACACAGAGGAACTTATACCGAAAAGAGGAGCCGTGTCAGTCGTGTGGAAGTACTTCGGCTTTAAAAAATCTGATGCCGAACAAACAACCGTATTCTGTAAATGTTGTTGGGCTAAAGTTGTAGCGACACGAGCGATCTGCTTCACCACCTCCGTCACAAACATGTCCTGGAATATGAAGAATGCACGAAACTAAGATCTGCATCCTCTTCCACGTCTGCGGGGAACGTTCAAGTTGGCAACACAAAACACGTCTGCGTTTTATGTTGGCGGTGCAACACAAAACGCCACTCAGACGTCACTCAAAGACACGTTTGCTAAGGGGACTGTCTACAACAAGAAAAGCAAACGGTGGAACGATATTACCAACGCTGTTACTGTCCACTTAGCCAACGACACTTAGTACATGAAAAAAATACTGTCAAATACTGTGACACTGATAATTTTGAAAAATACCGTGATATAAATTTTTGGTCATACCGCCCAGCTCTAGAGTGAAGTACAAATACCTAAACATTATACTGTTGTAACTGTATTTTTACTTTTGTACTTGTTATATTCCACCACTGAAATGACATTTTTCCAAATCACATTTTTAAAGATCCCATGACATGGTACTTCTTGATGCTTTTATACGGCTCCTTAATGGTTCCCTAATACTGTAAATGAATCCTTCTTCAAAATCAACACTCAGTGCATGAGAAACAGAGATAAGATGAGAAAGAGTATTTTTTCTCTCTCTGAACACTCCATTATGGGCGTTGTTGCTTGAATGCAAATGAGGAGAAAAGAGCTGGCCTATAGTAGAGGGTGGGGGCGTGGCCAAACTCTCCGCTCTCCGCTCTAAGCTGATCCATTTCCGTGTTTTTGCATGGGGGGAGAGATGGGAAGCGTTCCATTGAGAAAAACACATTTCCACAGAAAATAAAATTAAACCACTGCTGTTCAAAGGTCCAGAGGCTCAGATAAAGGACTTCCGAGCCTAGAAACACTCGGACGTGCCTCCAGGCAAATAAAAAAAACGCATTTCGCATTCCTAGCGCATTCGCAGTCCAAACTCTCTGGGCGTGATTTACAGAGACGCTGAGTACAGAGAGACGGGGGTGGAACTGCATTTGCATTTCTTTTTTCGATCTGACGTCAATAAGGTGCCTTGTTCAAAATCGCCCATTTGAGCTCCAATTTTTTCTAATGCAGAAAAGGACCGCAAATGCTCAGTTTAGACATTTCGCAACAGGGTAGGGGAGCTCACATTAACATTCAAAAACCTCAGAAAGTGAAAATTTCATGCCATGGGACCTTTAAAAGGGTAAAAATCAGGTACAGCTCCCTTTTAATATGCAGGATTATTAAATGTGTTTCTAAATTTACTAAAATGTACTTAAATGAACACGACTGAAGTTTTTTTTTTTTGACAAGCATACACCCTTTAACCAGTGTTATTTCTGCTGACTTTTCTATTTTAACCCTGGTGATACAGGATGTCAGCCCTTGTCAGGAAAAATAAGTAGCTTGAACTATCACCATGGCAACCTCACGTTTTGACCGACAGCCTGTCAACTGGTCATCCGCCACACTGAGACCTTGTATTAATCTGTCAAGTTACTGTAAAGGATGTTGTGATGTAAAAATTGAACAGGGGAAATTATGAAAGGGTAGCGTTTCTTTGTTTTTCTCTGAAAGCACCAGTAAGCAGCAGAGAAGTCATTAATCAGAATGACACAGAATAAAGAAATGTAGCTGTCATGTCTTCCTCTCTCCAACCGCTGCGTCAGTTTGTTCTGTCCGTCAAAAAACGAGCCTCTAGAGCTACATTCAGCCAAATTTAATTATTTTATTTTTTTTAAACATATATCCATAAGGTAATTTAAATGTATTATTTTATTGTCAAAGGGAATAACAACACAATATAAAGTAGAATATAAAGTAATAATACAAAATAATGAAACGATTTAAAGGTGCGCTGTGTAACTTTTTAGGTAGGGGGTACGCCAACTTGGAGACGCTATTGCTTTGCCTGTAATGTTCCACAATATGTTATAAAATACACTAGTGTATAAGATGCATTTATTAAATTACTGGCATTTTTATTGCTCGAAAATACCTTTTAAAAATCAAAATGGCATTCCTACTGTGAATGGGGGGCGCCTTTCCGCTGATCTCACCTGTAAATTGGCCTGGTTGCATCTCCTTTTTGCCTCTGTGGAGCCTGATAAGTTTAATGCCATACGTTGCAGGTGAAAAGGAATAACATCTCCATGGAGACGAGCAACTGGTGGGCCCTCAAGTTACATAGTGCACCTATAAAGATTTAAAGGGCCTGTACCCGATTTTTCCATGTCTTGCGTCAGTGCAGCTGTGTTGTATAAGCAGCTCTTGAGAACAAAATTAATCCACTGTGTGCTGTCTGTATTTAATTAGAAAGCATTTTTTGTCCGATAATCAGGAAGTGCATGTTAGCATGTTAGCTGTTGTTGGCAAAACTCCGCTCTGGTCTCTGAAAGTTGTGAAAAGAGCTTATAAACTCATCGTGGTGAGTCTCTTTCTGTCTTTTTTGCTATTACATCTATTTTTGTTACCCTCTGTTATAATTATATTATGATGAGTGAGCTGCTGTACCCAAATAACCCTTGTGGATCAATAAAGTCAAACTAAGAGTAATTAGAGTGGTCAGAATGTATAGGTAAGTAAGTATATTTAGTAGTGCTGTCAGGCGATTAAAAAAAAAAAAAATTAATTACAGGATTTGTAATTCATTAATCTAATTAATCACATTTTAATCTCATGAGAGAGAGATTGAGAGAGAGGCAACCCAGTTTGCGATTGAGTTTGTCTGTTTTTCTGTGGTCACTTTGCTCATTCGTTTCCCAAATTCTGCGAGCGTGGTTTGTTGGTTTGGTGAAGCACGCTCACGGTCGCTCTATCACCAGTAACGATGGAACTTGTCCGGACGTGTTTATCGTTCAAATTATCCGTCAGGCTGGAGCAGCTTTGGTGATCGGCAAATTCTTTTTACAAAAGCTCCAAATCACCGCGTTCTTGTTGATCGTCCCGTCTTCGTTCTTTTTATAAATAAACTTGCCGTTCAAAGGCCCTGGCAGCGATTTGCTTGTCGCACGCCAAATTTAAAATGCGCGCGTTGAAATGCCACTCATAACACAAATATGCATGATATCTGATGTTTTTTAAGAAACAGGTTTTATTAATTAATTTTGACCTGCAATTTTCGAAAATAGTGTCAATTTTTCTCTAACACGTATGGTTTTCCAGGTATTTGACAGAATCTTGAGTTCGCACATGACATATCGGTAATGTGTTCAAGCAGGGTAACTTTGATGAGTTGCTGACTTTTGTTGTGGTTTTACCTGCACTATTAGCACTAATAGTGGTTGTAGTTTAAATTGCAGGGCTCTCAAGTTTTGAGCGGGGTCATGCGTGAGATGCCTGATATGATACTGCTGCCACCACTTCACATTAAACTCGGCCTGATGAAACAATTTGTCAAGGCTTTGGACAAACACGGTAGTTGCTTTCAGTTTCTGTTGACCAAATTTCCAAGTATCAGTTATGATAAGATTAAACAGGGAGTTTTTGATGGACCACACATCAGAGCACTTGTGAACGACAGCGATTTTGAAACGACAATGGGAGAAACAGAAAAACATGCGTGGACTTGCTTCAAGGCTGTCGTAAGCCAGTTTCTGGGCAACAAGTCACCAAATTACCACCAAATTGTGGATGATATGTTATCTGCATTTCAAGCACTTGGATGCAGGATGAGTTTGAAGGTTCATTTCCTGTTTTCACATCTGGATTACTTTCCAGACAATCTGGGAGATTACAGCGAAGAAATGGGAGAACGGTTTCACCAAGACATCAAAACTATGGAGACTCGTTATCAGGGACGATGGGATGTCAATATGATGGCAGACTACTCCTGGACACTAAAAAGAGATTCACCAGCTTGCGTAGAACATGCAAGAAAGTCTAAGAAAAGACGATTTTGTCCATAGAGACAATTATAAAATTGAAGTCGAGACCGTTGCTCCTTTAAACTGCGATTAACTGGTGATCTGAAGTCTGATAGAATCGTTTGTTTATTGTTGTTATATCAGAACATGGTAACATAATGTTATTTGTAAGATTAGGGATCTAAGAATTTAATTTTTCAATTAACAAAGTGCGAGACATGTAAGTGATTTGCGACCGTAGTTCTTATAAACCGACTAAACTTATTATGTGATTTGTTAAAAATTCTGACGTGATGGCCAAATTCCTTTTATATATTTGAAATCAGCATGTTAAAGTTATGTGAAATAACTTTTAGAAGTAGAGACATCTGAAAAATATTTTTCAAATGCATAGCGGTGAATTAATTGCGTTAATTTTTGTAACGTGTTAATTTGCAGTGTAAATAATTCATCTAATTAACGCGTTAAACTGACAGCCCTAATATTTTGATTAATTTAAATGTAAAGTATCTTTTATATTTAAAATGTATATTTTTAGATCTCTGCATGAAGTCCCCTGAACACCTCTGGGTATATAGTACCACCTGCTTGTCTCCATTTGCCTAGAATGCTCCATAGTATGGCATTAAACTTATGTTCATGGAGACAAGCAGGTGACGCCACTAAACTAGTTTATAGGCCAGATCTGTGCAGCGGCCTCTCCAATAGAATGCATGTTTTTCAAGTTTTATATACAACAGAGTAAATTCATGATTGATACGTTTCATGCCGTACTGTGAAACATTCCAGTCAAAGCAACAGCATCTCCATGGAAACCAGCTTCCCTTCCACGCCCCCATCGATGAAAAGTTACATAGTGCACCTTTATAAAACATGAAAAAAATCCCACATGTGCTAAAATAAATTAAACTTATGGTTTTCGAACAGCTGTGCCTCAGGTGGACCGGCTGATGCCCTCTCCACGTTTTAACTTGACCCGTTCAATTTTAGCTTTTTAACTTGATTATGAAAATTGCGTTTCCGAGCTGTGAACGACATTAGAGGCTCTTGCTTGGTCACCCCCTTTCCTGAGCAGACTCCTGTGAAATGGTCTTTTGTGTGGTCTTCATTCACAAACTGATGACTCTAAGAACAAAACCATGTCCATTAAGCTTGTTTCTGGGGCATTCAGACCTTCTCCGGAGCTCTCAGACACTGGCAGTGTGAGGAACTGGAGTCACGGACAAAGACTTTTTTCATTTTCATGATAATATTTTGGGTAATGACAGAGAAAATTGGGTTTCAGAATCAACTAACCCCTACTGAAAATAAAATAGACTTACAAATAGACTTCCTTCACAACGTACACTACCAGTCAAAAATTTGGGCACACGTTTTCATTTCTGTTTCTTTTTTCTGGGCGACAGTAGCTCCGTTGGCAGAGCGTTTGTCCTATGATCCTAAGGTTGATGGTTTGAATCCCGCTCTCGGTTTAGCTGTCAAATCCACTGACTAACAGGTTGGCCGTTGCGATTCCAGCTCCCACAGATGAATGCTGTCGTCGTGTCCTTGGGCAAGACACTTAACCCACCTCACCCAGTGTCTGCGTACACAGGTGTATGAATATGTGTGTGTGAATGAGTGAGTTGTTCCCTGATTTAACGCGCTGGGAGTGTCTTGAAGGTGGAAAAGCGGTGTATAATAATGACCGTTTCTATGATTATTTCCATTGTAGATTTTCACTGAAGGCTTCAGAACTTTGAATGGATATTAATGGAATGTAGTTTACAAAAATACACTCAATAAATACCAAATTGCCACCCTTTGCTTTGGTCAATGCTTTGTACTTTTGGCATTTCCTGACTCTTACATGACACAGCTGTGAAGTGAAAACAATTTCAGGAGACTTCATTGAGAGAAGGCCAAAGGTTTGCAGCGCTGTCAACAAAGCAAAGGGTGAATACTGTGAGGGTTTGAAAAGAAAATATATAAAAACAACAAAAAAATCAAGTTATTTCACCTTTTTTCGTTGCTACATTATTCCATATATCCTGCATCATGTATATACATTTTTGAGAAAAGGCCAAGGGTTTGCTGCGTCGTTGACAAAGCAATTGTTGTCTCTTGGATATTATTATCCTATACCACTCCAGGGTTGAGAAGGAATGCCCCGGCCTGTAGCACGCCTGGAGCAGACTACACCAGATGCCCTGGAGGTATCATATATTACACACTCCCATTTTTTAAGCTGTAGCCTCCAAACTTCAGACCTGATGTCCTGAGGCGAATGCGGTGCTCTGAGCATACAACAAAAAGCTTTCTGTTTGAGTTCTGCTGATGCTGTGGTCCTGTTTAAAGTAGACCTGCATGTATTCACACTGGATTCAGGTTTGTGAGCCGCTGCAGCAGGAGGTCCCTCTCTCCTGTGTAGCCTCACTGTAGAAGATTTCAGACAAAAATACAACAAAATAAAATGTACCATGCCTTAAAGCGCTCATATTACAATATTTTCTGGTCTGTTATAAAGTTATTTCTTCATCCAGAACACACCTGGAGTTGTGTTTAGTGTTATCAGATTGCCAATTGTGGCCTGTAAAATGTTGGTCCACTCCTCTTCAAAGGCTGTTATGGACGAAGAACACAGGTGCATTTTATTGATGGCATTTTGAATGCACAGAGATACCGTGATGAGATCCTGAGGCCCATTGTTGTGCCATACATCCATTAACATCACCTCATGTTTCAGCAAGATAATGCACGGCCCCATGTTGGAAGGATCTGTACACAATTCTTGGAAGCTGAAAATGTCCCAGTTCTTGCATGGCCAGCATACTCACCGGACATGTCACCCATTGAGCATGTTTGGGATGTGCTTGACCGGCGTATACAACAGCGTGTACCAGTTCCCACTAATATCCAGCAACTTCGCACAGCCATTGAAGAGGAGTGGACCAACATTCCACAGGCCACAATTGACAATCTGATAAACTCTATGCGAAGAAGATGTGTTGCACTGCATGAGGCAAATGGTGGTCACACCAGATACTGACTGGTTCTGAGTCCCCAGACCCCCAATAAAGCAAAAAAAAAAAAAAAGCACATTTCAGGGTGGCCTTTTATTGTGGGCAGTCTGGGGCGCACCTGTGCACTGGTCATGATGTCGGATCGGCATCTTGATGTGGCGCACCTGTGAGGTGGGGTGGATTGTCTCGGCGGGGCAGAGGTGCTCGCTGTCACACATCTGGAGTGAATTTTGGATCTTTGGGTCCATCTCAGGAAAAATGGGAGCAAAAACAAAAGTGTTGCGTTTATATTTTTGTTGAGTATATTTAATTTGTAATTTGGACTGGTAGTGTCACCTGTGTTTTTCCATAGACACTGACGAGTCCAATGCCAGAGTCCACCAGAAAAGCTCTAGTGGACTTTTAGGTTACCTTGACAAAGAGGTGGGCAAAAACGTAAAGTCAAATCTGTGTACGCTACAGTACAGAAGCATGAATAAATCTGGACACATGTTTCACTTTGTTCTGCTCTGGGGCTGCGCTTGTGGAGAGAGCCATCACCCACTTTGTTTATGGACAGAAAAAAGCACTTAGTTCCTCCTTCACACCTTTTAGCACACAAGGTCTTTTGAGAGTCCGACACAGATGAGAGGAGAGACTGAAATACAACATGTGGGAGGAGAGGAGAGGAGCGAGAGCGCTGTAATCTCAAGGGAAAATGAGGTAAAGACAACAACATTTTCTAAAGCGCTATAGTATAATGCTACACCGTGGAACTTTCTGGTGGATCGTTCGCCACCTGTTTGTGTTCATGGAAATGTTTTTGCTTTATCTAGAACAGGGGTCGGCAACCTGCGGCTCTTTCATCCCTCAGTACAGCGGCCCCTCGTTTATCACAGGGGTTACGTTCTAAAAATAATCCACAATAAGCGAAATCCGCGAAGTCATCAGCTTTATATTTTACAATTATTCTCCATGTTTTAAGGCTGTAAACGTCTCACCACACACATTCTACACTTTTCTCAGACTGGAATTAACATTTTCTCACATTTCTCTCTTGTTTAACCACTCAGACTTTCGTAGATTTTCAACAAAAAAGCACAGTATTATAGAACGAAACCAAAGTGTATTTCGTGTGTATTTCACAGTTCTTATGACCAAGCCTCTTTGTCCTGGCACCGCTTCGTTGTGGCGGGTTTTGTCGGGGAGAAAACACACTGCAATCGAACATTTATATAAATCTAGCAAACTGAACGTATTCTGTACAGGAGACACGGAGGAGAATGACTGACGAATCAGCAAAGGTCTTTAGCCAATCAAGATGCAGAAATGCGCGTTGACACACTATAAAAAAAAATTGGAATAAAAAATCCGCGAAACAGCGAGGCCACGAAAAGTGAACCACGATATAGTGAGGGACCACCGTATTTAATTAAAATGTATTTTATTTTAGTTCATTTATTTTCAAAATGTAATTCTATGGCACAAAGGCAAAAAAGCCCTTATATGCAGTGTTATTTCATTTTAAATTTCAAAAGGGTTTTGTGGCTCCCAGTGTTTTCTTTACTGTGTGAAATGGGTCCAAATGGCTCTTTGAGTAGTAAAGGTTGCCGACCCCTGATCTAGAAAGTCCCACAGTAAACCCATCTATTACCATGGAAACAAGCCTTAAATGACTCTAGGCCAAGTCACAGATCAGATCTATGGAGAGGAGAGCTCACTCTAGGAATGCATGTTGGTAATATTTTTGAGAAGTGAAAATGTAACTCAATAAATGTGACACAGATGAGTTGAAGAAGAAGAAGATAAGACTTTATTGATCTCACACAGGAGAAATTTGAATGCCACATTGTAAAAGCTTTCAGACAAAACAATAATATCTCCATAGAAACAAGTTTGTAGAAGATTTCCTACCAGAAAAGTTATACAGTGCACCTTTAAAGCTACACTATGGAACTTTCTGGAAGAGTGTCGTCACCTATGGTTCAGTGGAAGTAGAAAATTAAAACCATCCTACGGAACATTCTTTATAGAGATGCTATACTATGATGAATATTATAGTCAAAAGAACAAAATGTCCATGAAAACAACCTCCTCAAGGCCAAATAAGAGTCAGGTTTGTGGAGAGGCAAATCTGCTTGGGAAGGACACATGTTTTTCAATGTTTTTCAGTGCAGTAAACAGAATTAAAATTTAAAAAATGTATGTTTTCTGTTTGGAAAGCCTAACTATGCAGGGTTTGTGTGTTAAACATGTGTGGATGAAACAAAACACAACTCCAGGTCTCCAGGTTTGTGTTGAGGAAAACAACATAGATCAGAAAATGGCGTAATATGGGCCCTTTAAAAGCTGTTTATGGGTATTGGTTTACATCATCCCAAAGATCCTTGGGAAGTCCTCACACATTAATACCTCCCTCCAGAGAACATGCTGCTTTTACCGCATTACGTCACTCTTCAAAGATGAGTCGACCTCTTACTCTCACTTCACCAAAGTTTTAGAAAAATGTTGAGGAGAGTTTTCCCTCTCCCTGGACACAAACTCGGCTCCCATGTGGCAATCTTGCGTCATCAGGAAAGACTAATGTTGCCTTCACACTTCTAAAATTCTGACTAAAATTGGACTAAACCTGGAAGTGAACATGGAAAAGATCAGGACTAAACTACACAGAGGCACAGTGCCATTCACACTTCACAGCAAAAGGGTTCTGGGTTTGATTCCTGGGTCACTTGGGCCTTTCTTTGTGGAGTTTGCACGCTCTTCCTGTGTCTGGGTGCGTATTCGTCTAGCTCTCTGTTTTCCCCATCAACTCAAAAAACATGCACTATAGGTAAAATCCTCAGATAAGGTAGCCCTGCCCAAGACTACCTCAAGATCTGGAGATGTGTCGTCTGCACCTGTCGGGTTGCCCCAGTGATTCTGGTTGACGGATGGGTCAAATGCAGAAAATGAATTAAGTGTTCCTTAATCTTAAAGACGTAGTTTACAACCAACACATTTTCTGCATCTGTCCACACACACACAAGCACGCGCACAGTTGGATTAAACCTGGAAGTGAACATGGACTAGAACAGGACTAAACTAGAACTTGAACAGGGCCAAAACAAGCCCACATCAGCTCAAACCAGGACCATACAGGATGAACAAAGGTAGCAGACTGTGATGGGCTGACTGCAACAGCCTGGTAAAAGGAAGACGAAATGAAGTCTTCCAGGTTGGTGTGATTCTTCAACTTTTTGTGGTAGAGATGAAAAGATTCAAGGTGCACTATGTATCTTTTGTGGTCTGCCACTTGCTTGTTTCCATGCGGATGCTATTGCTTTACCTGGAGCATTCCACAATATGGCGTTAATACCATCTGTGGAGACAAGCAGGTAATGCCATGTCCAAAACCAAGTTACTAGTAATACCTGCAGAGAGGCGACCCCACTGAGGGAAAGAACACATTTTATTTGGGGTGTTTTTGAGCAATAAAGCACTTGTAATCGAGTAAATGCAAGATACTGGCATTTGTATCTCACTCTCACACACACTATGAAAAACAGTGATGCTAATGATTTAGCAACAAGCACAATGGTACCTCACCTTATGAAATTAATTCGTTCCAGAAGTGGTTTCGTAACGTGAAAAATTCGTAAGTTGAGTAACTATTTCAATGGAAAAAGCCTGATCCAAGTTTTTTTTTTTTTATAGTGTAACTTTTTTTTTATAGTGTAACATTGTGTTCTGCGTGTTTCTCACATTTGTCTCTCGTTTAAACACTCAAACTTTCATAGATTTTCAACAAAATGTATTAACAGTGAAGTGTGGGGGGGAAGCAGGAGGGGGGAGAAAACTGCGCTCTGACACGTGTGATTGCACAGCATGACCCGGCGCGGAGCTGATAGCAGGTCTAGACCAAGGTCTAAACCTGGACTGGACCAGGACTAAACCTGGACTAAACCTGGACTAAACCTGGACTAAACCTGGACTAAACCAGGACTAAACCAGGACTAGACCAGGTGGATTAAAGCAGCGAGGAGGGGACTGCACGCAGTCTGAGCGCATGAACGCATGAACGAGACCCATGCAAGAGCCGCGGGCTCCTCCTGGTTTAGTCCAGGTTTAGTCCTGGTTTAGTCCAGACCACCGCGGCTCCTCTAGACCTCCTCTAGACCTGGTCAGGTCTAGAGGAGGTCTAGACCACCGTGGCTCTTGCATGGGTCTCATTCATGCGTTCATGCGCTCAGACTGCGCGCAGTCCCCTCCTCGCTGCTTTAATCCACCTGGTCTAGTCCTGGTTTAGTTCTGGTTTAGTCCTGGTCCAGTCCAGGTTTAGATCTTGGTCTAGACCTGCTGTCAGCTCCGCGCCGGGTCATGTGCGCTATCACACACGTGTCAGAGCGCAGTCTTCTCCCCCCTCCCCCTTCCCCCCACACTTCACTATTAATAATTTTGTTGAAAATCTATGAAAGTTTGAGTGTTTAAACGAGAGACAAATGTGAGAAAAGTTTAAATCCAGTCTGAGAAAAGCGCATAATGTGTGTGGCTGAGCGCGCATTATTTGAATTTTTGAGATTTCGCGTTTCGTAACTTGAATTTTCTTTCGTATCTAGAGACCAAAATTTACCGTGAAGGCGTTTCGTAACTTGAAATTTTGAAAGTTTGTTGGGTCATTCGTAAGGTGAGGTACCACTGTACTGCAATATCTGCAATCATTACTTAATCACTGGCACTTCACGCACAAGTCTAGCTATTCAAGCATTGTTCACGTTAATCGCCCATGTATTAATAAGTTTACTCTTTAATATTGTGATGTGAATGTTGTATGTGAGCTGCTGAATGTGTGCTAATGTGTGGTTTTTATATTGTTGAATGTGTAAATTGCATTGCATAATTTATTATTGTTCCTCGGGGACTGCAGATGGAAACTAGCTGTTTAGCTATAATCTGGTGCAGTACATCTGTTTTATGAGCATGATGTCTCTGTACATTGTCCCTTCAAATAAAGACTAATAATAATAATCGCAAATCAAAAGTACGCTGTAATGGGCGGTTTGGCTAGTAATATGATGCTAATGTTGACAATTACACAAGCCCCCTGCTTTCAGCTAAATATCTCCTTTTGATGCAGAAATAATATGACCACACAAAAGCTGAATTAGTATTTAAACATGTCCTAAAGTATGTTGTGTCAATGTTTAGAGGGACTTTACTCACCCCGTAAGAAAGAGAAATATGTCCCTGCAAACATCATCGGGTACACTTACTTTTTTGTCTGGGGCTTTCTGCAGGATGTGGTCACCTCCGATGTAACTACTGTTTGCCTCATTGTCCAATTATTTGCGTATCCTGACGTATTTTGGCTGAACGTGTCCTGAGGTGAGAGTTCTCCTTCCTTCTTACGTAGCATTTACAAATTTACAGATTTTTCCCATTTTCTCTGTCCTTATCCTCTTCAAATGTTACGCAGCTACACAGCGTAAATATTCATGAGGTTCGCTCACAGCGGATTGGCGGAAAAAAAAACAAAAGAGCGCTAATCGTCACCTGAATGGCCAGGAGCGACAGTATGGTAATTATGGTAATTTACACATGCCCCGATTCTTTCTGAAAAATTAGCCAATTTCAAAGACAAAATGTATGCTTTTAAAGCAACCAATGCTGTTATCTGAAACATGGAGTGGCTTCTTCATGATCTCAACTAGCACATATTGCAAAAAAAAAAGAAAATCACAAATTTTGAAAAAAAAAAAAGCTTCTAACGCTATTTTCTCATGTTCACCTGTCCCGAGTTGTAGCAGCTTTTGCCGTGGCGGGTCACATTTACTTCAGGCCAAAATATCTGTATGGAAACAAGCAAAAGGTGGACTCTTTACCTGAATAGCTACATAGTGATTTGAAAAGCAGATTTACCTGGGATCCAGAATACACACTTCAACATTTTGCGAAGATGTGAGTCTTGTCACCATTCAGATTGGTGTGACTGACGGGAGTAGAACATTCCAGACAAGCCCAAACGATCTCTATGGAGACAAGCAAGTGGCTGACCTTCTCCAAGTTATAAAAGTATTTTGTATAAGTAGTTGTATAATATGAACACTTGTCCATAGGGTTTAAAGTTTTCTCAAAAGGAAGTAAAAAGAACAGAATTGCAGCAGGAAACCGCCAAAGAGAGCCAGGTGAAGCCGAGGTGCACTGTCATGGATGGAGGAGCCTTAGACATATGTCAGCCTCTAATGGACATTTAGCTACAGTGTGTGTTTGTGTCTGTCTGTATCTGCTGCGTCAATCCATCAAACTGAGATTTTATCAGCTGTCCTCTAGGAACAGCTCCAGGGACAAACCTTTACAAAACACGCCGTCTTAGGTCTATGTATCTCTATGACATCCATATTTTAGGAGAGCACGGGCGCTTGGCGGAGCTTTTGCACCCAAACAAATGTGTTTTTCTGCATTCAGGACATGTCACCGGATGCCTCTCTCTGTCCTGCTTCTGTTAGAATCTCGGCAGATAATTTCGGTATCGATCAGACCGTTCAGGCGTACTAATGTGTCCTGACAGGTTACACAGAGCAACTTCCTCAAACAACTTTCTTCCACAAATAACTTTTAACGTTTGTGGATTGGACTTATCACTTTAAGACAACAAACACTGAAAGGTCAATGAAGTACAAGTGAATGAAGTTCTTTTGTACAATACTATACAGGACACAAATTTTTCCCTTCCCATACACTCTATAGGCAAATTACAATAAAATGGCAGCCAATGGTGCAACTTATGGTAGATATCTTGTACTTTGCCATGAAATATCCAAAAGGAAAATCCACAAATGTTGGACCTGATCATTTCTATTAGTGACTAGACCCAAGAACGCACTGTATCGCTACACATTTTTCCATTTTAACATGATTCATTTTAGCTGTATTAAATATGATTGGCCTATAGAATGTTGTGATGTCATCTGAAATCCCGCTATAAGGACTATAAGAGGTGTTTGGTGGCGTTCCTCTGAGTGCCTGAGGGTTTGCAAATGGAACATTCTCTGTGTCTTTCTCAAAGAACAAAAACAAAACAAAAAAGGAGCGGGCTCAAACCAAACCCATGCTAATGAATGGATGTGTGAGGGATTTGTGGTGGTCCAACAGGCAGTGGTACTTCCATCGGTCTATCCCAGGGAAGATACACAGAGACACGGAGGCACTCGCGCTTCACAGCAAGAGGGTTCTGGGTTTGAGTCCCGAGGCACTTGGACATTCCTGTGTAGGGTTTACATGTTCTCCCCGGGTCTGAGTGGGTTTCCTCCGGTTTTCTCCATCAGTATTTTGAGTTTGAGATGTAATAAAGCTTTAAATGCAGTGATTTTGATACAGATTTGTGCAGAATTTCAAAGTCAGCTTTATTGTCAAAAACCATATGTACAGGTTGCACACACAGGATTTGAAATGGCAGCGCCCCCTAGGCCCACAGTGATAAACAAGACAATAAACACAGTGACTAAAACATCACATATACCCGTAGCAAAAGTACAGGAGACTTGTATATAATACAAATAGGTAAAACACACAATGTGTAGCGTAATAAAGCTCAAATGGTGTCATTTAAGCAGCAGTGTCGGTGTCATTTAAGTGTTATTCAAGCAGCAGTGTCAGTGTTATTTAAGTGTTATTTAAGCATCAATGTCAGTGTCATTTAAAGGTCCCATGGCATGAAATTTTCACTTTCTGAGGTTTTTGAACGTTAATGTGAGCTCCCCTACCCTGTTTAGGCCCCCCCCCCCATGGCTAAAAGTTGCGAAATGTCTAAACTGAGCATTTGCGGTCCTTTTTTGCGTTACACAAAACCAGTGTTCAAACGGGCGAGTTCGGACAAGGCACCTTTTTGACGTCAGATCGGCAAATGCAGCTCCAGCCCCTCCCTCTGTCTCCGCTCAGCGTCCCTGTATATCCCGCCCATAGAGTTTGGACTGTGAATGCGCTAGGCAATGCGAAATGCGTTTTTTTATTTGCCTGGAGGCACGTCTGAGTGTTTCTAGGCTCGCAAGTTCCTTACCCGACCCTCTGGACCTCTGAAATACCAGTGGTTTAATTTTATTTTCTGTGTAAATATGCTTTTTTTCATTGCAAAGTCTCTCATCTGTCTTCCTGTGTTAAACACGGAAGAGAGGAGACGAGCTGCGCCGAGCTGCGCCGAGCTGCGCCGAGCTGCGCCGAGCTGCGCCGAGCTGCGCCGAGCTGCGCCGAGCTGCGCCGAGCTGCGCCGAGCTGCGCCGAGCTGCGCCGAGCTGCGCCGAGCTGCGCCGAGCTGCGGGGGAAACCCGCCCCCCCGCTCCTTAGCCAATCTCTCTGTCCTTCTAATTTGCACTGAAGCAGCAACACCCACAATAAAGCATTTTAGACACATATCTAGCCTCATGAAGACTGTCAGAGTCATATCTCATGCAGTGAGTGTTGATTTTGAAGAAGGATTCATTTACAGTATTAGGGAACCATTAAGGAGCCATATAAAAGCATCAAGAAGTACCATGTCATGGGACCTTTAAGTGTCATTTAAGCAGCAGTGGCATTGTCATTTAAGTGTCATTGAAACAGAAACAACTGAAATTCTATATTTTTTTCTAGCTGTTTTTCTTTATATATTTTTGTTTGCTTAAACAACAATGTGTTCAAAACAAACCCCTCAGACTTTTCAGCAGGTCTCACACAATAATAAAAAGTGTTTTTACTTTTCAGTTATGTTCAAAAATAGTTGAGTAGAAAGTTTAAATACCTGCTCTCAAATCTAGTGAAGTAAAAGTAAAACTAAAATTTATACTGAAGGAATTTTACTTTGTCAGCTTCCACGACTACAAAACATGCAAAATGGGTCAAATCCTCTAGCTAAGGTAGTCCTGACCAAGACTAATTCAAGATCTGGAGATGGGTCCTCTGCTCCTGACAAGTTGAAGGATGGGTCAAAGATGTAGTTTACAACCACCAACGTTTCTACATCTGTCCATCTGTCCATATATACACACACAGAGACACACACATGGGTTTCTATGAGTTTTGGAGACATTACATTGATTTACACCAGGCATGCAAACAGAAACATGGATATACACTGAGAGCAGCATGTTCTGTACCGTTCAAATAACAGAGATTACAGATGTAAAGCTAGAATAAGTCAGGTTAAGTTGAACAAATCCAGTCTCTTGTATTCACCATTGTTCAGGACATAATCATAGGAGCTGTAAGCCTCACTCACCACTAACCGAAGCTAAAATATTCTCCTCTCTGATATGCAAAGTGAAGCCAGCTCCGATACGGCACCTCTGTCCCCCTCAGAGTTTCACAATGACGCTATACTTCAAAAGAGTCCATGCTGAATCAATAACGCAGATAGGGCAGGTGCAAAAGGAGGAACAGATGACAAGATGGAGTCCTGTGATATCCAGGCCTGTCTGAGGAATGAAGCTACTACAGTGGAAATTGTTCTTTCTCTCCCAGTTTTTTTCTCGCTCCCACCCTCCACCACCGCAGCGACTTTAGCGTCCCCAGACTCTCAATCTCCTAACATAACCGTACAGATGACAAATCCAAAAACCAAAGAGACGCTAGGTTGAAGAAATAGTTAAAAATATTAGTCAAAACTCGTATAAGGGCTACTTTTGCACATCTAAAACTACGTAATGCGTCTAAAATTATGTATGTAATTATTTAATCTTGTATTGATACTTTGCAGCTGATGCCATCAATATTTCTTAGGGTGTGATGCTAACTGTAGGCACTGCTCTATCTGAGGCTTGTTAGAATTTAATCTGAGCTTTATTTAAACACAGTCAGATCAGACAGAAAGAGCTGGTTTAGTTGGAACTAAAACAGGTGAGCTGATAAGTTTTTTGCTGCTCTTAAACTATCGTGCGTGTATGGAATGACCAGCAGAGGGCACAAGGATGCACCGACAAAGAAGAGTGTGTTAACCAATCAGAAAGATGCGCGGTCTGTTCATGTCAAAACAAATATTGCGAATAAAACATAAAAAAGGGGGGAAAAAACTACATGAAGGACTGAAAAACGTTACCTTTTTTTTTTTTTTTTTGCAGAATCAACAATCGAAGCATCAAACTGTTATTTTATCTCAAGAAGTTATAAATTTTCTTTTGAATGATACGAGAATTTGGAGAGAAAATGTCTTCCACATTTGAGAAGCGAGTGATGCAAATACAGACCCTTCTCCTAATGACATCACAAGCTGGAACAAAGTATTTTCAGATTTAAAGGGTGAGTCATACGATATATCCTAGATTACTGGTCCATACCTGAATAAAACAGCCAAACAAAAAAAATAAAAAAATAACTGCAAGTATGTTTTTTATGAGGTACAGTGAACCCTCGTTTATCGCGGGGGTTAGGTTCCAGAAATAGCCCGCAATAAGTGAAATCCGCGAAGTAGGACAATTTTATATTTTACAATTAGTATACATGTTTTAAGGCTGTAAACGCTTCACCACACACATTATACACCTTTCTGTGACTGGTATTAACATTTTCTCACATTTTTCTCTTGTTTAAACACTCAAACTTTTGTAGATTTTCATCAAAATATATTAATAGTGACGCGGGAGGAGACACGTGACACGCGGACACGTGCGCATGGACACGTGTGTTTGTTTTGGTACCACATATCCATGCCATGTGCGAAAGTCGAGTGGAAAGCGACCTGGATATCATTTTGGGCAAGACTCAAGCCACTGCTAACAGTGCCGAACCGCTAACAGACGCCTCTGAGCACCAGTCCTCACCACAAGACCAGGTAAGACTAACCTGCGCTCACAAGGGTTGGTTGCATTTCACCCCGGCTCCGAAATCAGTTCGCCCCGGAGTTCGGGGCATGGCTATCAATGCGTCGCCAATACTCCACAGCTCTCTAGGACGGGGTCGGGTTCGTCCGCTAGGTGTGACGGGGAAGACCCACTGTCTCCTCTCTGCGCGCGAGTGTCCTCCCCCCGCTGCGGCTCCCTTGAATGCGGCTCTCCCTGCTGCGGCTCCCCATGTTGATTCTTGGCTCTTCCATGGTCCGGCTCGCACTCAGTCTCTTCCATGGCTCGAGCAAGTAAACAAAGGCCACACCTCCTGTCACCCAGGCGCTCTCGTGAAGGAAATCAGAGACTCTGTCCCTACCACCCTGCGTGACCATCCCTGGTCTAGACCTGGTTTAGTCCTGGTTTAGACCTGGTTTAGCCCTGATTTAGACCTGGTTTAGTCCTGGTCTAGTCTCTTAGCCAATCAGGACGCAGGACACAATGTTACACTGTAAAAAAAGTTACACTATAAAAAAAAATGGAAAAAAAAAAAAAATGGAAAAAAAAATCTGCGAAACAGCGAGGCCGCGAACAGTGATCCGCGATAGAGCGAGCGTTCACTGTAACTCAAAACTTTCTCCCATTATACAGCTCTGGAAAAAATAAGAGACCACTGCAAAATGATCAGTTTTTCTGGTTTTACTACTTAAATGTATGTGTTTGGGCAAAAGGAACATTTTGGTTTGAGTCTATAAACTACTGACAACATTTCCCCCAAATTCCAAATAAAAATATTATCATTTAGAGCTAAATAACAAAAAGATACATGTTTTCAGACCTCAAACAATACAAAGAAACAAAGAAACAAGATCAAATTCATTCTAAAACAACATAATACTAATGTTTACACTTAAGAGTTCAGAAATCAATATTTGGTGCATTAACCCTTATTTTTAATGCGTCTTGACATGCTCTCCACAAGTCTTTCACATTGTTCTTGGGTGACTTTATTCCACTCCTGGTGCAAGAACTGAAGTAGCTCAGCTTTGTGTTTGTGTTGGAATTCAACAAACGCTGGAATGGAATGGCTGTAATACATGTAGAGATGCTGATTTCAGAAAAAAATGCAGTGGTCTCTTATTTTTTTCCAGAGCTGTAAGTATAACGCTCTCATGGTTACAATGTTTGTTTACTTTGTAGACATTGCTCCATTATTTGACCACGAACGTTCCTATTCCTAACAAATCCACACCACTTCTCTTTATTGCATTGCATCCTGGGTCCAAGTATCTCAGATTACCCATAAAAACTGATATCGTAATAGAAACTAAGGCTATGGTATTCTTTGGTTTGGTAAAAATATGTGAATTTATGTTTTAATAATAGGATTCAAATATCACATATCCAGTAGAAATTACAAAACGTGTGAAATATGTGCTTGCACTAATACGATAATGGCATTTCAGAATGTGTTTGTACAGATCAAAACTGCAGGTCAGTTGTGCAGAATAAGAGAGGAGGTTTAGCTGCTTGTGGAGGAAATTATGGTTCTTCACTTTCAGCCTGTGATTTGCCAATCTCGTCCATTCACATTTCACTTAAACTGCCATTAATATTGAAGCTCCAAACAAATAGGATAGAGCTGCTATAGGTTAGACGTGGCAGGCGGTTTTTCTCCTTTTCCCTCTCCTTCTCTCCCCTCTTTCCTCTCTCCTCACTCACTAGCCCATCTTTCCTCCCTTACTCCCATTCGCTCCCGTCTTTCCTCTCTCCCCTCTTTCCACTCTCCTCTCTCACTATCTCCCATCTTTCCTCCCTTCCTCTCCCTCCCATCTTTCTTCTCTCCTTCCCTCCTCTCTCCCCTATTCCTCTCTTTTTCTCCTCATCTTCCCCTCTTTCCTCTCTGCCTTCTTTCCTTGCCTCTCTCTCTCCTCTCCCTCTCCACCCTCTCTCCCCTTTTCCTCACTTCTTTCTTCCCGTCTTCCCCTCTCTCCCCCTCTCTCCTCTCTTCCTTCTTTCCTCTCCTCTCTCCTCCCTCTCTCTACCTTCTCTCCTCTCTCTCCTTCTCTCTCCCCTCTTTCCACTCCCGTCTCTCTCCTCTTACTTTCTCTCTGTCCTCTCTCTCCTCTCCCTCCTCCTGCTCTCCCCTCTTTCCTCTTCCTCTCCACCCTCTCTCCTTCTCTCTCCCCTCTTTCCACTCCCGTCTCTCTCCTCTTACTTTCTCTCTGTCCTCTCTCTCCCCTCTCCTTCTCTCCCCTCTTCCCTCTCCCCCTTTCCTCTCCACCCTCTCTCCTTCTCTCCCCCCTCTCCTTCTCTCTCCCCTCTCCTTCTCTCTCCCCTCTTTCCTTTCTTTCCTCTAACCCGCTCTCCTCCTCTCTCTTGCTCTGCTTCCTCTCTCTCTTCTCCCTCTCTCTCCCTCCCCCCCCCTCTCTTCTGTTTCTTGCTCTCCTTCCTCTCTCTCCTTCTCTCTCCTCTCCCTCCCCTCTTTCCTCTCTTTCTTCTCCCCCTCTCCTTCTCTCTCTCTCCCATCTCCCCTCTCCTCCTCTCTCCTCTTTCTTGCTCTCCTTCCTCTCTCTCCTCTCCCTCTCCTCCCTCTCTTCCCTCTCTTCCCTCTTCACACTTGACTCTGGTGTGTCCAGAATGCCGATGAACGGGTCACAGTGCTCCTGCCTCCAGAATGGTCCCATTAAAGTGCATTAAAACACAATAAGGCCTCTGTGTGTGCGGCCGGCCCAGTGTGAGGACATGCGCCGCGGAAAGCCAATATTTCTCCTCCTCTTCCTCTCCTCCGTATTTCATCCCTCCGTTGATCGCACTTCCTGTCAGGCCCTCTGGCTTGTGCCCTCTCTCCCCCGCACTTCCACTTTGCGTTGTCATTCATACTTAACCTTATCCGAGAAACTCATCTGATCTGGTTTTTCCATTTCGGACATGACACCTCGAGCCAGGGCATTATTTTTCCACAATGTATGAGGTTCTGGAATACAAAAATGAACCTGGGGAGTGTTTTCCGGTCTGTATGGGAGGAAAAAAACATATGACAATGTATAAGAGAGCTAGGAATACAAGCGTTTTATATGACGATAATAGATTTTGAAGAGCAATGCCAAAAATATCACGATAAATGGTGATTGTGAAATAAACTAAACTGAAATAAACCTTTTTCTGAATGAAAAAGGGGGAAATAAAACCTGCGCTGTGTAACTTTTAATTAAAGGTCCCATGACATGGTACTTCTTGATGCTTTTATGTGGTGCCTTAATGGTTCCCTAATACTGTAAATGAATCCTTCTTCAAAATCAACACTCAGTGCATGAGAAAGACACATGTACACAGTCAGAGTCAGAATATCTCTCTCTGAACACCTCATTCTGGGCCTTTTTGCTTGAATGCAAATGAGAAGGACACAGATAGGTTAGAGGAGCGGGTGGGGGGGGGGCAAATGCGCCGCTGGTTCCTTGTTACTGTGCGCTGTCTCCCACTTCCGCGTTTTAAGCGCGGAGGAAGAAAGGAGAGGAATTTCAATGAAAAAAACACATTTTCACAGAAAATAAAATTAAACCACTGCTGTTTCAGAGGTCCAGAGGGTCGGGTAAAGGACTTCCGAGCCTAGAAACACTCGCACGTGCCTCCAGGCAAATAAAAAAACGCATTTCGCATTGCGTAGCTCCTTCGCGGTCCACACTCTCTGGGCGTGATTTCCAGAGACAGGGGGTGGACATCCAGACGGTGGTGGAACTGCATTTGCATTTTTTTCCCCGATGTGACGTCACATAGTTGCCTTGTTCAGAATCGCCCGTTTGAACTGTGTTTTTTTCTAATGCAGAAAAGGACCGCAAATGCTCAGTTTAGACATTTCGCAACTTCTAAACAGGGTAGATGAGCTCACATTAACGTTCAAAAACCTCAGAAAGTGAAAATTTCATGCCATGGGACCTTTAAACATATATTACTTAAATGTATTCAATTACAGGGGATTTTATTGTCTTGTAAACTATGCGTTCTTACTGAGAGTGGGGTCTCTCATCCACAGATCTGATTTCTAACTTACCCTAGTAGTATGGAGATAGATGTTTAATGCCACATGATGGGACATTTCAGCAGTAGCATTTCCAGGGAGACCTGCAGACCACTTTCCACCAGAAAAGTTACACAGTGCACCTTCAATTTCTGTTTGTTTATTGTTGCATTTTTAAGACGGTAAAAATCAGGTACATCTTCACAAAATATAACGTACGTAATCCTTGATCCTTTATTGATACTTTGCAACTGATGGCATCAACATTCCCCAGGAGTGTGATGCTAACTTTAAGCACTGCTCTGTCTGAGGCTTATTAGACTTTAATCTGAGCTTTGTTTTAACACAATCTGACCAGAAAGAGCTGGTCTGGTTGGAACTACAAAAGGTTAGCTGCTTTGTGCTGTTTAACTAGTCTGTCACAAATAAAATTACAGTCACGGGCTAGCTAGATTAGCCAACAGTTTTTCAATTAGTCCCCCTCAGGTTTTTGTTGAAAATCAAACACTTGTATTAATTTATTCTGTATAGAATTATTATGATTATTATGATTATGATGATTATTATTATTATGGGAGGGGAAATGGTCATATTACACTAAGACTACGTTCACACTGCAGGGCTTAAAGGTCCCATGGCATGAAATTTTCACTTTCTGAGGTTTTTGAACGTTAATGTGAGCTCCCCTACCCTGTTTAGGGCCCCCCCATGGCTAAAAGTTGCGAAATGTCTAAACTGAGCATTTGCGATCCTTTTCTGCGTTAGAAAAAATCGGAGCTCAAACGGGCGAGTTTGAACAAGGCACCTTATTGACGTCAGATCGAAAAAAGAAATGCAAATGCAGTTCCACCCCCGTCTGTCTGTGCTCAGCGTCTCTGTAAATCACGCCCAGAGAGTTTGGACTGCGAATGCACTAGGCAATGCGAAATGCGTTTTTTTATTTGCCTAGAGGCACGTCCGAGTGTTTCTAGGCTCGGAAGTCCTTTATCTGAGCCTCTGGACCTTTTGAACAGCAGTGGTTTAATTTTATTTTCTGTGGAAATGTGTTTATTTTTCAATGGAACGCTTCAAATCTCTCCCCCCGTGCAAAAACACGGAAATGGATCAGAGGGCACAGCTGACAGCTCAGAGCGGAGAGTTTGGCCATGCCCCCACCCTCTACTATTGGCCATCTCTTTTCTCCTCATTTGCATTCAAGCAACAACGCCCATTATGGAGTGTTCAGAGAGAGAAAAATTACTCTTTCTCAGCTTATCTCTGTTTCTCATGCACTGAGTGTTGATTTTGAAGAAGGATTCATTTACAGTATTAGGGAACCATAAAGGAGCCATATTAAAGCATCAAGAAGTACCATGTCATGGGATCTTTAATGCTCAATTCAGATTTTTTTGTGAAATCCGATTTTTTTGCGAGGCCGTTCACATTTCCAATTAAATACGACTTGTATGTGATCTCCAGTGTGAACGTTAAACGCCCCCAAAAGTGTCCCGCGTGCGCATTGGAGGACACGATGACGTCACACGCAGTGAACATGCTGAATGTTTAAGGAAGTAGCCTAAAGTTGCTGCGTACCGGAGCCAGAACATGTGTAGCTTATTTGTTTTAAAGAGGAGACGGAGAAAGAGAAGGACAAGGTTTTTGGCCACGGCGTTTTGTGGGGCAGTGGCAGCAACATCTGTAGAAATTAACGTGTTGGTGCAGAGTCGCAGCCAAGAGTGGTGGGATTGCTACGTGCTTCTCTGCTTCACTGACACGGAGTTCATATACTATTTTCGCATGACGAGAAGTGTACATTTGTGAGTGCCTACTTGTACCACTCTTGCTGGAGGAAACATGCCCGGGTCGGATGAATGTGACCTGGCCGTTCAGACTGAAGTCGCATGCCAAAAGATCGGATATGTATCGGATTTAGGACCACATATGCCTGGATCGCATTTGAAAAAATCGGATCTGTGTCGTTCAGACTGCCATTAGAAGATCAGATACAGGTCGCATAGAGGCGAAAAAATCGGATTTGGGTCATTTTAGGCTGCAGTGTGAAGGTAGCCTAATTGTTTTTCTTTTTCGGTGATATTTGCTTGATGCGCACCAAAAAAGTTATTAAAAAAATAATAGTTATTAAAAAAATAATAATATTAATAATTAAAAAAAAGAAAATCAAACATCAGGACTATTAACGCTCATACTGATCACAGGCTCCTGAAAATGGGCTGTTTAAATCCATTTTTGACCCATCTAAAAACCTTTTGGTGGTGTGTGCACCATGTAGATACATGTAGAACACTCCCAGCGTGATATCGCTGCAAAGTATTGAGAGTTCAAATGTTAACATACAGCCAAAAGAAAAATCACAATCTAAAGCACTATCTCCTTACATTATTATTCTTATCCATATTTTTTGAAGGATAAAGTGATTCTTGTGACTGACCTAAGTGTACCACTCGTATGACATTATCCTTGGGCCTAACAATGCTTGAAATTGAAGCGATATGAAATATGATGTCCTGTGATAGAGATTTCATAGGACCTAGAGATTTCTATTGGGTATTGCAGTTATTTATATAAAACCAGTACATTTTCCAAAAGCGTGTGATTCCTCGTCTTTTTCAGTCTCCCAACAATGCTTTTTTTTTACAGAAACAATGCAGTCATAGCCACCGGCAGAGAATGCTTCTGATGTACAGAATATAATGTAGCTCGTGCTAATTTTCAACTCCTGTTTTAAGGCTTCTAAATACAGAAGAAAAAAAAACATCCACATACATTAACCCTAGAACACTTTCGCTATAAAAAGTAACATCATCACTTTTGCCAGGTAATTTTTACCCGATATAATATACCCAACAAAAAGAAATTGTCATGAAAAATAGATCAAAATATGACAACACATGATAAATTAGATTGGTTTTCTTTTATTTTCAACTGTGGTCTGTGTAACATCCACATGGATCCTCCCGCGGGTGATGGGTCCACGGGAGGACGGCCCACGTCACAACCGGGCTTGATGTACTTCTGTCATGGGGGCTACCAGTGTCCGCAGACACTGGGGGTGAGGTGGGGTTAAGTGTCTTGCCCAAAGACACAACAGCAGTACTCATTTGTGAGAGCTGCTCAACCCGTCAAGAGTGGGATTCGATCCGCCAACCCCTGAATCAGCAAACGCTCTACCAACTGAGCTACAGCCATCCGTCTGTGTAACAAAATGGAAAAAAAAAACATACGAAGACCCTAAAAACATGCTCTGAAATTACTGAAAAATTAGGAATTTGAGAACAAATAAATAAATAAATAATGATACTGGACACTTGGTTTTTGGTCCACCCATTCCTGGGACATGTGAGACTTCCCTGGTGAAGCACAGACTCGACACACGAACAGTTGCAGGAGAGAGGAACAAAAAATAGTATTTTTTTCAGTGGGTAAAAATGACCAGTTGACTAAAATATTGTTTTCATCATAAGAATTCCCTTTGAAATCACCACTTTGTGATATTTATTCATAACCACTGCACTAAATAAGGATAGATACACATTCCAGGACCACTCTTACTTACCTATTCCTTACATCCTCTTACATTAAATTCATTACATTCTTACATTCCTCTTTCACTATTGCTGGGTGAAAATCACCTGAAAGTCTGTAGGAAAAAGATAAGATAAGATAAGATAAGACTTTATTGATCTCACACAGGAGAAATTTACTTGTCACAGTAGCTCCAGGTAGGGACAGTTTGAACAAGAAGACAAGTGCATGCAGGCAAAAAAAGGCATAAAGACAGGTGGTGATAATAATAATTTAAAAAATAAGTAATAAATCGAATAATAATAATAGTAGTGATAATAATAAAAAACAGTGACAGGGAGAGTATTGAAAAAATTGGAAAAACGATATTGCACGATAGGAGTATTGAAAAAACAACAATATTGCACATTGGGAAAACGATATTGCACGCAAAGTGGGCTTTGGGGTAGGGAAACACCTACACCTTCAGAGATGTCAAAAACAATGGTGAAGCTCCCCAGGGACCCATGACACTGAGAAAAATGCAACATATTGAAAATCATGTAAATACTTTTGCTCGGGTGAAAATCACCCTGCGATAGTGCTCTAGGGTTAAATAAATACATAAAAAATAAATGATAATTAATAAGACAACATTTTCTCATCCTGGCTGCACTGCAAAGCATCATGGTCAGGCTTTTTATACAACAAACCCATGTGTTTTAGTTCTGGAAATATTCATTATGTAAGTGTCCATCACCTGCTTGTGTCCCTGGTGATGTTAATGCTTTGTCAGGAATGTTCCACTGTATGGCATTAAACCTATCTGCCTTGTATTTCTTCATTTCCAGGTATTTTTATTTCTCAAAAAAAAAAAAAAAAAAAAAAAAGCATGAATCTTACTGTAAGGTGGGTCTCTTCTCCGCTGATCTCACCTATAACTTGGCCTGATGGTAGCGCCTGCTTGTCTCCATGGATACAACGTTAATGCCATACTCAGGAACATTCTAAACCTGGTAATAACATCTCAATGCTTACAAGCAGTTGCAGACCCAATACTTGTAACAATACACAGTGAATCTTTAATTTTTTGGTGCAAATGTTATAAATAGATGTTATTTTGATAGAACTAAAATGCACCATATTGCCATACCGCCCCAATATATATGTGTGTGTGTGTAGCTCTGTATAAGTGTGTGTGTGTGTGTGTGTGTGCGTGTGCGTGCGTGTGTGACCCAGGCAGCAGCAGTAGTCTCCTGTGTATTCAAATAGGACGGGATTAGGAAGCATGACTTTCAATTTCCTGTGTGTGCGCTTCAATACTTAAGTCTGAAGAGAACGAAGGCTCCTCCTGCTTCTCCTGACTGTAAAGTAGATCCTCCATGGGCCGAGCAAACCAGACCAATACTCATAAATGGAAAAAAAAAAAAAACAATCACAATTTTCTTTTCCAAAACAAAATTCTTATACAAATGTTGACAGTAAGAGGAGGGTAAAGCAGGCACGTTTTAGGCTACGTTTATATGATAGCGGTCTGAAAAGAAGACGCAAAAGTGGCGTCGCGTCTTCACTTTTTATTCCGCGTTTAGACAAGCGTTTTCGGGAGGAAATCTGCGTGCATACGGTGTGTGGAATGTGTGGAAATCGATTGGGTATGCATGCCAGGCAGCGCTGTGATACATTATCACTATGTTCGCGTGCATGCGTAGAATCTTCATTAATGTATTTACTTAATTTAATTTACTTAAAGGGACAGTGTGTAAGATTTTTACCCGTTAATTACTGAAATTGAAGATACCCATTCAAAAATACATTGTTTTCCAAGCCTTTTCACTTCCATCATGAAATCAAAGTATTCTTTTGGACTTAGATATAGTCACATAAAAGGGGGATCTTCCCCATGCAGAGGCAGCCATTTTGAATACAAGAGCCGCAGAAGGACATTTGGGCTTCGCCTTCGGCAAGGCTCGTGGTTTTGGATAAACAACACAAGCATGCTGCCGGATCAGACTCGTAATGGATCTAACACGTGTTTTGGACTAAATTGTTTTACTGGATTTTATTCGCTGGATCCTTACGGACAAATTGAGAGCAAGTTTATGGTGAAATACAGAGTTTGACCTGTGCAAAGCATTCTAAGGTAAGCTAAGCTCGTTTTGTTACCTGGCCAGCCAAATGATATCTCTCTGTATTTCCTATACAGCGCGATACCATTTGGACACCCACGCTCCACCCTCGCTCCTCCGGTTACAAACGGACTCCACGATTCTGATTCGTTCAAAGATGGTGACGTCAGTGCACCCGCCTTTGCCCGCAAAGTCACTCTTAGGCAGCGGAAGTTCCGCCTCAGTTTTGAATCAAGATGGCGCAATCTCTGATTGGTTCACTTAGCTGTCTGTCTACGCGCAACCGCAGCGCATTTTGGACCAAGCGTTACCAGACTCACTCGCTGGTACAGCGATGAGTCATGGATTCTTCCAGGCAACTCGTTTTGTGCTTTTCCGTATAAAAGCCCCATGTGCTCAGGGAGTGATTGTTGTGCAGGGAAATGAATTGCATAGTCAAAAAGAGGAGACTGTAAGGTTTCATTTGATGTGTAGAGTGTCATGGTACATGATCGGGAATGTGTGTTTTCATGAGAAAAAAAAAAAAACGGGACCGCGTTTTATTTATACAGTAGCGGCGCGCGGACCTCGAGGTCTGCCGTAGCTAAAACAGAAAGTGCAATAGCACCATCCACCTATGCGCCACGAATCCTACACACTGGGGCTTTAACTTTTTAATTTAACTTTAATTTAATGTAATTTATTTAACTTAATTTACTTAAAAATAATAGAAATGATGACGTAAACGCGCATGCGACGTCAGCAGATTTGTCCAGAGTTTTGTGTCTTGGGCAGTGTAGACGAAAAAGCTACGGCGGAACGTATTCAAGTTTTCCACTTTGGAGGGCGGTTTCAGTTTTTTGCGTTTTTAAGCCTCCAAAACGCCGTCACCGTCTAAACGAAAGGCACTTCCGATAAAATATTTTGTCGTTTTTACCCGTAAGCGTTCTCGTGTAAACAGGCCAAAAGACAAAAATAACTAGCAAAACTATTCACTCAATAAAGAGATGAAAGAACTTTTGAGCCGCTAAGTAACATTTCATTTTGTTTCTTTAAAGGTGCACTGTCACATTCTGGTTGGGGTTCCGTCACCTGCTTGTTTCTATGGATATGTCATTGATCTGCCTGGAATGTTCCACAGTATGACTTTAAACAGCTCTACTTTACATGAATTCAGTTACAGGTGATTTTACAGCTCAAAAATGCCAGAAAAACAGGCGTTCTTACTGTCAGCATGTTGCCTCTCCACAGATCTGACCTGTAAGTGGGTCAGATTTGGTCTGATAGAAACATTCCAGACAAAGCAATAACATCTCCATGGAGAAAAGCATTTGAAGGACCCTCCACCAGAAAAGTTACACTAAAGTCCATAAATCGAATTTTTGAAAGGAAATATTTCAATTTTAAGGCGCGTTTTCACTCTGCCATTGGTTTGCCTGGAATGTTCCACAGTATAGCATTAAACTTGATCTCCGTGGAGACAAGCCGGTTTCACCATCAGCCTAATTTGTGGGTTGGATCTGTGGAGAGGCGAGTGTGGAGCCTGGGATGTTTTAAGGCGACAAATACCGGTTTAATGTCATATTGCGGAACATTCTAGACAGGAAAATATGATCTCCATGGAGACAAGCAGGTGGCAGACCCTCAACCACAAACGTTCCAAAGTGCATCTTTAATTAAAACAAACCTAAAGAATATTTCTCAAGAATGTGGAGATTAAACTACTCTAAAAAGTCAAAATAACTGAGGAAAAAAAGAAAAGAAATTGATTTACAGTTTATATTTTAGAGGTTGGACATGTTTCAAGGTCCTTTGCGTAACTTTAGGAGGTATGCCACTTTTTCGTTTCCATGGAAATGCTATTGCTCTGCTTAGATTGTCGGTATATACTGTATCTACATATATATTGCTTTTGTTGATTTATTGTTCAAAAATACCTCGACCAACATGCATTCTTACTGCCTCTCCATAAATCTGACCTGAAACTTGACCTGTCCGCTTGTGTCTGTGAAGATAGAGAAGTTTAATGCCATACTGTGGAACATTCCAGCAGCAGCAAAGCAGTAACATCTCCACAGAGCACATCCCCCAGCAGAAACGTTACGCACTGCGCCTTTAAACAGCAGAATGATTGTGTGGTGTGGTCTCCAGGTCACATCATTTGAAAGGGCATCTGAGGACCTTTACGGCCAGATGCATGATGATTTAAAAGCATTGATTATCTAATAAACAGCGGACAGCACCTGCCAGTGTCCGCTCCAGTGGCAGGAAGCCTAACCTTTTAGCTAATACTGAGAAACTGTCCCATTTGCCACTGCAAAATGTTACAGCACTACTCATTTATCTGTTTATGAGCTTAAAGGGATAGTGCGTTTTGTTAATCTGTATGGGTTTCCTTCTAAAAGTTACGTGTGTTGACACCGGCTTACCTCTGACACTCTCAGCTGATCCCGGTTCGGCTCGCTTTCTGGAGGCCACGTAAGTAGGTCCGGTAACTTCCCTGGAACATGAAATAAAGCTTGTTTTTCTTCTCAAAACAAAACATTTGTCCGAAAGGTGATATATTTGCGTCCCAAACAGTTCTCAACGAAACATCCAGCAGCGTAGATTGCGGTCACGTATTGTGTCTCGATTCGTCTCACTGCGTGCATATTAGCTGTATTAGCCTGTTAACCTTTAGCGGAAGTGTACGGCAGATGCGGTCCGCCGTAAGGGGAAGTTTACAGTGAAGTGAACAGGCTAATACAGCTAATATGCGCATAGTGATACGAATCAGGAGAGGCAATACGTGAACGCAATCTATGCTGCTGGATGTTTTGTGGACAACTGTTTTGGATGCAAATATATCACCTTTCGGACAAATGTTTTGTTTTGAGAAGAAAAACAAGCTTTATTTCATGTTCCAGGGAAGTTACCGGACCTACTTACGTGGGCTCCAAAAAGCGAGCTGAACCGGGATCAGCTGAGACTGTCAGAGGTAAGCCGGTGTCAACACACATAACTTTTAGAAGGAAACCCATACAGATTAACATTTAAAAAAAAACCGCACTATCCCTTTAAGGAGCTGGTCAGATGCCTTCTACAAGAGGTATTTTGAATCAGTAATTATTTTCTCACTGTTTTTATTTGTGTGTTTTTATTCTGCTGAACAAAATTCCGCACAAATCTGTATCAAAATCAATACATTTGAAGCCTTATAAGACCGCAAAATATGCACAAAACTTATTTTTTTACTCTTTACGCACATTTTTAAACTGTTAATACTTTTACTGAAATACATTTTTTTTTCCATGTGATACTTTTACTTGAGTAGTACTTGCTTTGGTGTCTGTACTTTTACTTAAAGGTGCATGGTGTAACTTTTCTGGTGGATTGTCCTTCAAATGCTTTTCTCCATCCACAATTTCCTTTATGGATCAATATATTTAAGTCTAGTTAAGTCAGTGCTTCTCAATTATTTTCTGTGACGCCCCCCCTAGGAAGAAGAAAAAATTTCACGCCCCCCTTCCTGCGCGCGACTATAAATAGTATTATTTGTCTAGAAAATTGTTATTAGAACACCATTGTATCCTTTTATTAACATTATAAACAAAAAAAAGAAAGAAACTTACAACAAAGACTGCACTGAGGACTCAAATATTAATGTGTTTTTAATGCAGCTTTGCGCACATTTGTTTACGTTTTACAGAAATGAAACTTAAAACCACCTCATTTGCATAAGCTAAAAGCACTGAAAAAAAAACGCTCTCTCCTTGTGCCACTGATGCGTCAGCTTCTGTCGGACTAAAGGACACGACTCAGTGGAATATACGTGTTTTTTCTGTGACAGAGGATGTTTTGTTAATGGTGAGACTGTGCGTAAATCGCATGTGAGAACGCCACTGCCAACTACTGTTGTTGATGTGCAATTACACTTAGTTCTAGTACAGTACAGCAAAAAAACATGTTTCCCAGGGTCATACGCGCCCCCCCTGGCAGCACGCCACGCCCCCCAGGGGGGCCCGCCCCACTATTTGAGAAGCACTGAGTTAAGTTAAGTTGGTTTGTCTGGAATGTTTCACAATATGGCATTAAACCTTTCTATCTTCATGGAGACCAAACCAGACCAAGTTACAGGTCAGATCTGTGGAGAGGCGACCCTGCTCACAGTCAGAATACTTGTTTTTCTGGTATTTTTGAGCAATAAAACCACTTGTAATTGAACTTGTAACCACTTGTAATTTCACGCACTTGTAATTGAATAAATGTAAGGCGGAGCTGTTTAATTTCATATTGTGGAACATTTCGGGCAGAGCAATGACATCTCCATGGAGAAAAGCATTTGACGGACCCTCCGCCAGCCACTTCTTCGACCACTGTTCCTCTGAGGTACAGTGCAACACTGAAAGCAAAAACAATTCTCACAAAGTCACCCATCCATGCGATTTTTTCCATTTAGCGTTACCCAGTTGCTACATTGGACAAATTGAAAGAAACGAATAGCAGAGTATCGGAGAATGTCCGTGTAGAAGGTCAGCTCGGCCTAAAGAGACGCTGTACTACAGAGTGTGAGCGGTTTAGCGCCCCCCGTAGGCCACTGGGGGATTCATGATGGCTGAGTTAACCTTGTTCTGTGCGCTCCAGCAAAGCCCTGTTACCCACAAGGACTCCACTGATGAGGTGAAGAGGGGCTGCTGAGTCTGGAGAAAAAAAGAAAGAAAAGAAAAATAGCTGGCTCAAAGGTAGACGGTTATGATCGGTTGGAACACTTTGGTTGGTCAGTTTACTTAATCAGCTTTGATAATTTAATTCCCAATGAGCTAATGGCTAATTAAGAATGATTCAGTGACTACTTGATTAAGACCTGACTCTGACCCCGACTTTAAAGGTACTTTGTGTACAGTGACGTGCGGTGAGGGTCATGGCTGGTGAGGCACTGACGTCACTCTCCCTCTAAGTGACTGGAGCTCGTAATATTTTGGATGAGAAGCTGAAAATTAATTATTATTATTCAGTGCATTTTCCAGAGCGCCCGAGCAGCGTCATAAATTAAAATAGCGACGTTTTTAATGCGATCTGGCTCTGAATGTGAGCAGTGGACCACTCATGTTTAACGAGGCTTCTTTAAAATTTTTCAGGTCACAATATCCCATACGAGTCCAGACCTTGTCACAGCAGGTTGAGAAAAGAAGGCAGGAAAAGCAGAAAAGACGATTTCTTATTGGACATCCACACAGCCAGCCTTTTTATGTGTACCACGCTGTTTGAAAAGAGCGAGTCTTTCGTCCCGTAGTCTGGAGCAAACCCTTTAGCTCCTGCGTTGGTCTTCCTTTAATTATAACCTCCTGCTTCGATTAAAAGTCCAGTTTAGAAAACTGCTTGAGCTTTAATATGAAATCTTCCTCCATTTAAAAAGTCGGTGTAGATCATTTGGTAAATGATTATCTGCATTGTTTGTTCGTTACTAGCCACCGTACTCACTCCACAAGTAGCCCAGAGTTCCCACAATCAAACGGGCTTGCCGAAAGGGCTGTACGCAGTGCCAAACAGCTCATGGAGAAAACACACAGGGATGGGACTGATGTTTTTCTTAACCTGCTGAACCTGAGAAACATCCCCCGTGACACAACCCTGGGCTCCCCTGCTGATGCTCTGTTATGTCTTTAGACATTTCTGGCCAAAAGACGACACTTCTGGCTCTACGCTTAGTCGCGTCAATACCTGGGTGGCCTTTGTGGACAATGCTAATGTATTCTCTGTGCAGGGAATGGGGAATGACTGCTTTGTGGCCTTTCATGACGACGCCGTCATCCACGCTGAGCTCGTCCCTATAAGGAAAGAAGGGCACGATGGCGGGTTGGAGCTGGCCTTCCCTGCGGGGCCATCCTCGTTGAATGACTGAGCTGAGGGCTTGTAGAACATCGTCCTGCGCTGTGTGACTTTTCAGTTCCTCTAGACGGGCTGTGGAAATACAACCCACAGTCATGACTTCAAAGTCAGTGTGTTCAGATTGGCTCTTTGCGGTCTTTGGGCATGGAGCTCTGGAAAGAGTGTCTGCGAGATACATGTGTTTGCCCTTTTTGTAGACCAGGTTGACGTCGTAGCTCTGCAGCTGAAGTAACATCCTCTGGAGGCGGGCAGGGGCGACGTGGATGGGCTTTTTTATTATAGTCACCAAGGGTTGGTGGTCCATCCCTGTGTGATTTCTCCATGAGCTGTTTGGCACTGCGTACAGTCGGGCTAGACAAGAACAAAAAAATGAACAGATTGCTAAACTTGACTTGCTAACTCTAAATTATATCTTGTGTCACTTATTCTAATCTGCTGCCCCAGGAGTTGCAGAAGAATCTCTGGGCTCACGAGTGCCTCTACCATGAGGCCAGGTAACTACGTGCCTCACCCGGCGCCTTTTCACCGCCGCTTTAGCGCAGAATCTGTCACTGCTGAGCTACAGCACAGTCAGTCCATGCAAGTGAAAATTCAGTGATTTTGAATTAAAAAATAATTAAAATGGCGAAGTTAAATAGAAAATAACTTTATAGTACAAATCATTGGATAAATATAACCATTTAATTTATTTTTTCATTTTACTTTTTTTTTCCTTCTGTGATGACAAGTGCACGTCACTGTTTGTGTAACTTTTCATTGAATCATGCAGGTGACGTGCCACCACCAGAAACTTGCATACTGTAGCTTTAAATAACCAAGCCTCAACTTTAGTAGATGCCGTGCCTGAATCATTCTTACAGTTTTTGAATTGTGAATTTGTTTTTTTGTCAATGCTTTATTCAAGGTGCATTGTGTAACTTTTGTACTGGAGGGCCGTCACCTGCTTGTTTTTATGGAGATGTCATTGCTCTGCCTGGAATGTTCCACAGTAAACAGCTCTATCTTACATTTATTCATTTACAGGTGGGTGATACTTTGATGTCACTTCAAAGTATCACAAAATAAATCGTGAGATGTGAAATATTTGTTTCACATCTCACATTAGCTTCAGAAAGCGCTGCCATTATTCAACCCCAAAGACGTGTGTTGTTTAACTTGAAGCCCGAAGATTAATATGACAAGTTTGTGGAGCCAGAACCAAACAAACGAGACATTTTTTGGCACGTACAAGTTACCATAAATTTCCCATCATGCCTCTGTTCTCCATCTGAAACGATCTCAAATTGCAGAATGTAAATGTGTCCTATTGATACTTTGCATTTACATCGTGCAGGGGGTGTTCCACATGAATGCAGCAGCTCTACCTTACATTTATTCATTTACAGGTGGGTTTTATAGTTCAGAAATACTAGAAAAACAGGCATTCTGACTGAGCGGGGGTTGCCACTCCACAAATCTGACCTGTAACATGGTCTGGTTTGGTCTCCACGGAGATGGAAAGGTTTAATACCACACTGTGAAACATTCCAGACAAAGCGATAACATTTGAAAGGCATTTAACAAGATAATATAGAGAAAAGCATAACAAGAAAAGCATTTGGCGGACCCCTCACTAGAAAAGTTACACAATGCACCTTTAATACTTATTAAGGTGAAGTAAATATGAAGTGTATCTGACATATTTATTAGTATAACATTTGACCCATCCTCTGCATTTGACCCATTTCCAGGTCTTGAGCTGGTCTTGGTCAGGACTACTTTTTCTTGTATGTTTTGGGTTTATGGGGGAAGGAGTGCCTCAAACACAGGGAGAACATGCAAACTCCACACTGAAAGATCCCACTCTGCCCAGTAGTCGAACCTGGGACCACACACACACACACACACACACGCACGCACGCACACACACACACACACACCTTAGTCCTGGTTGAGACCTGGTTTAGTCCCGGTTTAGAACTGGTTTAGTCTTGGTTTAGACCTGGTTTAATCCTGGTTTAATCCTGGTTTAATCCTGGTTTAGTCCTGGTTTAGTCCTGGTTTAATCCTGGTTTAATCATGGTTTAGACCTGGTTTAGTCCCAATTTAGTCCTGGTTTAGACCTGGTTAGACCTGGTTTAGTCCTGGTTTAGACCTAGTTTAGTCCCGGTTTAGATCACGGTTTAGTCCCGGACCCCTGCTGTCAGCTAATCTGTCCCTTTGATGCAGAAATAATACGATAATATGACTCACCTGAACCTATCGGTGAATTTCGCCGAAAGGTGAGAGATTTTCATGCCTGCAGTGAAGCGGCGAAGCACGTAGCAATCCCACCACTTTTGTCTGCGACTAAATGTTATCGTGTTACATCAGTCAAGTGGCAGTTTAAAGAAAAAAAGTTGAAAATAAATACAGTAAGTACAAAAATACAAAAAGTAGTGGTGAGTTCTAAAACAGATAGGCCTTTGTCATCAACACAAAAAAGTCCATATAATTTATGCGTGAAGAATCACAAAAAAAATCCACAAAATGAAAATTTATTATAGTTTTATGGGTCTTCACAACCTGCCAAAGCTTTCCACGGGGGACGTGACTCTAATCTCATCTTTTTTTAGTTAAGTTAGACAAATTATAACACACAAATGAATAGGCAGTTTATAAAAGAAAACAGAAAGAATACAAGGACATCTAGATGAAGAAAAGTTTTCCCAGATTTTGTCAGAGTTGTTATCGCCAACAGAGCCCAAAGGAAGTCGTCATCCATATGTTTCCAAATATCTTTCAGTTTTGTGACGTAAGTGTGAATAGAGCACATTGTGCAGTTTAGTTTAGGCCAGAGTTCTTCAACAGGGGGGGTCGCGAAATCTTTTGATTTCACTTTAAAATAATATAATTTTATATTTTATAGTGTAAAATACAGTATTAACCTGTGTATTATTTCCTTGTATTGGATGTACCATAACAGAGTAGCAATGTTTATACATGACAATAAGCTCAATTTAATATAAAACACAATTCTATGCCGTATATATAGTAGGGGGTCCCTGGCCCAGTTCGCCATCTGTTTGGGGGTCCCTGGCCTGAAAAACGTTGAAGACCCCTGGTTTAGGCCCTTGTTAACAAAGTTTGCTGGTAACAATTATGAAATTACATCCATCATCTTTTTCCCCACCACAGTTGTACCATAACACAAGCTCACCTTTCCCTATACACTCTAACAAAATGGAACTATTTTAACTCCAAAACCTAAACCTAACCATAACCTGACTGTGAAAAAAATATACAAAAATGTACATTTACTGGCAATGCACAGTAGCGCTTGGTTGAGAAAAAAAATAAGACTTGTTGCTCGTGTCCAACTAGGGAGAAAAAACTTTTTTTTTTCTTCCTAATCTTACTAATGCTTACTAAATAATACTAAAATTATGTTGACTATGTTTTAGTAGAATGAGCAGTCTAACCTTTCTTATACACGCTTAGTAATTTCATCTGGTGTTACAGAGCTTTTATTTTCTACTCTAAAGGTAAAAACAGCAGCAAAACTAGATCACATGTGAATGAACCAAACCACATCTCCAGTTTATGGTGAGGAAACAACATTATTACTGCTAAAAGCTCCAAAAAAGGTTGATTTAGCAAAGTATAGGGGCTTTAAGTGGAAAGGATAAGGTCAGTTCTGCTTGGGCCACTCCAATCACTCAGCCAGACACCTCAGATAAAGAGCTGTCAATCACCCAGTGCCCATCAACGCTGAACAATGTGCTTCTATGGAAGGCTTTAAATTATATTGGCTGATGCTCCTATATCACAGGTGAAGGCCCAGTCAATTTGAACCAGAACAAACGCCCAGCTCTGTGCCATTGGATTCACTCTTTGGGTTATTTATAGCTATAGCTGAGGTTGCGCACCATAGCAACATTTGAATAGTGTTCTTAACCTTCTCTCCAGGTCTAAGCCCAAATATTGGTCATGGCCACCCTGTTGTGTTGGTGGATTGACCTATTTTTGTAATCTGTGTCTAAGAAATAAGAAGGAAAAAAGGCTAATAAATAAACAGTTAAACACGCGTAATGGAGGCCTTGGCACACTTTAACATACGCTTTTGTCTACTGTAGTTATAATCTATCACACTCATGGCTCATTATGTTATATTTTTGACATTTTAAATAGCATTTTTGCTCTGAAATAAATTTAAAAAGACATTGCGCTTATGTCTGCTATATAGCTATGATGTATGACACTTATGGATCATAAGGTTATAATTTGGACATTTTAAATCTCAATATTGATTTAAAATAAAAGATAAGTCCACTGAGTTCCACCTTAAAAGACTGCAGTGCCCAATAGGAGCTGACGTCTCCGTAAATGTCACAATCACAACAGTCAGTATGATGGTGGATGGTTGCAGGTCACACTGATGTGCAGCTGTTTTTTATTTTTATTTTTTTATTTGTACCTAAATGACTACATGACGCTGGCATATGCTGGTGGCAGTGAAAATGGTGGATCATCAAAAATATAGCGCCTTGAAAATAAGTGATTAAAGATTGCTCAAGCATGCATAAATCAGTCAAATATGACTAAAACATGGTTTAAAGCTCTAAAAAGTTGATTTTGCAGAATAAGTTTATTCTGTATTATAAAATAATAGTCATCTGCCGTCACTGTACATAATCACTACAAAGTTCGTACGGAGCAATGGGTGTGTGGGGTGTCGGGGGAAAATTAGATTTTTGGGAGCAATGGCACCTTGACTGCCTGATAATAAAGATTACTCAAACATCCATGCACTGCTGTAAATACATCAATCCCATAACACTCAACAGTCGTGCATATAGCATGGTTTACATGACACTTGGATACATTTATTTACTGCTGAATACAACATCGTAAAATCTTAACTTGTTTTTCCTCACTTTTCAGAACCTTTCTACTGTTTTAGGATAATTTAGTTGAGATTTCTGCTTTCTCCGTTGCTTTTTGGATGACTGGGTGAGTAGTTTATAGGATGAGGCTGAATTAGATTATGCAAAATCCTTAATCCTGTTATCGAGGATTGGAACATGTGAGTCAGCTCTCCCTAGCCATGCTCTTAGCCTTATTTAAACTGCATCACACACCTTACTGTTGATACTTCATCATGCTGGGGGTGCACTGCAGGTATGTGCATTGGAGGAATGTTCCAGTTACCATGGAGACCCAATGCACACATTAGCAAACACAAGTAAGTTTTAAGATTGTCAACATGGTTTAAAAAACACATTTGCAAGCTATTGTGGATATGTTATTTGAGAGAGACTTGTTTAACAGCACAAATCAGCTCACGTGTTGTACTTCCAACTGAGTCAGCACTTTCTGGTCAGATTAAAGTCTAACAGAGCGGAATGTTGATGGCATCAGCAACGGAGGATATATCTGAACATCTGATCATTTTCCAACACTTGACCTCATTAGCTTATGTTATAAAATGTAAACCCAAGCCTAGTATTTCTCCTTTAATGATGGGTCTAATAGGCAGTCGTTTTAGCACTGAGCAGATGGATGGTCAGATGGATAAATGGCCCATATAAAGAGATTTTTGCAGGTCATATTGCACATTTTGTAAACAAACACATCATTATACCAGAGTTTGAGTACTGCAATTAAAATCCACTTACTTTTTGTGTTTTTATTATATTTTAACACATAAAAAAACTACAGACAGTGTTTACAGACTGTGTGTATCCATTTCAAACGAAATCTGGCAGAAAGTCGAGTGTGTTCTGTTTTTGGTATTGATGCTTTGCAGCTGGTTATCAGCGTTCCCCTGGGTTGTGATGCTGTGATGTAACTACAGGCACTGCTCTGTAGCTTTATTTCAACTCTTCTGATCAGAAAGAGCTCTTTTAGTTGGAACTCCAGCAGATGAGCTGTTTTTGTGCTGTTAAACAAGTCCTTCACACGTAAAATTACAGTCAAAAGCTTGCGAGCAGCAGCCAACAGTTTTGACTCTCACTCTCACGTTTTTGTTTAAAATCAAACACCTAAACAGGACCATGGATGCTCGTATTGATCACAGGCTCCTGAAAATGTGTCTTACAACCTTTTTGACAGTGTTTGCTAACGTGTGCATTGTGTGTCCATGGTAACTACTGAACATTCAACCATTCAGTAGTTACCATGTCTCCATGGTAACTACTGAACATTCAACCATCACCATACTTTGCGTGATGTCACTGCAAAGTATCACAAAATAAACTGTAAAATGTGAAATCTTTGTTCCCGGTAGCTTCAGAAAGTGGTGCCATTATTAACTTGAAGCCCTAAGATTAATATGACAAGTTTGTGGAGCCAGAACCAAACAAACGAGACATTTTTTGGCACGTACAAGTTACCATAAATTTCCCATCATGCCTCTGTTCTCCATCTGAAACGATCTCAAATTGCAGAATGTAAATGCGTCCTATTGATACTTTGCATTTGCATCGTGCAGGGGTGTTCCACATGAATGCCAATGGTAAAATGTTTAACAGTTATGGTGACACATTGCACAAAATAAGCAAACACTCTCAAAAACAGTTTTAAGATGATGACGAATGAAAAAAAACAAAAACAAACTGTTAGCTAATGTTAACTATTTTGAGACTGTAATTGAAAGACAGGGCTTCAGATAGAACAGTGTTACAGTTAGCATCACACTCCCCAAGGCATGTTGATGACATCAGCTGCAAAATTTAAATTCAATGATTTGTCATATGCAACAGTTTGAGGACTTTTCCCCCATTCAGGAGATATGTTTTTAATCGCTATGGCAACATCTCATAATATCCTAATATCTCATAACTCTGAAAACCCATGGATTGCTTTGTCAAGTTTTTCAATAATATTGTTCTCAAGCCAATTATCCAATCAAAGTGCTTAATGTGCTCCTCGCTTTGGGTTGCCAGATTCTACAGTTAAAATCGACTTCTGTCTGTATTTGGCAGCGTGGGGCATCCCCGGTTTAGTTGCAGTTGTAAACACAAAATGCAAAACTGACTCTTGTGAGCTTTAAGCCATGTTATAAAGCTGTTACCTCATCACAAACATACACAGAGTTCTGTTTTGTTTCATTCAGGCATATTTGAGTAACCCTTTATTATTAGTCTGTCTACATCTCCATATGTTTTCCACCTTGTGATGTCATGAAGCGATAATTTTCAGGTCAACAGCTGCCTTTTTAAATGTGAAAAAAATGCATAGCACACTCAGATGGCTGATGTCCAAAAGCTATTTTAGTTTTAAGTAACATTTCAGCAAAAAGCCTTCTTCAGATCATTTTTCTTGCTTTGGACCACAGTACACAAAATAGTTGCCAGCCCAGGTGCTCATTTGCCTGGTTTACACCTGACCATATCACAAGTGATAAATGGTCTGGGAGCCACCGACTGAATATCTCATAATGGAGGTGTGGTTTACAATTGCCAACGGCCATTTATTGGGTGTTACGAATGTCTATCATTTGGTGTATACGTAGCCCATAGCCAATCATGTCAGTTGTCAGTTCAAACTACAAGCTTCCGTTTGTCGCATAGTACGCGTCACCGTCTTTCCACCCCTCCCCGCTCTCTGATTGGCTCCCAAAATCAAGAGAGCTCACTTAGCCTAGTTGCCAGGCTATCTTTTGAATCGGAACGAACGAAAGCAGCCTGGGATTTCCCAGGGTAGGTGCTCATATCCCCCACTAACGGATGGGAGGTCCCAAAGTGAGGGCACCCAATGAGATTAACACACTACAACAAGAAAAAACAGTTAGATATTTACATAAAAACATAATTTGACCATAACATTAAAAGACACTATTATGACACTGACACTGCTGCTTAAATGACAAGGACACTGAACTGCTGCTGAAATGACACCATTTGAGCTTTATTACGCTACACATTGTGTGTTTTACCTATTGTATTATATACAAGTTTACTGCACTTTTGCTACAGGTATATGTGATGTTTTAGTCATGGTGTTTATTGTCTTGTTTATCAGATGTTTTATGTTCACTGTGGGCCTAGGGGGCGCTGCAATTTCAAATCCTGTGTGTGCGACCTGTACATATGGTTTTTGACAATAAAGCTGACTTTGAATTTTACTTTGATGTCACAAAAAGCATCTTAGGCCAAAGTTCGCATTAGGTCCGTGAAGAGCAAGATCTGATTCATTTGATAACAGCTACCTCTAGCCTTATCTTTAGTAGAAATTCAAAATTCCACAGCTGAAATTATCCAAATGATTCTAGTGACGGTGTATGGAGTTTAAAAATACAATGGAGCACTTCCTGTATTACCACATGACATCACAAGGTCGAACAGAGTGTTTTCCATTTGAGAGAAGAGCTCATAAATAATGCAAAATATACAGGGTTTGTGTGTTAAACGTGTGAATGAAACAAAACACAGCTCAAGGTTTGTTTGTGATGAGGAAACAACATTATAACATAGATCAGAAAACTGCGTAAATACGGGGCTTTGAAAATCTCAAAAGCCTCCGTTATAACATGCACCTTCACACATTCTCATCTGTTTTTAAATGCACCTTTATCTAAACAGCCTTATAGCCAACTTCAAAGTTGCCAAGGCAAACTTCATAATCTTTGTCTTATGCTTATTTTTTCTCTTCTTTCCATTGCACCCTGTTCCACTGGAGTGTGTAATCAAGCACTTATCACATCTCCTCTTTCATTTTCCTAATCCTCCACTCTGCATATGCATTAAGAGCCCTGCACACTTTACTGATTAAAGCTCAGAGCGTTGCAGACCAAGCTAACCAGGCCTCGCACACATCTACGCCTGTGTTTTTACTCATCTATGGCCCCATGTTAAAAGAATAGCACCGATAAATGGACTTTAACGGTCCCATGACATGGTACTTCTTGATGCTTTTATATGGCTCCTTAATGGTTCCCTAATACTGTAAATGAATCCTTCTTCAAAATCAAGACTCAGTGCATGAGAAAGAGAGATAAGATGAGAAAGAATCATAAATGTCACTCTGGAACAGTCCATTATGGGCGTTGTTGCTTGAATGCAAATGAGGACAGATATGGCCTATAGTAGGGGGTGGGGGCGTGGCCAAACTCTCCGCTCTTTCCTTTTCAGCTGTGCGCTGTGCACTTCTGTGTTTTTGCACAGAGGGAGAGATGAGAAGCGTTCCATTGAAAAATAAACACATTTCCACAGAAAATAAAATTAAACCACTGCTGTTTCAGATATCCACAGGCTCAGATAAAGGACTTCCGAGCCTAGAAACACTTGCAAGTTCCTCCAGGCAAATAAAAAAAAACGCATTTCGCATTGCGTAGCTCCTCCGCAGTCCAAACTCTCTGGGCGTGATTTACACAGACGCTGAGTACAGACAGACGGGGGTGGAACTGCATTTGCATTTCTTTTTTCGATCTGACATAACAAAGTTGCCTTGTTCAGAATTGCCCGTTTCAGCTCTGATTTTTTCTAACGCAGAAAAGGATCGCAAATGCTCAGTTTAGGCATTTCGCAACTTGTAGCCATGGGGGGGGGGGGGGCCCTAAACAGGGTAGGGGAGCTCACATTAACCACCTCATTAACATTAACTACCTCAGAAAGTGAACATTTCATGCCATGGGACCTTTAAAGTTCTCCACTGTGTTTTTAAACGCCATACACTTTCACTAGAATCATTTGGCTAATTACATTCCTGGAATTACCAGTTTTTGCTAGAAAGTAAAAGGTAGCTGTTAACTAGAAAAGAAAAAAAAAACACTACATGACATCACAAGGTGGGACAGAGCATTTTGAGCTTTGGAGATGTAGACATACTGCTCAAGTGTTACTCTAACATGTGTGAATGAATCGAAACACAACTCCAGGTATGTTTTTGATGAGGTAGCAACATTATAACATGTCTTAAAGCTCACAAGAGTCAATTTTGCATAATATAAGACCTTAAATAAGGTAAGGTACACTTTATTGTCCCTGAGACTACCTAAGATGGAGGATTGTTCCCATAGTGCATTTTTTGGGTTGATGGAGGAAGCCCACCCAGACACAGGAAGAACATGGAAATACAGCCACCCGGAGATTGAACCCTAAACCTTCTTGCTTCTTAGACAAACTTTTTTGATCCACAAGGGAAATTGTTTTGGCTACGGTAGCTCACTCATCAAATATATAACAGAGGGTAACAAAAATAGGTGGAATAGCAAAAAAAAAAAGAGCAATAGACCTGTGTCAAATGAGATTTTATTATAAAAATAATGATAATAAATGTATATGTACAAATCAGAATTAAATAGAAAAGTAAGTAATAACCTATAAAACACAATATCAAATAAGATGTACAATCCCAGCTACATATATACTTACCTGGCCAGCCAAATGATATCTCTCTGTATTTCCTATACACCGCGATACCATTTGGACACTCTCCATCCACTCTCGCTCCTCCGGTTCCAAACCGACTCCGCGATTCTGATTCGTTCAAAGATGGTGACGTCAGTGCACCCGCCTTTGCCCGCAAAGTCACTCTTAGGCAGCGGAAGTTCCGCCTCAGTTTTGAATCAAGATGGCGCAATCTCTGATTGGTTCACTTAGCTGTCTGTCTACGCGCAACCGCAGCGCATTCTGTGGATCAAGCGTTACCAGACTCACTCGCTGGTACAGCGATGAGTCATGGATTCTTCCAGGCAACATATATACAGTTGTAGGGAGTATTATCTGTGAGTTGTATGGAGTGTGGTATGAATGTAGTCCTCTTTCTCCTGAAGTCAATCACCAGTTCCTTGGTCTTGTCCACGTTCAGGAGCAGATGGTTTGCCTGGGACCACTCCACAAAATTTCTTGCTGTGACGTGTGAGTGTTAGCCACTCAGACACTGTGCCACATGTCATGTATTTGAGTTTACTTTAGATTGTCACGTCACTAAATGAATTAATAGAATAATAACCCTGTTGATTTTAACCTTTTAGCAGCTGTCAGACCTGTAGTTATTTGCCCTGTTTGATAACTTTGGTACCGGGTGCAGCTGCTCACACACGGTGGTCCCTCTGCTGGATTTCTGACTAATCTCGTTTGGCAAATTAAACTGTAGTAATAAAGGTCACACATTTGCAGGTCCACATTGGTGAAGATTTGGGGAGTATTTATTCACCCTGACGCCCTTGATCAGGTGCTGTGTGTGTGGTTGCGTGCCTTTGCGTGTGTGTGTGAATGTATGTGTCTGTATGTGTGCCCTGGGCAGAGTTGGCCTTGTGTTTCATTGTAAAACAAATGCCATTCTCTTGGCACGCAGTCAACAGCACGCTTTGTCCTGTCTGCGGGGCAGTACCTGGCTCACCCTTTGAGCCTGTTCATCCTGTGCTCCAGATAATAGAGCCTGCAGCAGAGGACCTGGATGACACCTCTCTGTCCTCCACTGTTTGTCAAAGAGCAGCACTTTTCATTACTGTGGGTTTCAGATGACATTACAACATTCTGTAGGTCAATATTATTCAATACAGATGGGACAGACCTGGCACCTTTACCTTCCTCCACTGGCACCTTTACCTTCCTCCACTGGCACCTTTACCTTCCTCCACTGGCACCTTTACCTTCCTCCACTGGCACCTTTACCTTCCACCACTGGCACCTTTACCTTCCACCACTGGCACCTTTACCTTCCACCACTGGCACCTTTACCTTCCTCCACTGGCACCTTTACCTTCCTCCACTGGCACCTTTACCTTCCACCACTGGCACCTTTACCTTCCTCCACTGGCACCTTTACCTTCCTCCACTGGCAACTTTACCTTCCTCCACTGGCACCTTTACCTTCCTCCACTGGCACCTTTACCTTCCTCCACTGGCTCTGTCTTTTTTATCTAAAGGTCTATGTGTGAGACAGCTGCATGGGCCCTTATGTTCACCATCACTAACACTAACCTTGTGCCTTCTAAAATTCATATTGTTAAAATGCCGATTTCAGTTATAAAACAGTGGCGTCTTGGGTCTAATAATAGTAATGCCTAAAGGATCAGGTTTAGCATTTATAAATTAACTTTTTGGATATTGGACTAATCCAAATAATAACCAGGCCTGACCCTGCTTAGCTTTCCAGATCAGACCTCACACTGGATAATGTTGTGCTGTTGTGACAGCTCTTAATACAGAATACAAAAAGGTCAAACCATGTAAAATGGTTTATTCATTTTTTATCATTGGTTTGGTTTGGTTTTGTTGACAAAAACTTGAATGATACTTGTGTATTTTTCATTCAAAGGGATTGTGACAACTCTGTGGTGTCTCGAGCCAGAACCGAACATGGTCGCCCAGTCAGATTTGTTTATTTCAGTGAGGCCTGTGAAACAAAGGTGCTCATTGGTCATCATCATATTACATTAAAAAAAAGAGAAAAACATTTCTCTCACCTCAGATTAAGGGTTTAGTGCTTCACTCATTGATTTTGCTCTTAGCAATCCTGTCAAACACAAGCGGGAGTGACCCAGGGGACGAAGGCCCCTGATTTATCTGTTAGTGATATGTCTTGATTCTCAGACTAAATAAAAACACTAGGGTCATGCAGATGAGATGAGGCTCACAGCAGCGGCTACAGAGACGGTGTTTCAATAGAAAGTGGAGTGAGTTGATGGAAACACACAAAACACACCCATGCTCACTTTCCATTTAGTGGGTTAGCTCCGCCCAGTGATGATCTCTATTTTAAGTAAAAGAACAGATACAAAGGTAAAAAGTTACTCAAGTAAAAGTAAAAGAATCACATGAAAAAAATGACTCGAGTTTTAAAGTACCTGTTTAAAAATGTACTTTAAGAGTAAAAAGTAAAACTATTTTGCAGAGATTTTTAGAACAATTAAAGAATGAAATGTAGTGATTTTAAAAATGAATCTTAAGTGATTAAATTGATTTTATTTAATCCAGCCGCTTTTGTGTATTATTCAAATTAAACATGCTAAAAAAAAAAATAAGTCTCCGTTATTTCAGCAGGTCTCAAATCAGAAAGAAAAGTGCTTTTTACTTTTCAGTCTATATCTAAAATATAGTGGAGCAGAAAGTGTAGATACACGTTCTCAGATGTAGCGAAGTAAAGGTAAAATGTATCCAGTGTAAAATTACGAAATACCTACAATTTGTACTTCAATATTGTACTTTAACTTTTGCACCTTTACCTTCCAGAAGTTGCACCTTTACCTTCCACCTCTGTCAATGTTTTTTTTATATAAACATTTATGTGTGAGACAGATGCGTGGGCCCACATGTACACACCATCATTAACACTAGAGTCCCTTGTGCCTTCTGTATCTCGTGATTCGTGTTTCCTCTGTTATCAGGATGAGTCGCTCCACTGTTAATCTCCCTCCCTCTGAGAACAAAACACAGCCGTGAAGTTAAAACCATGGCAACGGGCCGGACAGCGCTCGGCCCTGGCGTTACGACTGTGACGAGGGGTTGGCAGATGTATGCTGCAGGAGTCTATAAACTGGCATATGCTGCAGGGGCACTGTATATGGGCAAGGCTACCAGTGAAATAAACTGGGCAAAAAACTACTACAACTCTGATTACGTTGATTATAGTTTAAGCTTTATTAAATGGCTCTGAGTTACGCTTGGTTAAGAAAAGAATGTGTTGAATATTTTGGCTGGGCTTTAGTAATCAAGAGCCTGTTCTTAAAGATCCCATGACATGGTACTTCTTAGGGATGCAAATTATCGATTAATTCATTAATCTATAGTTGACTGACCTTATCGATCGACTTACGATTAATTGATAAGCGGCGTTTTTCACCTGAATTTTAGTGTTTCAATAGGGTCTTTAAGAATATAAGCTAGTAACACTGAGTAAAAAATATATCATAGTATTATTATATTGTATATTCCTCAATTAATTATTCCTTAGTAAAAAGCAGACAAATGTATTGATGCTGAATAACAAAATACAGTAATCCCTCGCTCTATCGCGGTTGGCGGATTTTTTTTTTTTTTCCAATTTGTTTTTTTTTTTATAGTGTAACTTTTTTTTTTTATAGTGTAACATTGTGTTCTGCGTCCTGATTGGCTAAGAGACTAGACCAGGACTAAACGTGGACTAAACCAGTTCTAGACCAGAGCTAAACCAGGTCTAGACCAGGTTTAAACCAGGTCTAAACCTGGAGTGGACCTGGACTAAACCAGGACTGGACCAGGTCTAGACCTGGACTAAACCAGGATTAAACCACCACGTGCCGCTGCTGGTTTCGTGCGGCTGGTTTGTGGCTAGGGCTGAGACTACGCATTCCGGGCGCCGCGGTTCGATCTCGTGCTCGCAGCCCCGGTGTACGATGATTCAACGGCAGTGCCGTTGAATGAGCGCGGTGCGCCCTGCCCAGGACTAGACCAGGTCTAAACCAGAATTGTTTAGACCTTGTTTCGTGACCACGCGGGTGCGTGTGTCCGCGATTAGCGATTAATTACAATTAATGCAATTAATCGTAAGTCGATTAATTCTGGGCTTTATTCTGGGCATTGTTGCTTGAATGCAAATGAGGAGGACAGAGACAGGCCAGTGCAGCGGATTAGCGGTGTTTCCTGGATTAGCGGTGCGCTGGTGCGCCATCACCCACTTCCGTGTTTTAAGCGCTTAGGAAGATATGAGCCACGTCCCATTAAAAAAAACAAAAACATTTACACAGAAAATAAAATTAAACCACTACTGTTTCAAAGGATTGGAGGCTCGGATAAAAGACATCCAAGCCTGGAAACACTGTCACGTGCCTCCAGGCAAAAAAAACAAACAAAAAACAAACTCATCTCGCATTTCGTAGCTCGTTTGCAGTCCACATTCTCTGGGCGTGATTTCCAGAGACATCCAAACGGGGGGTGTAAACCTTTCCCCGAGTGTGACGTCAGAAAATTCCCTTGTTCAGAATCGCCCGTTTGGGCTGTCTTTTTTTCAAACGTGGAAAAGGTTCGCAATTGCTCAGTTTACACATTTCGCAACTTTTAGCCATGGGAGGGGGGCCCTAAACAGGGTAGGGGAGCTCACATTAACGTTCAAAAACCTCAGAAAGTGAAAATTTCATGCCATGGGACCTTGAAAAAATACAAATAAGAAGAAAATACAACACTAAGATTTGGAATATTTAAAGGCCTCCTTATATTACGCTATTTTCTGGTCGATGTCATAATGTTGTTCCTCATCAAAACATACCCAGAGTTGTGTTTTTGTTCATTCACACATATTAAACACACAAATCTTGCTTATTTAGACTGAGTTATTTTCTCAAACAGAAAACACTCATGCGATAATACAAGCAGTGTCCTAGAATCATTTGGATAATTTCCACCCTGGAACTGCCGATCTCTACTGAACTAAATGTATTTGTTAACTAGTGCTTCATGACATCATAAGGTGGAAAAGAGCATTTTTAGTTTTGGAGATGAAGACGGACTAATAATAAAGGATTACTCATGTGAAGATGAAACAAAACACAACTCCAGATATGTTTTTGATGAGGTAACATCATTCTGACATGTCTTAAAGCTCACTAGAGTTAATTTAGCATAATACAGGACGGTTAAAGGTCCACGGTATGCATTTTTTTATGGTCGAGGGTTAACCAGCTGCTTGTGTCTTGTGTCCTATGCCACCTATCGTTCCCATCATTCAAATTATATGGCATTTTTAAGGTGCATTACGCAGTTTTGGACTGTAATGGACTGTCCACCACAGACTTGCCTCCATAGTGATGTTATTCTTTTGTTTTTACTGCAGAAAATTGTATGACATATAATCAATCTTACTCTGAGCGTGCTTGCCTCTCCATAGATATTTATTTATTTATTAATGTTTGCACCCAACATTTACAAGAACAAAAAGTACACACAAAAGAAAATGAAAATCACAGAACAGTGCAGGAAAGGTCAAAAAACCCAAAAGGCTTATGAGTGACCCTCCTCTTAAAATTATTGAAATTAAAAGGCGAAACAAACAACCCAAACAACCCCACCCCACAGCATTCAACACACACATGCATCCAGATCACACAAAAACACACACATGCATCCAGATCACACACAAACACACATTCCGACTCACACACTACAGTCACAGACACTCACACATAAGTACATAATATTAAGAATGAATAAAAAACTATAACAGCCTCTGTTCCCACACAAGGACGCATGTTCTACACGGGTAAAGGACTGAAGTCTACAAGATATTTTTTTTTTTACTTGATTTTAAAAGTATTTAAACTAAAACATGTTTGCGTAAGATAATTTCACAGCACTTCACCTTGGTGAACAAAATAAAATTTAGCAACAGACGTCCTACAAACAGGAACCCTTAAACAATGGTTTCTTCTTGTAAAATGAGTATGAAAGTAAGAATTAGACTGAAAATAACTTTGATAATAAACAGGAAGAGATGAAGGAAGACAAATTAAAGATCCCATGACATGGTACTTCTTGATGCTTTTATATGGCTCCTTAATGGTTCCCTAATACTGTAAATGAATCCTTCTTCAAAATCAACACTCATTGCATGAGAAACAGAGATAAGATAAATATCTCTCTCATACTCTTTATTCTGGGCGTTGTTGCTTGAATGCAAATGAGGAGAAAAAAGCTGGCCAATAGTAGAGGGTGGGGGCGTGGTCAAATGCTCCGGTCTCCGCTGTCAGCCCACAGCTGATCCGTTTCCTTGTTTTTGCACGGGGGAGAGATTTGAAGCGTTCCATTGAAAAATAAACACATTTCCACATAAAATAAAATTAAACCACTGCTGTTCAAAGGTCCAGAGGCTCAGATAAAGGACTTCCGAGCCTAGAAACACTTGGACGTGCCTCCAGGCAAATAAAAAAACGCATTTCGCATTGCCTAGCACATTCGCAGTCCAAACTCTCTGGGCGTGATTTACAGAGACGCTGAGTACAGACAGACGGGGGTGGAACTGCATTTGCATTTCTTTTTTCAATCTGACGTCAATAAGGTGCCTTGTTCAAACTCGCCCGTTTGAGCTCTGATTTTTTGTAACGCAGAAAAGGATCGCAAATGCTCAGTTTAGACATTTCACAACTTTTAACCATGGGGGGGGCTAAACAGGGTAGGGGAGCTCACATTAACGTTCAAAAACCTCAGAAAGTGAAAATTTCATGCCATGGGACCTTTAACAAAAGAAAAAACATAAGGACTCCAAGTTTGGTACTTGTTAGAGGTAAGATCGGGCCTAAAAAATCCAGCCCGACCCGACTCGGCCCGCGGGTATTAAAGCCCGACCCGGCCCGAGCCCGACCAATTAACTTGATTTGCAGGCCCGAGCCCGAAGCAAACCCGAAATTTCATATTTTATTTGTGAGGGGCATTTTTTTGAAACAAATGATAATATAGATGTTTGACGATCATCAATTTTGCTAGTACAGCTGTTTAAATGCCTGCTCAGCGTCGAGGTCAATGTTCCAACCTAATGTTTTATGTGTCTGAGCAAACACACTAACTCCCTGAGCGCTCCTTGGACCCCTGTGCGCGACATCCGACATGCACCCCCGCTACACGCGGAAAGAGCTGCGCGTGCTCGCGGCTTGCGCGTGCTCGTGGCTTACACCGGTAGAAGTTTAATACGAGACACATACTTTTGTTTCTGAATACTGGACGATTCCCCCGTATTCAGATGACCCCGCGGCTGAAAAAAAAAAAGCGGAACTCTTTCATCCCTGCGCTGCATAGGTTTTCTTGTGCGCTGAGAATGTGTGAGCAGTGCGCAACTGCACAGGCGCGGAGAGGGAACGTCGAGGTGCCAGTCTTTTTGCTCTCGTATGAAAGCAAAGCGCCACATTGACTACATTCAGCGAAGCCAACGCAAGTTTCTGTAGCATTTTCAACAATCAATTTGAAGCTTTTCCACACCTCACTCTTACCGGTGCGTGTTTGTCTTTTCAGTTCTCCTGTCTTTAGTTTATCCTTAACTTCTTGCTCCTCCATATTGGGGATACCAGGTCAAAATAGATGCGGACTTGCGGAGGGGAAGATTATTAAGAGCGGCTCCTGTTTAATAGTTAAATAGCAATTACCTTACAGCGCCTTCTCTGTTTTATCCAAATTATTTATTTTAAAACAAGTATTCCTTAGTTTAGTATCCACACGTCGTTTTATTATACATTTTTATAAACATATATATATATTTTTTAAAAAAGTCAGCGAGAGAGAAGCCCGGCCCGAGCCCGACCCGAAGCAATGATTGACATTTTAGGCCCGAACCCGACCCGAAATTCGGGTCGGGTCAGGTCGGGCTCGGGCTCGGGCTTAAGATCTTACCTCTAGTACTTGTACACTTCAGATATTATGGTGAGCAGATGCAGCTGAGAAAATCAAGGTTTGCTTGGAGCTAAATAAGAGGAATTAGTAGCATTTCTTACAAAAGAGGTCTGACCTTTAACATGGCCTCGTGACACCGCCTGCTTGTCTCTATGTACTTATAGTATAATGTTAAAGGAATATTTTAGAACATTTTAGATAAAGCAAAAAAAAGTTAGACTGTTGCACGTTTAATAAGGCAAAAAAGTAGCAAAGAATATGGCGCAACAGCACAAAAAAGACACTGTGACCAACATGTTCCAGTCACTTGGCCACACGTGAAGTAAAATCAGATCGTATTTCCCTCTGAAGCGACACATGATGTGTAGAGGAGGCAGGAGTCTAAAGAGATTGTGGGTCTGACCTCATGCATACGCAAACAGGGAAACAGGCGACTCAAGGTTGTCCCCGGCAACCAGCCCAAATACATTCAGCTCCTCACAAAATACACACCGATATGAGACGGGCTTTCTGCATGCAATACACACACGTATATACACACACACACACACACACACACACACACACACACACACACACATATCTGACACACAAATACATACACAGGCACACACACGTATACACACACATGCATACACACAAACATAACACACATGCATTCATAGGGAAAACACACACACATATCTGACACACAAATACATACACAGGCACACACATGTATACACACACATGCATACACACACATGCATACACACAAACATAACTGACACACATGCATTCATAGGCAAACACACACACACATATATGCATGCACACACACATACACATACCCACATAACTGACACACATAAAAGACACACAAATACATACACAGGCACACACACGTATAAACATACACACAACCCAAGGTCACTCATTTCAGTCCGGCCGCCTCACACGTGCACGTCTCATTTCAGGTAGAATATAAATGAAATAACCTGATAGTGTGCATCTGTCCACAACCTTAAATATGACCTTTATCTGAGAAAGCCAAAACGCAACTCCAATTTATGCACCGGGAACACACAATTTAAACATTTATACAGCGAAATCAGCGTGTCGTCACATGTTTATTAGTCAAATCTGAACTTTTGTGAAAATTAGACAAGCTCTGGCACTTAAATTTTTACCATACGTCACTTCTGCTGCACTTTCCCATTATATTCTTCACCGTACTTGTCACACTAAGTAATATTGTATTTTGAGTTTGTTATTTTAAGAAGTTATAATACATTTTTCATCAAAATAAAGAAGAAAACAAAACAATATCAATACATAAAAAATAAAATAACACATCATAGACTAGTAAAACTCATAATACATGACAGTACTTAAAGATGCACTTTAAGAGTAACTTTTTTGGTTGGGGGTCCGCCACCTGCTTGTTTCTATGGAGATGACGTTGCACTGCCTGGAATGTTCCACAGTATGACATTAAACAGCTCTACTTTACATTTATTCAATTACAGTTGGTTTTATAGCAAAAAAATACGTAGAAAAACAGGCATTTTGACTGTGAGCGGGGTCGTCTCTCCACAGATGTGACCTGTAACTTGGTCTGGTTTGGCCTCTATGATGATGGAAAGATTTAATGCCATACTGTGAAACATGCCAGACAAAGCCATAATGTCTCCAAAAAAAAAAAAAGAAAATAAGAAAATCATTTCACAGACCCTTGATCAGAAAATGTAGGTACATTTTAACTAGTAATAAACATACCAGTTAGTGAAGTTGACGTATGGCATTAAACCTTTATACTGTATCTTAGTGGTAGACCAAACCAGACGAAATTACAGGTCAGATCTGTGGAGAGGCGACCCCGCTCACAGTCCCGATTGTCTGTTTTTCCAATGTGTTTTTGAGCTATAAAACCACCTGTAACTGAATAAATGTAAAGTAGAGCTGTTTAATGTCATACCGTGGAACATTCCAGGCAGAAAAATGACATATCCATATCCACCAGTTCTCATTTCCCCTCTCAAAGATGTATTTTCACCTCCGCCAGTATACACCCACTGCTCTATACTTCGTTCTCTAATTTTCCATAGAGGGGCTCACAGCAGGTGGCTCGACGTTTCTCGCTGTCAAAGGGCAGGTGGAAATCGGCTCCCATTGGGCTTCGCTTTTTTCCTATAAGGCAGCTGACCTTTTTCTTTTATTAAATTCTAGTAAATCAATACTGCAATTTAAAATGTCCAAATTCTAACATAATGATCCACGGGTGTCAGATTATAACTATACTGCTGTATGTCTTTCTTAAGGGGCCTATATTATGTGAAATGAACTTTTGTGAGCTTTAAGCCATGTTAGAATGATGTCACCCCATCAAAAACATACCTGGAGTTGATTTTTTAATTTTTAATTTTATTTTTTTTATTTACACATCCAAAGCTTAAAATGCCTTGTGATGTCATCATGCAATTGCCAAGTTAACAACAACCTTTTGCCTTTTGTTCAGTAGAGATAGGCAATTCCAGGGCTGAAATAATACAAATGATTCTAGCGAAAGTGTGTGGAGTTTAAAAACACAGTGGACATTATACAACATTATAACCTAGATCAGAAAGGAGGGTAAAATGGGCCCTTTAAAGGTGCATCGTGTAACTTTTCATAGTGTCGATGGTCCGTCAAAAGCTTTTCTCCATGGAGATGTTATTGCTTGTCTGGAATGTTTCACTGTATGATATTAAACTTTTCTATCTTCATGGAGACCAAAGCAGACCAAATTACAGGTCAGATCTGTGGAGAGGTGACCCCACTCAGAATGCCTGTTTTTCTAGGTATTTTTGAGCTCTAAAAACCACCTGTAGTTGAATAAGTGAAAGGTAGGGCTGTTAAATGTTCTACAGTATGACATTTATCTATAGAAACAAGAAGGTCACAGACCCACATTCAAAAGGTTACACATTGCACCTTTAATTATAGTATTACAGGTCTGGAAGAAAATAAGAAACCACTGCAAAATTAAGTTTTTCTGATTTTACTACTTATAGGTATGTGTCTGGGCAAAGGGAACACGTTTGAGTCTACAAACTACTGACAACATTTCCCCCAAATTCCAAATAAAAATATTATCGTTTAGAGCATTTATTTGCAGAATATGACAAAAAAGATACATGTTCTCAGACCTCAAACAATGCAAAGAAACAAGATCAAATTCATTTTAAAACAACATAATACTAATGTTTACACTTAAGAAGAGTTCAGAAATCAATATTTGGTGCAATAACCCTTATTTTTAATCACAGCTTTCATGCGTCTTGGCATGCTCTCCACAAGTCTTTCACATTGTTCTTGTTTTTATTCCACTCCTGTTGCAAGAACTGAAGTAGCTCAGCTTTGTGTTTGTGTTGGAATTCAACAGACGCTGGAATGGAATGGCTGTAATACATGTAGAGATGCTGATTTCAGAAAAAAAAATGCAGCGGTTTCTGTGGCTGTATTTCACAATATGTTTTGCGGCGCACTTACAATTTACTCTAAAATGGATCTTTATTGCGCCATATTTAAATTCTAGCAGAAGATACGAATGAATCAACACTAGAAAATCGACTGTGCTGTTAATATGGGCCAATGGATCACTAGGCCGGTCATGAGGCGTCCCTTTTATTGCACCAACATGCAGTAAAGATGATGTACCCCGTTGAGAAGACCGTGACCAGACTTGTGTGTTGGTAAACATAGCTGGAGATACACATAGCGTTACCCCGTGCACCAGACCCGTGAAAGGCGGGGGTCCCATTCTCTCTGTGTGCGCTCATTTAGCCAGAACATTAGGCAGTGGCTGTGTTTTGTTTTGTGTTTTCTGGGTTGTAATTATTGCCTCCTTGCAGCGAAGAGGTCCCCGGCAGATAAGCAGGGACGATCAGAAGCACATGTGTAAATGCTGTCATCATTCCCACCTGGAATGTTCTTGGAATTGGATGGTGTTCCAGTGGAGTGGTTCAGACTGTAATAGGATTGGTTGCAGTGGTAGAAGTATTTTTGGTTGTAAATAAATCAATTTTGCTTTAGTATTTCATGTTTAATAACTGAAAATATCTTGTACCAGTGTTTTAATGATTTGTCTCTTTAACTTGTGGTCTTTTTTAGGGCCATATTACGCTGTTTTCTGATCTGTTCTAATGTTTTTTCCTCATCACAAACAGACCTGAATTTGTGTTTTGTTTCATTTATATGTTTAACACACAAATATCTGCATATCTTTCACTAGAATCATTTGGATAATTTCAGCGCCGCAATTTCCAATCTCTACTTGACTAAGGTAAAAGGTAGCTTTTTATTTGAAAACTACCACTTCAGCTACCAGGGCAGAGCGTTTTGAGCTTTGGAGATGTAGACAGACTAATAATAAAGGGTTACTCAAATGTGTAAATGAAACAAAACACAACTCCAGGTATGTTTTTGATGAGGTAACAACATTATAACATGACTAAAAGCTCACCAGAGTCAGTTACTGCGTGCACATGGACGAGTGTAACCCGATTGCAAACGGATTGGGATCGTATCGAAATCAGGTGCACAGGCTAAAGATCGTATAGGGATTGGTTTCCCGAATCCGATTGGAACCCCTGGTTTAGGCCGATAGTAATCCGCTTGGTGCCGCCTTGTGCACGATATCAGATCGGATTGGCGTACTGCACATGCGCGGGAACTTTACCAGGGATTTCACCCGGAAGTGGCAGGAGGCGCCGACGCCGTCATAAGTAGCGATTGTTGCCGGAAAAGTCAGACGAAATCATGGCTGCGAAGAAAGAATGCACAACACGTACACCAATGCTGCTTCGTCAAAATCCTCGAGCGCCATCTTTATATACCGCCACATAGTTTGTTGTGTTTTTATTGAGTTTCCATCACCTGGAAGTAGTTGGACGACAGCGCCACATAGTGTAGCGAAGCCGGCCAAGTCGCTGACCATTATCCGATTACACGAGTTTCATGTGCACTTGGATCTAAGGACAGACCACCCGCCGAGTAACGGGATCGGATTTGGAGAAATCCAATCCCTATCCTACCATGTGCACGCAGTGAATTTTGCCCAATATAGAATGTTTAAACTTCTCTGATGGAGGGGCTGCAACCTGCTCATCTTCGTGGAAAGCTCCAGTGATATGAAATCTGTCTCAATGTGGTGCCACAATGTCAAGTTATAGGTCAGGTCACTTTACAGACAAAGCAATTACATGTCTTGGACTCCAGATAAGCTACACAGTGCACCTTTCAAAAGATCCTCAAACGACAAAAGGCCTCCTCAGACTCTGCTCCTCTTCACTTACCCCAGTGTCTTGCCCCAGAGCAGAGCTGGTACTATCCTTAGTATCTTGCCCGATAGATTTTTTTCCATTCTGCAAACATTGTACAGCTTCACTCCATTACATTTCTAAGTCTCTCTTGGTTTTATGGCTCAGGGCTATCCTTAAGCATGCCAACTTTAAATCCCTTCATTTCTCATAGAGGACATTTTATCTGCGAGGGCTGAGCTTTTTAATGATCCAGTGTACTGTCCGTGGTCCTCAAAGGTTAGAGAATAGACTTAATTAAATCGCCTATATCTTTCGGGTGACAGCATAGACCCCGATAGGCTGTGTGCATATTTCTACATCATACTTTCCACATATCATATTTTCTGCTCTGACCTTGTCCATTGGTAAACCAGCACTCACTCTTTTAATTAACTCCTGATTAACCACCAGGTCAGAATACACCATGAATCCTAAATAGCTTCTCACACCAGTTTTTTCTAATTATTACTTGGTTTAGTTGGATATTACCCGTAGTCATATTTATCATAGCTTTACATCAAATAAGTGGGAGTTGGTAGGAAAAACTTGGTAAGAAAAGTACAAAATTTTAAAACAAAATACCTCTACTCATCATCACGGATCAACGTCATCAACACATCAACTGCATTTTTTTTCTGAAATGAGCATCTCTACATGTATTACAGGTGTGGACTCGAGTTATGTGACTTCGACTCAAGTCAGACTCGAGTCACGAATTTGATAACTTTAGACTCGACTCGACAAAATGTACAAACATTTGTACAAATGTAGAGACTTCAATATCAATAACTCGTGACTTCACTTGGACTTAGGCCTTTTGACTTGTGATGACTTGCTACGTCCAATGAAAAAAAAAACTCTAAAAGTATGTTGATAAGGACCGCACTCGTTGTACTTGTGAATCTGCGAAAATGTATGCAAAGTGCATGTGCGCGCGGCTTGCACAACATTCAATCACAGTAGATCTACGTTGCTTTCATTTGACAGCATCCAAGGCAGATCTTGCAGACATTATATGATTTGTAGAAATTTTATTTCTTTGTAAAGGGGACTCGAAATGACTCGAAACAAAAATGCTAGGACTTTGGACTTGACTTGAGACTTGTGAGCTTTGACTTCGGACTTGACTCGGCACTTGGATACTCTTGACTCGGGACTTCACTCAGACTTGAGTGCAAAAGACTTAGACTTACTTGGGACTTGCCCAGCAATTACTTTGTCCCACCTCTGATTACAGCCATTCCATCCCAGCGTCTGTTGAATTCCAACACAAACACAAAGCTGAGCTACTTCAGTTCTTGCACCAGGAGTTGAATAAAGTCACCCAAGAACAATGTGAAAGCCTTGTGGAGAGCATGTCAAGATGCATGAAAGCTGTGATTAAAAATAAGGGTTAATGCACCAAATATTGATTTCTGAACTCTTCTTAAGTGTAAACATTAGTATTATGTTGTTTTAAAATGAATTTGATCTTGTTTCTTTGCATTGTTTGAGGTCTGAAAACACAATAACATATCTTTTTAGTTATTTTGACCATTTGTCATTTTCTGCAAATAAATGCTCTAAACGATAATATTTTTATTTGGAATTTGGGGGGAAATGTCAGTAGTTTATAGACGCAAACAAAAATGTTCCTTTTGCCCAAACGCATACCTATAAGAAGTAAAATCAGAAAAACTGATAATTTTGCAGTGGTCTCTTATTTTTTTTGCAGAGCTGTATTTATTATATTGGCGTAATGATAACTATTGTGTAAATTAGATGAATTTTGTTTCTTGTTTACTTTACGGTTGCTAGGTAAAAGTTGTGAAATGAAGTCTACATTTGTCACATCAGGAAGTAAAATTATACAATTCTAAAAACCTACCAAGAACTAGGGAACATTTTTAGTAAAGTCTAAAAGAAGGTGATTTATGCAAAAGACAAACAAGCTTTTTTTAAAATCATATTTTAATGTTGTTTCCTCATCAAAAACATGCCCTAACAGGTTTTAAATCTCATCCATGTATATTTCTGCAATTTAGTGATCTCCTGGGCACTATTCAAACCCTTTTTAAGGTTAGCTGTACGACTCTGTCCAACGCTCCGCCAACGAGCCTATGTCGCCCATGCTCCCACAACACAATTCTCCATAAGTGAATAAAAACAAGATACAAAACTGTGCATAACAACTTGACAAACCTGATGCGATGTGCAGTATTTTCATTAGCAGGATGCACACTGATGTGACAGTACTCTGAAGGGGGACTGACTTAGCACAGGGAGCAAAGGGAGGGAAGACTTGAAAATAACAAAACATTTTAGTATGGCGAGTTTGGCATTTACAAAGCAAAGAAAAAATGGTGATCTAAATATGTTAATACCCCATAGAAGTGAAGTACCCCCTCTTTAAAAACTGAGATTTATCTATGTTGAAAAGAGTAGCCTAACCCGTCCACTTTAAAATCCCACCTGACGATCATCCAGGCTTTGCTGAGCTTGAACTTCTCACCACATGCATTTTTAAACAGCTTTTCTCGGCGCTAACCATTAGAGCAATCTTGTTTTTCAGGTGTGAATAATGTCCCGGAAAGGCATTCTGTCAAAAGATGAATGGGCCTGATGTCCGGCGCGTGATGGAAAGTTCAAAGTGGTGCGTTCAAGTGCTTCCCTCCTTTGGCAGCTGAGTGGAGTGGGCACACATCTGGTATTAGCATGTTGGAGTGTTTTTTAAAGAGGATCCCAGGGCTTTCATGTAAACACATTGGTCATGCTGTTGCTACACGTTGTCCCATGATGAATCTACACTTGAAAGCTTTGACTTGTGGGAGATTTGTACTGGATGGTGGTGTTCAGTTAATTTTTCAGTGTAGCATATGACTTAAGATTGTGCATTTAGAAGAGGGGCTGTGTAATGTGTAGGGCTGGGGGATACAACAACCACCACAACAATAACCACCAACAACAACAAAACAACCAACAACCAACCATCAACAACAAAACAACAACCACCAACTACCAACAACAACCAACCACAACAACAACAACCACAAAACAACAACCAACAACCACCAACAAAACAACAACAATCAACAACCACCACAACAACCAACAACAACAAAACAACAACCAACAACCACCAACAAAACAACAACAATCAACAACCACCACAACAACCAACAACAACAAAACAACAACCGGCCCGATTGCCTTCACCCTTCGTGGTGTAGTGAATCTTTTTAGCCCTTTTTTTGTATGTGTGAAGCGATTTTTAAACTATTTGACTCAAACTGGATTTGAATTAGATGCATATCTGAGTGATATGAACACAGGGAAAATAAATAGGCCTAATTATCAGCAATATATTTTTAATGCTAAATAACAAAATTAACTGAATAAAATAAATATGTCCTGCTTAACTTAAAACTGTATAAATTAATATAAACAGGGATGAAAGTGACCAGTAATGAAAAAAGCTGAAAGTCACCGAAAAGCTAGGGGGGTCCGGGAGCATGCCCCCCTGGAAAATTTTTGAACTCTAAATGCTCTGAGATGCAATCTGGGGTCATTCCAGCCAATAAAAATAAGATGTCAACCACTCATTTTGGGGGAAAAATTCCCTTTCTCCCTCTTGATGATCCCACTTTGCACCTTCTCACAAAATTTGACTTGCACTGGATGGAATCAGCTCAGGATGCATCTGGACAGTAGCTGCTGACAGCCAGACTCAAGCTCACTTCTAAATGATCATCAGTCATGGTGGAACAGTACTTGGGCTTAATGATCTCCATGTGGGAAAAGGCTGACTCACAAAATAAGTTTTCATACATCTATCTCCTTTTTATCTGATGAATGTTAATTTTAAAGGGACAGTGTGTAAGATTTGTACCTGTTAATTACTGAAATTGAAGATACCCATTCAAAAATACAGTGTTTTCCAAGCCTTTTCACTTCCATCATTAAATCAAAGTATTCTGTTGGACTTAGATACACCTGCATAAAAGGGGGATCGTCCCCATATAGAGGCAGCCATTTTGATTACGAGAGCCACAGAAGGACATTTGGGCTCCGCCTTCGGCAAGGCTCGTGGTTTTGGGTAAACAACGACAAGCATGTTGCCGGATCACACGTCGTAATGGATCTAACACGTGTTTTGGACTAAATTGTTTTACTGGATTTTATTCGCTGGATCCTTACGGACAGATTGAGAGCAAGTTTATGGTGAAATACAGAGTTTGACCTGTGCAGAGCCTTCAAAGGTAAGCAAAGTAACAAACCTCGTTTTGTGCTTTTCCGTATAAAAGCCCCATGTGCTCGGGGAGTGATTGTTGTGCCAGGAAATGAATTGCATATTCAAAAAGAGGAGACTGTAAGGTTTCATTTGATGTGTAGACTGTCATGGTACACGATCAGGAATGTGTGCTTTCATGCGAAAAGAAAAAAAAAAAAAACAGTGAACGAGACCGCGTTTTATTTATACCATAGTTGTCTGCGAGGGCTCGCACAGCGCCGGGTGCGCTTCACGCGTTCGTGCGCGGGTACGTGAGCTGTCCGCTTTACGGCACGCCCGGGTGACCCTCGAGGTCTGCCGTAGCTAAAACAGGAAGTGCAATAGCCACCATCCACCTATGCGCCACGAATCCTACACACTGTACCTTTAAAATAAGCCAAGCAAACTGTACTGCACTTAAACACTCTGTGCCCCATTTTTGAACCCTCACCCACAGTTTGAGGACCCCTTCTTTGATTTTTTTTTTTTTTTTTTTTTATTTCTAACTGGAGTTACATTCTCTTACTGGTTTTGTAGTGGTATTTACCAGCCTCTGCACATTTACCAAATGGATGTTGTCACAAACAGATGCATTTGTGCACTTTTATTAGGCAAAATTCAACCACATGTTGCTGTAGACCTGCTCTATACGGATGCTGTAACATAAATTTAGATTAGTTTTTGCTTTGCACATAGTTTTGCATTTCTAATCAGAGCGCATTGAGGAGGGAGCTTGCGCTATGAGCAGGGAGGAGAGAGAGCTGGAGGCGCGCGTGGTTTCCGCGTGTTCCAGACAAGCGCATGGGCTGCAGTAAAAGCCCGTGCGCTTGTCTGGAACACGGTAAAAAGTTTATTGCTAAAGGCAGCGGCCGTAATGAAATATGATCACAATCATCTCGAGACCAAGACCGGACACCGATCGACTGGTAGATGGTGACCGACGTATTGGGCACTCTGTTTTAGACACTATTTTTGATTCACATGGTAATACGGGACAAAGTACGTCCCTTTTCAGCTCAATACGGAACGCGTACTTTTGTTTCTGAATACGGGACGATTCCGTTTTTCAAGGGACTGTTGGCAACCCTAAACCAACCACAACCACCACAACAACCAACAACAACAAAACAACAACAATCACCATTTATGTTGTCTTATTATATTTATGTTGGTTACTACTTTTACACCACTAGCCTACATTTGAGAGCAGGTATCTGTACTATGGACTGAAAAGTAAAATGGGCTTTTCCTTATGGCTTGAGACCTGCTGAAATGGCTGAGACTTATTTTTTAGCACATTTAATTTGTGTCAATGTCTCCAACTGAGTAAACCAAATACACAAAAACAGCTAGAAAAATTAAGAAATCAATTGAATCACTCACTACATTTGATGGTTTAACAGTTCAAAAAATAAAAAATGCTGCAAAATACTTTTTACTCTTAAAAACATCATGTACACGTGGCCAGCGTTGGTGTCTGTTTAGGTGTTTATTCCCTCTTTAAAGGCAAATTAATGTTTTTATACAATCTGAGCCTTCTTTCGGCAATAAAACAAGTAGTTTTACTCACCCATAGCATTTTTCTGTCAATTGGAGCAGTATCGCAGAACTTATGTTGAGCCGTTCTGTTCTAGTAATGATCCCGTATCCGTTAACATGGTGCTGTATCATTTGCTCGGGGCATTACTTTGCGGTGTCCAAATAACACAAACTTTAGCACTTTTCAAATCATAGAAGCCCGATGTCTTAATGAAAGATTTCGTTTGAAGCAAAAGTGGCCTGTAATCCGAGATTTAGCCATAGTTTCGAGTAGATGAGGACGCCAGTGCGCATGCGCGGACTGTGCTCTCAGCTCCCGGAACCCAAACATGAAACGCAAAGCTGAAAACTATGGATAAAACTCGGATTACAGGCCACTTTTGCTTCAAACGAAATATTACATTAAGACATCGGGCTTCTATGATTTGAAAAGTGCTAAAGTTTGTGTTATTTGGAGACCGCAAAGTAATGCCCCGAAAACAAATGCTAACGGATACGCTACAACATAACTTTCTTCAAACAGCTCCAAATGACACGAACGTGATATAGTCAAACGACTTGTTTTATTACCGAAAGAAGGCTCAGATTGTAAAATAATGTTCACACCTCTGAGTAATCCTGCATTATTTGGCTGTCTATTTATTTAAACCTCAAAATGCTCTGTTCCATCTTGTGATGTCATGAAGCGGTAGTTTTTAAGTTAACAGTTTACTAAAAAAGTTAAAGGTTGAGAGTGGCAATTCCAGGACTGAAATCATACTTATGATTATACTGAACCTGTTTGGAGTTTAAAAACACAGTGGAGCACTTCCTGTATTAATACACAACATCACAATCACATCAATTTCATTTCATCATTATTTCATGAACTAAAAATTCAAAATTGTCTAAGCAAAGAATAAAACTCTGGTGTATTCTGAGTGGAGGTTTTCATGTTCTGCATTCAAATTGCTTTTTCACCAAGTGTCAGATCTGTTCAAGAGGGAGGCCTTGGTTTATTGTTACAACAATTGTTACAACCTCTCCTCTTCCCCACCAACAGTGTCCGAGACATTTTCTCCAGCCAATCTTTCACCCTCTCCCTTCAATACATTCACTTGCCTACTGAGGTCTTAGCCAATAATCACAATTTAAAACCCATTCTTGATGTCAAAATAAGTCCGCTGTGTCCTGTCTGCGTCTTTTTTTCCATGTGAATCAGGAAGTGAGAAGCAGCATTCTAGTAGCTTTACAATCACTGGCCTCTCAGAGTTGTGAAAAGTGATTATAAACTCATCACTGTGAATAATTAGGATGCTGTCAACGTGAAAAGTCAGAAATAACTTTGGAAGCACTGCAAACTTGTTTTGTTTTTCGTGTTTTTAAGATTTAAAAATCTGTTACAGCGCCTTTAAGGTTAAAGGTGTCACATTTTTCTAGTGGACGGTCGGCAACTTGCTTGTCTCCATTGCTGAAGTCAGCATGGTGGCTGAATGGCCATAGGAAAAAAAAATCCTCCAGGTGAGCAATAAGATCATGGAGATGGGTCCCTGGGCGACCCATGTGCTGCCCACTGCTCCGGAAGGATGGGTGAAATGTGGAGGATAATTTCCCTACAGGGATAAATAAAATGTAATAATCCTTTTTTTTTTTCTTTTTTCTTTTGATTCTTTGTAAATGGTGTATGTTCACATTTGCACTTTTCTACCTTCAAGGCATGTACACAGACACTGGGGGCGAGGTGGGTTAAATGCTACTGGGTTAAATAGTAGCATTCACCTGTGGGAGCTGGAATCACACCGCCAACCTGTGAGTGTGTAGATCTGAACGCTCAACCAATGATGTTTATGTCGGGAGCCGTATTTGAACCGCCAACCTTCAGATCAGTGGACAAAACACTGAAAACTGAGCTACTGTTGACTACTTCATCTGAAATGTTCCACAGTATGGCTTTATCTCTATGGAGATGAGCAGTTGGGCGCCAAGACTATGTAGGCAATCGGTACACTTTATTGTCCCCATTGGAAGATCGTTCCTTTGCATTTGATCTGCATGATCTGGACCACCTTTTAGTTGGAGGATTTTAACTACTGTACATGATTTGGGTCGATGGGAGAAACCAAAACACCAAAAGAAAACCCATATGAGGACCTTTTCGCTGTGAGCCGAGTGCAAGCTACTGTATTTTTTAGGGATGTCCCGATCCGATCACGTGATTGGAAATCGGCCCCGATCACGTGGTTTCGGATCAGATCGGAATCGGATGTTACCTCCCGACCAGTATCGGATGTATATGTATATATCAGACCCTCCAGGAATTCGCGATGTTGCGATTTGCAACTTCAACGCAACTTCAGCCAATCCCCGTGAATTCAGGGCGGTGTTGCAATTTTGACCAATCACCGCAACTTTTCCGCAATTTTTACTAATTTTGACCAATCATCGGCGACGTATTGAACGCCGACCAACTTCCTTCTGTGTAGGAGACATAACTGAGATGAGGTGCACGGTGCGTTTGTGTGTGTGTGCGGCAGAGGCGGTGGTTCACGTGAGTGTGGGTGTGTGCACGTACGGAAGTGTGTGCGTGTAAAAGCGCGCGCTCACCTGTCACACAGAGGAGAGAGTCAGGGTTGGGGTGTTGCTGTATTTTTTGTTGAACGCAAACCATTCATTCATCTTTCACGTTAATCTGTTCATCCTGCTGGTTTTCATGAGTTCCATTTCATCCTGCTGCGCTGTCATAGCTGTGTGCGCTCTTTTTGTAATAAATGCACAAAACGCATATCTGGATCTCAGCGTATCTGTCACCATAGCCTCCTCTTTGCGCGTCACAAATCTGCGAGCCATAGGACCCATCCTCATATCCTCGGCGGCTAAAAGGTTTGAGTTTGGAAGCCGCAAAATTCTGCTTTACTTCCGTGTGACAAAACGAAACTGCGGCCGTGTCCCAGTTCCAAGAGCGCACAGCTCGGAGCGCGGCCCGAAGGGGGCTCAGACTGCAGTCAAGGAGGTGCAAACTTGCTCAGCCCCGACTGCAGTCCGCGGACCGCTTAACGACTGCGGTCTTCGGACCGTGTGTTAACTACGCATGGGACAAAAAAGAAGTGGGACAGCAGTCGTTGCGCCGGTGTACAGTCGAAATGTGTGACGCACATGCCCTTCGGGCCACGCTCCGAGCCGCGCGCTCTGGGAATTGAGACACGGCTTCTAATGGCAAAGAAACATGTCTGTGGCCATTTGCCCACAAAAATAACAGCAAAAGACCGCGCGAAACAGTTCCCCTCCTAGTAGTAATTTATTTTCGATTTTGGTAAGGTTGTTTTAAGACCATATCTGTGATCTGTGTCTTTGTATTATTCTTTGTCAGTAATAACTCAGTATTCAAAATATTACTCAATTTTAATTACAAAAAGCGAAAATCGCAACTATTTATCGCAACTTTCACTTCCTCCCGCAACAAAATCGCAACAAAAACCTTAAAAGCACCGCAACTTTCATCGCAACTTTTTGGAAAAGCTCCCGCAAATTCAGGCATTTTAGCCCGCAACAATCACAAAAAATGCCCGCGAAATCCTGGGGGGTCTGATATATAGTACAGAGAGGAGATAAGAAGAGCGCTATAATGAGAACTATAAGAACGCTATAATGTTTGGCGAGTATGTCTGCGGTCTGGAAATACTATAAAGTTGATGACAACAACATTGCCATAGCAAACGGTGGGATATGTAAACTTTTAAGACACATTTAAGACAACAAACCGATACTGCACCAGCCAAAGAAGAGTCAGCTCACGCTGCAGGAGAGTTTGAAAAGGAGAGAAAAAATGCCCCTTGACAGTGCGAAGGCACAGGAGACCACAGCCAGGAGCACAAATGATCACAATGAGTGACCTACAATTCGCCTTTGTAGAGAACCCTGGATTTCTTATGCTTATCGAGCACGTCGAACCTTGATTTGAAGTGCCATCTCGCCACTATTTCACCGAGAAGGCTCTGCAGCTTGTTATAAGAAGATTTCTGACAAACTACATCTGTGACACCCAGAAAGATAAATAATAAGTGTACTCGGATCGGAGGGTCAAAAAACCTGATTGGGACATCCCTAGTATTTTTCACACTCAGCTATGTAAAACACCTTAAAGGGACAGTGTGTAAGATTTTTACCCGTTAATTACAAACATTGAAGATACCCATTCAAAAATACATTGTTTTCCAAGCCTTTTCACTTCCATCATGAAATCAAAGTATTCTTTTGGACTTAGATATAGTCACATAAAAGGGGGATCTTCCCCATGCAGAGGCAGCCATTTTGAATACAAGAGCCGCAGAAGGACATTTGGGCTCCGCCTTCGCCTTCGGCAAGGCTCGTGGTTTTGGGTAAACAACACAAGCATGCTGCCGGATCAGATGTCGTAATGGATCTAACACGTGTTTTGGACTAAATTGTTTTACTGGATTTTATTCGCTGGATCCTTACGGACAAATCAAGTTTATGGTGAAATACAGAGTTTGACCTGTGCAAAGCATTCTAAGGTAAGCTAACCTTGTTTTGTGCTTTTCCGTATAAAAGCCCCATGTGCTCGGGGAGTGATTGTTGTGCAGGGAAATGAATTGCATAGTCAAAAAGAGGAGACTGTAAGGTTTCATTTGATGTGTTGAGTGTCATGGTACATGATCGGGAATGTGTGTTTTCATGAGAAAAAAAAATAATAAAATAACCGGGACCGCACGGCGCGCGGCTTGTGCGCGCGCCCGGGTGACCCTCGAGGTCTGCCGTAGCTAAAACAGAAAGTGCAATAGCACCATCCACCTATGCGCCACGAATCCTACACACTGGGGCTTTAACCCATCCTGCTGTATTAAATTATCTGTACATTTTGTGTATTCTGGGTCACATGTAATTGGAAAACCTGACCCCGCCTTTGTAAACAGCGAATGAAAGCTGCTTTATTGCCATGTTGTTATGAGCTGTGATTTTTCCATTGTGTATTCAAATTGCCACTAGTCAGTCATGTTCAAAGCAGACCTTGGCATTATTGTTCCTCCTGCTATCTTTTGTACCTCCAGTTTTTTTCTTTCTTTCAAGAAGTCCCTTTAGCGTCCTTCACTCATGACTTACTGTTAAAAGCTTATTACCGCATCAGACCTGAGCAGCTCAGATCAATACTAGAAACATGCGTGGAAGCTGGACAAATCTCAGAGGATGCTGGTGTCTTATTAAATAGTGTTTGGTTGGCTTGTGGACAAAAGCATTAACGGAAGTCTGCTGTGCCGTTGACGGGTTCTTTTCTCAGAGGAAGAGGAGGTCTGGCTTCCCCGCCGAGAGAGACTCTGAGAAAGACGTGGAGACACAGACGAGGCCAACGGAGGTGAAGGGGAAAAGTTTACCCCAGCACTGAATCACAGGGTGCTTCACAGGACGTCAACACTTCTCATTTTTAACTCAAGAGGGGACAGAAAATCAAAACGTGCAAAAAGTAAAAGACATTGCCTGTATTTTTGACAGTTATTTTTGTTGATTAAAATATTTTGTGATAGTTCTTGTCAGTGTCCTCTTTTTGAATAGTGAAAATGCAATGAATTTGTGTTTAAAGGAGCACGATAATGTCATTGCTCTTCCTGGAATGTTCCACAGTATGACATTAAACAGCTCTACGTCAAGAGATGCTTGATTAGAGGTTCACTGATCTGGATGCTCCACTTTTACATGCAAAGCTTCACAGGAGATGACACACACGTATATATTTATGCTAACGAGAGTAAAAATGAGAGAAGTTCTAAGTACAGCTGAGATATTTTAAGAATCTAACAGAGGAGAGAGACATGTCCATCATTGGGGGACTTGTCATACACTAAAGCAGGGGTCACCAACCTCTTTCTACCTGTGAGTTACCTTTACAACAATAAAAGGCCAAAGAGCTATTAATTTTAGCCGTCACAAAAAAATTGAGCATAGGAAAGGCTCAGATGGGGAACACTTAAGTACCTATAAAACACAAATACTTTATCCTTTTATTAGTGCATTGGGATGACACATTTACAATGGTAGCTCGTAAAATTTGAGTCATTCAGCACAATGTGTATAATTCAGAAATTCTTTGGCGAGGTACTTGGAAGGGGGTGGAGCGTCCGAACTGCAGGTTGGAGACCCGGCCCATTCATTTGTGTACTTTATAGTGGACATTGAGTTAACCGGTCTATCTTTTAAGTGTTTTGAGATAGACTCTAATTTGTGGCTGCACTGTGATTAAAAAATAAATAAGAAATTAAAAGGGAGTCTAAAAACTTTTTGAGGTGACTGTAGAAGCTTGTCACAGATGTTGGTCATCATTGTTAGGTTGTTAACATGGATTTAACACTATTATAGTCCATTACAGAGAACATGTTACAAAATTATTATTATTATTATTTAAATACACCTTTTTTCTTCGGGTCCCAGGAGGCTAGACTAACTGGACACTGCACAGCTCATTTTTACAGATACAGGCCCGTGCAGAGCGCTGACTGTGACTTTTCGCTGACAAAGAGAATTCTAGGACTTATAGGACTTATTTATAAAATCATGCTTTCACTAACAACGCACTTCCTGATTATCAGACAATAAAAGGCTTTATAATTAGATGTGGGCAGTACACAGCAGACTTTTTTGACCCTCAAGAGCAGTCTATACAGTATATCTGTACTGGAGCAAGATGCATTTTGCTTGACAAAAATTGAGTACAGTTCCTTTAAAGGTCCTATATTGTGCAAAATTGACTCTTGTGAGCTTTAAGCCATTTTAGAGCATCTTTACCTCATCAAAAACATACTTGGATTTGTGTTTTGTTTCATTCACACATGTTTGAGTAACGTTTTATTATTACTCTGTTTACATCTCCAAATCTCAAAATTCTCTTCCACCATGAAGAGGTAGTTTACAAGTTAACAGCTACATTTTTTTTTTAACTTTTAGGTCAGTAGAGATTGGGCGGAAATTATCCAGATGACTCTAGTGAAGGCGTATGGAATTTAAAAACACAGTGGAGCACTTCCTGTATCACACACAAGAGTGTTTTCTGTTTGAGAGATGAACTCTGCCTAAATCTATAGGGTTTGCGTGTTAAACATGTGATGAGGAAACATTATAACAGAGATCATAAAGTAGCTTAATATGGGCCCTTCAAACTACCCACTGCATTTTACTCATTTGTCTTTGTCCCCCGATACCGCCATAGTAAATTCTAATTACTATGGCGGTATCGCAGGTGTAAAGATCAGATTTTCTCTAAATTTTCCAGCCATATTTCACAGAAAAGTACCAGTGACTCATCTTGTTGGATCTCTGAGAACAAAAGCCCCATCGTGTAAGGACTTTCTCACTTTAGTTAATAATACTTCATTGATTTGCTTGGCTGGCTCTGCTCCCTAAAGCTGCAAGCCCAACTACTGCTCTCCGGTCCAGTGCCCATGTCACAGTTTCGCCGCAAAATACGGTTAGTACATTTGATTAAAGAAATAGGCGTGTAATTTGCCCAAAGTAGTCAAAATCAATGAGGCAGACAGTTCTTGCTTATATAATGTTACGAGTACGGGAGCCGGATGTATGAAGTGATTCTATCTGAAGCACTGGCGTGTTTAAGGAGGCGCTGGGATGATGTATGGACCCCCGGATATGCAGGAGACATTCCCTTTAACAGACCAAATCATGGACTCATCTGAGTCATTTCTTGACCATAACTCATACAGTGTATACGGCCTTAAAAGAACTGTCGTTTCACACTCCCATTTCAAGCCAGTTTCACTCACTCTGATGTATGTGATTCAGCGAGATCACTTGGATATAGGACACTATGGCTGCGTCCCATTTCTCTGTCTTACCCCTTCGTCTTACCCCTACCCCTTGGATTTGCGCGTTCATGTGAGGACAAGGGGTGTCTCGATTCTCATTTTGATCAAGGGCTCGGGCCACAACCGAGGGCTACATACCCCTTGAAACGAAGTAAGCTCTCGACCAGACTTGATACGAAGGGGTACGCCTACAAGCTCAGGCAGGTTTTGGGATCAGGATGACAGCGTCACATCGACCAGTTTCATACATGTATTTTCAGCAGTTGTAATTTAGCATGGTTTACAATTACAGTGAACCCTCGTTTATCGCGGGGGTTAGGTTCCAGAAATAGCCCGCAATAAGTGAAATCCGCGAAGTAGGACAATTTTATATTTTACAATTATTCTACATGTTTTAAGGCTGAAAACGCTTCACCAGACACATTATACACCTTTCTGAGACTGGTATTAACATTTTTCTCTTGTTTAAACACTCAAACTTTTGTAGATTTTCATTAAAATATATTAATAGTGGGGGGGCACGTGACACGCGGACACATGCGCGCGGACACGTGTGCGCGGACACGTGCGCGCGGACACGTGTGTTTGTTTTGGTACCACATATCCATGCCATGTGCGAAAGTCGAGTGGAAAGCGACCTGGATATCATTTTGGGCAAGACTCAAGCCAATGCTAACAGTGCAAAACCGCTAACAGACGCGTCTGAGCACCAGTCCTCACCACAAGACCAGGTAAGACTAACCTGCGCTCACAAGAGTTGGTTGCATTTCACCCCGGCTCCAAAATCAGGCCGCTATCAATGCGTCGCCAATACTCCACAGTTCTCTAGGACGGGGTCGGGTTCGTTCTCTCAGCGTGACGGGGAAGAGCCACTGTCTCCTCTGTGCGCGCGAGTGTCCTCCCCCCGCTGCGGCTCCCCCGGACGCCGCGCGGCCAGGCGCCAGGCCCGTCCATGTTGATTCTTGGCTCTTCCATTTGTCCGGCTCGCACTCAGTCTCTTCCATGGCTCGTGCAAGTAAACAAAGGCCACACCTCCTGTCACCCAGGCGCTCTCGTGAAGGACATCTGAGACTCTGTCCCTACCATCCCTGGTCTAGACCTGGTTTAGTCCTGGTTTAGACCTGGTTTAGTCCTGGTTTAGACCTGCTTTAGACCTGGTTTAGTCCTGGTCTAGTCTCTTAGCTAATCAGGGCGCAGGACAGAATGTTACACTGTAAAAAAAAGTTACACTATAAAAAAAATTGAAAAAAAAAAAAAAATTGTTGTCGCCTCTGTAGACGTAACAGGACGATGACGCACTCCGTCTTAAAACGCTCAAGAATCCATTCTGTGTAATATAGGACCTTTAAAGTGCATGTGTGGGTGTGACTATCTGTAGATCAGGTCTACATAAGCTCAGAAACTTTGACCCAAAACTCTGAAGGCTCTGATCGTGATTTGCCACGCTTTATAATTAGACCCTTACCACATTGAAAAACCAAATTCCACTTTCCTATTCCCAACAGCGTTTCCCAATATCCCCATCCATGTAGAACCACTCTCTTTGGTCTCCAGTCACAGGGGGGATTGTCTTTGCCCTTTGAGCTTTTACATATGTACATCTCATTATACTGGGCTCAAACTGATCCTGACTGTGTAAATTATGCAGCAAAGGGTCCATATATATGCAAGTGTGAAATGAACAGTGCCACACTATTGAGAGCTGTGCCCTGATAACCAAAGCTGGAACCACATTGTAATGCAAAAAAAAAAAACAAAATGAGAAGAAGTCTGATTCTGTCTCCTCATCTGGTAATGGAACAATGAGATGTGCGTTTGTGGATTAGACCTCGCGCTATGGGGACGATTCTGGGTTGAATGGCAGTAAATACAAGTCTTGTATTGGCACTGATAAAGCAGAATTGTGGATTACAGCTACGTTCCCTTACACTGAAGGATACACCAGGATTAGGCTAATTCCCTGTTGTAGAAATCAGTCCAGGGATTTGTTTCATGTGCTCAAATCCGTTCTGAGTTCTGATTCAGGATGAGTTTAAGTCAAGAAACACTGGAAATCATAAATCGCAAAGTATAGTAGTCATAGTTTGGTTTGCTTTGTTGTTGAAAAACCATATGTACCAGGCAGGACAGTGATAGAGCGGCCAGGGGAGGGGTGCACCGCCGACTCGGAGATACAGAGTGGAAAAGACGCAATTACAATCAATCAATTATTCACAACATGTAATGACAGAAAAACAATTGGACAGGTAACATAGGGTGTTTTTTTCTTTGGCGACAAAGGGAAGGGTGGGGCAAGGGAGCAGATCAGAAATCAATTAAATTGATTGAAAACTGAAGTAGAGGGGCAGACATTCCTAAAAATAGACAGGGCAGTATTACATAAATCATATCAGTGTGAGCCAAATGTGGAGTGCTTTGTTTTGTAGAGTGCTGTGAGATAAGCCGCAGCTGTCGGCCTTGGACGTGTTTGTGCAGAAGATGCCGTCAAAAAAAGGTCCCGTTGGATTACATTTTCAGGAGAATTGATTACACCAAAGGGGAAAATTAACATAATCGATACATTTTAGAACCCAGGCGAACAGACAATTTGCCAGAACCCTGTAGTAGAACAGTATTGTAATTGCAACAGAAGATTTAAATGTTGTTGTGTTGTTGTTTCTTTTTTATTTTACATTTTATTTAACCAGGAGGTCCCAGAATCTTTTTTTCAAGAGAGGCCTGACCAAGGTAGCAGCAATCAATACAAAACCGTAAAATGGGAAAATATCTCACACATGTCTCGGTTACTAAACTTTTTGCAGTTTCTTTAAATTGTAATCTCTGGTGTCACTTGATAAGTTTAACATCTTTCTGGAAATGATACCAAGACTATGGCCCTGCATAGGAAAAAGCCAAACAACAACACTCACACACACACCACATTCGTACTAGGCGATATGGCGAAGCGTCTTGTCTAAGGGAACCCACTGGCACCCCCACTGTGACACCTGATATTCCCACTGGGCTCCCACCCAAGCACTAACCAGACCCAACCCTGTTCTGCTTCTGAGAACTGGTGAGATCAGGTTTTGACAAGCCATACATATAATGCATATTGTGCAGTTTAGAATAAAATACTTATTTTTAGCCTGTTTTTGCACAATAAAATGGTGCATGGTTTAGTTCTCCTGATGTAGACAGCTGAGATAGACCTGGTTTAATCCTGATGTAGTCCACTCTGTTCATATATGTAAACTGATGCAGACCAAGACTGCGTGTCCTACAGTTAAAACATGAATAATGCATAACAAAGGACGTTTGAACTCTTCAGTCATGGTTAGTACTTTCATTGGGCCTTCCTTCCTTCATTCTCCATGTAGATGCCTGTCTTGTCTTCCCCGCAGGCACACTGACCTTGTATAGTAACACATGCACTGGCCGATGAGCCTGGAGCCGTTCATATGGATGGACAGAGAGGAGACACTTACTTGACCGTTTGGCGTGTAATGAGACAGAGGTGCTTGTCCGGCTCGCCAGGCTAATTCATGCATGTTTGAATGGGGCTGTCAGTCAGACTCGGGCTCTCTCAAAGGCTGTGGGTAGCTCCGCAGTGGGCCTCTGTGAATGCTCTTTGAACACTGTAACGCGATTAGACTGGGCTCTGTGATAATTCAATCGGTTAGCGCCCTGCAGACACAGACACGCGGCTGGAATATGAATTTGTTGCTTACGAGGTCCTCCATATTGTCTGGCCTTATGTAGAAAGCGCATTTTAAAGGGTGTTTATGCTCCCATTTAACCCGGCTAATATAAGATTGCGCCATGGGGTTCTCTAAATAGCAGTGGTAATCTTGAGTGCAAAGTGGGGTAGTTCAAGGACCCATTGTGATGCGTTATGATCTGAAGATGTATCACAGGCCATTTTCAATACGTTCCGAGGGCTTTACCGAAGATGTCTCCTTTTTTATACATCTCACTTCATATCCATTTTCAGTACGAGGATTCAGTAATCAGTGATAGAACATATTGAAATAAAAGTAGAACTATACTGTACTTAAAGGTCCCATGGCATGAAATTTTCACTTTCTGAGGTTTTTGAACGTTAATGTGAGCTCCCCTACCCTGTTTAGGCCCCCCCCCCCATGGCTAAAAGTTGCGAAATGTCTAAACTGAGCATTTGCGGTCCTTTTCTGCGTTACACAAAACCAGTGTTCAAACGGGTGAGTTCGGACAAGGCACCTTATTGACGTCAGATCGGCAAATGCAGCTCCAGCCCCTCCCTCTGTCTCCGCTCAGCGTCCCTGTATATCCCGCCCATAGAGTTTGGACTGTGAATGCGCTACGCAATGCGAAATGCGTTTTTTTATTTGCCTGGAGGCACGTCCGAGTGTTTCTAGGCTCGGAAGTCCTTTATCTGAGCCTCTGGACCTTTGAACAGCAGTGGTTTAATTTTATTTTATGTGGAAATGTGTTTATTTTTCAATGGAACGCTTGAAATCTCTCCCCCCGTGCAAAAACAAGGAAATGGATCAGCTGAGAGCTAGAGCCGAGAGCGGAGACTTTGGCCACGCCCCCACCCTCTATTATTGGCCAGCTTTTTTCTCATTTGCATTCAAGCACCAACTCCCATTATGACCTGTTCTGAGGGAGAAAAATTACTCTTTCTCATCTTATCTCTGTTTCTCATGCACTGAGGGTTGATTTTGAAGAAGGATTCATTTACAGTATTAGGGAACCATTAAGGAGCCATATAAAAGCATCAAGAAGTACCATGTCATGGGATCTTTAAGTAATTACAGATACCTAAAATTTATACTTAAATAAATTTAAACTTAATGTGGACACTTTTTACTTTTACTTCACTACATTTGAGAGCTTATATTTGTACTTTCTACTCCACTACATTGTTAAATAGCCTGAAAATTAAAAGTATTTTTTATGATTGTTTTATGACTGCTTTTCCACTAGTGCTGCTTTGGTTAGAGTGATTATCACTACTGGGAGTATGAGGCCATTCCTTAACCTTAAAGAATTTGCACAGATTGTCCAACTTCTCAAGGATGGTACATCAGGGCATGCTGTTACATGGAGATTTAATGCGTCTCCCAGCACACAATCAGAAACAGACTTGATGAGGGTGGCTTAAGGGAGCCATGTCCTGCTCACCGCCCAGCACTATGGAGTTTTACTGGCATTTCACTTGACTTAAACCCAATAGAACCTCTGGGACATTATGTTTGGGTCCATCAGAGGAGCCAGGTTGCTCCTCAAACTCTACAGGAGCTCAGTGATGCCCTGACACAGAGCTGGGAGGACGTCTCACAAGACGCCATCCGTTGTCTCATTAGGAGCCACAACATTGTCAAACATGCACACAAGCATATGGGGGCCACACAAGAGACTGAGAAGCATTTTGAGTTGCAGAAATTACATTTTGGCAAAATGGACGAGCCTTCCACATCATTATTTAACTTTGATTTTCATGGTGTCTGTGAAATGAAGCCCTCTGTTGGCTGAAAATGTTATTTCCATTAAAAGAGGCGGCATCCTTTTGTTTCTAAGACATTGCCCTGTCCATATTTGTATAGATATCCAACATGGTTTTTCACACATTTTTCCTGTTCCTTTAATTTTTTGGAGAAGTGTGTAAACACAGCTTGAAACAAGTTGATGAAACTACTTTCTCAGACTATTTCTCAAAAGTCAATTCAGAATAACACATCTACTTTAATGGAACAGCAATCAGAGCAAACAAAAATAGCAGATACTGAATATAACAAAAAGATAACTTAGTGATGTTTCAATTGATCGTCAGTCTAAGAATCTCCATTTTGAGTTCATCTTCAAGTGCTTTTTGTCTTGATACCACATGTAGCCTAGATGGAGCTCAGCATGTTGTGCATGTGGGTGCATGTTGATACTTTGCTGCTGATGCCCTCAATCTTCCCTGGAGGCGTGTAGCTAATTCTAGGCACTGCTCTGTCTAAGCTTTATTACTTAAATTGGACTTAGTTGGAACTACAACAGGTGAGCTGATTTGTGCTGTTGTTTTTTTTTTTTTCCTTCCTGCTGGCGGCACGGTGGCTGAGTGGCTAGCACTCATGCTTCACAGCAAGAAGGTTCGGGTCGCCCGGGCCTTTCTGTGTGGAGTTTGCATGTTCTTCCCGTGCCTGGGTGGGTTTCCCCCCCAAAACATGCGCAATAGGTAAAATCCTCCAGTTTGGGTCCTGACCAAACCTAAACAACAAAATTAATGAATTCTCCTGTGTGAGATCAATAAAAGTCAACCTTCTAATCTTCTAATACTTAATCCCTTTAAAGTGCTTTGTGTTACACTTTTGTATGAAAAGCGCTTTATAAATGATTGATTGATTGATTGAAACCTCTCAAATAGCATAACAGTCACAAGCTGTAGCAGCAGTTAATCACTCTCATCTTTTTGTTGAAAATCAAACACCTAAACAGGTCCCTGAACGCTTGTATTGATCACAGGCTCCTGAAAATTTGTTTAAATCCATTTTGTATTTTTCTTGGGTTTTAAGACCATCACTATGGTAACTTCTGAACATTCCACCATAGAGATACATGTAGAACACCTCCAGCATGATGTCACTGAAAAGTATCAATACCTTAATCCGCCCCAACAACAAGTTAACCCTGGGAGGATTTACAATGGTTTTGTAGTCCACTTATTTGCTGTCAAGATCAGCCCCATGCAAACGAACAATCACAATGATGAGGAAACACACTCAGACTCATCGACACTGACTCCGGCTGTAGGGAATTCCCATTCACACTACGTCTACATAACTGTATGTCATGTACCATTAATAATACTCATTCTTCAAACTACCATCTTTTCTAAGGGCCAAATGGATGGAAATGAGTCCTTGCACCCTTTGAAATGAATAGTAAAGAGGTTTGATTGTATATGAAGGTCTTATACAAAATGGTGGCTGAATGAAGGAAAAAAGAGGTTGCAATTACATTTGATTATAATTATAGAAGGAGAGTACTGTAAGAGCATAAGAGCATTAGTCTGGTTAACGCCTGACCATATCACAAGTGAGATATGGGTCTGGGAGCTCGCTTCGAAAAATCCCGTAGCGGAGGTGTGGTTAGCGATTGCCAACGGCCGTTTATTGGGCGTTATGAATGTCTATCATTGAGCGTATACGTAAGTCCATAGCCAATCATGTCAGTTGTCAGTTCAAACTACAAGCTTCCGTTTGTCACGTAGTACGCGTCACCGTCTTGCCACACCTCCCCCGCTCTCTGATTGGGGACCTAAATCTGGGACTCTCGCTTGGACGAGCTGCCAGGCCGCCTTCCAGTTCGAAACGAACGGAAGCGGCCTGGGAATTCCCAGGCTATAAGAGCATGTTTTTGAAAGAAATATTCAAATTTATCATCCACAAATGTTGAATCTTATCATTATTTGTGTGGGATCAGCTCTCCAAACCTGTCTTATTAATGTTATGGGTTAATTTCAAATGACTTTTATAATGTCTTTAGGGTTCTATTGGGTATTCTTTGTTAGCACATGGCATTTAGATCACCATGTTACCTTTTACTGTTTTGAAAATACTCTTGAGCCCCTCTTCCCCTTGCCCCCAACACAATCAGTGTGCATCTCGCTAATGAAACTACTGCACATCGCGTCAGGTTAAAGATGTTGTAGCGTATAGTATCATGCTCTCTTGATAACTGGCTTGAGGGCTGAGTCTTACACAAACTTGTACTTCTAAATGTAAAGAAGGTTTGAATAGTGTCCAGGAGAGATCAGAAGATGACTCAAACACGAATGGATGACACATAAAACCACTTTTTTGATGTTTTTAATGAGAGAACAATGTTATATCATGGTAGAAAGCTCCAAAACGTTCAAACGATGGCCGCGTTTTTCTGAAGTTATTGTGGAAAAAAAAACTAACTTGTTTATTTATACTGACAAAGAAGACATTGAACTTTGTGGCAGCTTTTAATTACAGTAATTACAGAGATTAACTACAAACCAGCTCCACAAATCTGCAATGTCGCACTTAAAGTTGCATTGTGTAACTCTTCTGGCGAAGGATCCATCACCTGCTTGGTTTTCTGCTCTGCCTAGAATGTTCCACAGTTTGACATTTACCAGTTTTACCTTACATTTATTACATTTCATAGTTTTATAGCTCAAAAATGCGTATAAAAACAGGCATTCTAACTGTGAGAGGGGTTTCCTCTCTTGGGATGGTTTCATTTTCATGCAGCTAGAAAGATTCAATACCATACTGTGAAATATTTCAGACGAAGCAATAACATCTGTGTCTGACAGGCCCTCCACCAGAAAAGTTACACAATGCACCTTTTAAACAGCAAAGTTATCGCTTAGTTTAAACTATAGGCTTTGTGTAATGCGATGTCAAGTGAGCACAGTCTATTCCATGTTCTCGCCAATGTACAAGTCTCTAATAGAAACAATATGGCAATTAGTATGTGCCCCCACGTCATGCATGTATTTCCATTAACAATTCATTTTTCAATTTGAATAATGACAATACTGTATTATACTGGTCTACATGAATATTCAGCGTGGCACTCCTCGTTTGCACACAAATCAACAGAAGCCATTACCACAGAGCAAGATAAATTGTTGCTGATGATAATAGGACTGAAATGACTTAAGGTGAATGCTAACGAACTTGTACTGTTAAATCAGGCTCAAGGCGTTGTGTGGTTCATCGACATTCCCTCGGGGGTCTGATGCAAACTGAAAGCACGGCTCTGTTTGAAGTTAGACTTAATCTGACCTTTGTTTTGGTTCGAACTACAACGGGAGAGGCGATTCGTGCGTTTAAACAAGTCGCTCACACATAAAATTAGATAGCATTAGCCAACTCTTACCTTTTAATCGAAAACACACCTAAACAGGACCATGAATGTTTGTATTGACCACAGGCTCCTGAAAATATGTAGGGGGGCTGTCAGTTTAACGTGTTAATTAGATTAATTAATTACACTGCAAATTAACGCATTATAAAAATTAACGCAATTAATTATGAGTTGCAATTCAACGCGCGCATTTTAAATTTGGCGTGCGGCGAGCAAATCGTTGCCAGGGCCTTTGAACGGCAAGTTTATTTATAAAAAGAACGAAGATGGGGCTATCAACAAGAACGCAGTCATTTATAGCCTTTGTCAAAATGAATTTTCCGATCGCCGAAGCTGCTCCAGCCTGACATTTGAACGATAAACATGTCGTTACAGGTGATAGTGTGAACTGTGGGATCTCATATTTAATTTACATGTGTACTTACATATGAAAACTGTAATCTGCATACTTATCTCTGTATACTTATAACCTCCACCTGGTTCTTCTGTGTTTTAACCCTGTGTCCTGTGAACAGCTAAGTGTAACTCGATACCTACATAGACTATCCTGGGCTGTGTTGACATCACCTGCTCCCTATCCATCAATATTTTGGCTGACTATTGGGAAAACTGGTCTTCTTAGCTAAAGCTGGGGAGTTCTCTACATGGTCTGCATAGCTAAGCTATTCTTCTATAGGTTAGCTGTTGTTGAGGTCATAAATATTCAACAGTCTGTACTGTATTTAAAGACACCTTGTGATCATTTGTGTGTGTGTGGGGGTGTGTGTGTGACCCGACCCCACTGGGGGTTCTCTCCATGTCCCTCTTCACGGTCGACGTCTCTCTGCTAAGCTGATAACATGGATGCTGAAGATGTCTGATGCCACCATTTTGTTTGTATTTTGCTATTTTCACATTAAAATGCTGAATAACCTCAATTTCGACTATGCCTTCCTTCAGACCTCCTTCTGACCCATTTTTATGAAACTGACAGAACGTGAGTGCACTTCACCAAACCACCAAACCACCCTCGCAGAAACGATTGGGAAACGATTGAGCAAAGCAACCGCAAACTCAGTCGCAAAGTGGGTTCGCTCGCTTGCTTGATCACTCACAATCTCTCTCTCTCACACTCTTGCGATTAATTAGATTAATGAATTACAAATCCTGTAATTAATTAGATAAAAAAATTTAAATTGCCTGACAGCACTAGTTTAAATCCAATTTGTATTTTTTTATTGAGCTACTTTACACCTTTTTTAGTAAGTAATAAGTAATAAGTAATAAGTAATAAGTAATAAGTAAATTTTATTTATATAGCACAATTAAAAACAGTGAAAACTGGCCAAAGTGCTTACCTGGCCAGCCAAATGATATCTCTCTGTATTTCCTATACACCGCGATACCATTTGGACACTCTCCATCCACTCTCGCTCCTCCGGTTCCAAACCGACTCCGCGATTCTGATTCGTTCAAAGATGGTGACGTCAGTGCACCCGCCTTTGCCCGCAAAGTCACTCTTAGGCAGCGGAAGTTCCGCCTCAGTTTTGAATCAAGATGGCGCAATCTCTGATTGGTTCACTTAGCTGTCTGTCTACGCGCAACCGCAGCGCATTCTGTGGATCAAACGTTACCAGACTCACTCGCTGGTACAGCGATGAGTCATGGATTCTTCCAGGCAACCAAAGTGCTGTACAATGTCAAAAACAGCTAATGTGTGCATTGTGTCTCCATGGAAACTGCAGGACATTCCACCAATAGACATACACATAAAACACCCCCAGCGTGATGTCCCTGCAAAGTATTTATTTCGTTTAAAGGTCCGTATAATTTTTTTCCCCATTTATTTGAGCAAAATTTGAATTGCCACAGTGAAAATATATTGTATAAGCAGCTTTTTAGGTCAAAATTAGTGTACTATCCCTCTGCACCTAATTTTATTTTATTGCCTGATTATAAGGAAGTGCGAGTTAGCATGCTAGTTGTAAAAAGCGCCTATACATTTATTGTGTTGGATAATTAAGATGCTTGGAATCTATAAGATAAATGAGGAATTGGATGCTTTTCTAGTGAGTGTACGTCGCCTGCTTATGTCCATGGAGATGTTACTGCTTTGAAATGGCAATTACTTTCATTAAATTATCGATGTTTTCATTGCTATCACTCATTGAGATTCGCCTTTCCACAGATCTGACTTCTAACTTGGCTCAGCGGTTTCACCTGCTTGTCTCTTCCTTTTCAAAATGGTTATATTGAGCTATATCAGAATTGGTATAAACCCATATTTGTATACATCAGGATTTTGTGTTTTAAAAATTATGCGTGAAAAGTCCCTCAGTCGTCCAGGTAGAATCCATGATAAAAGGAGAAGTTCAATTTGTCAACTGGACAAAGTTTGTTTGGTTGAAAACGTTTCGCCGCTCATCCGAGAGGCTTCGTCAGCTCTGGCCCTCATGCTGGTTAGACCCTGTTTATATCTAGCTGCAAGGGAGGAGCTAACTAGGAGCTAACTTAGCATATCTATAAGCCCTAGGCGGCGCTCACTAGGGCTTATAGATATGCTAATACAAGACGCCAGAGGAATTCGTAAAACAAAAGAGAGTAGCTGGGATAGGTTCAGAGCTTTGTTCAAGGTAGTTAGCTCCTCCCTTGCAGCTAGATATAAACAGGGTCTAACCAGCATGAGGGCCAGAGCTGACGAAGCCTCTCGGATGAGCGGCGAAACGTTTTCAACCAAACAAACTTTGTCCAGTTGACAAATTGAACTTCTCCTTTTATCTTTTAAAAATTATGTTTTGTATTATTGAAATTTGTATTGAGCCATTTTAGTATCATAACATGATTTGGTAAAAAATAATAATACACTGCGGTGGATTCAGCAGTGGCAGGTTTTGTAGCTGTTCTGTTCTGAGTCTGTGATCTCACTGACCTCGTGAAATTAATAAAGAGTAATAGAATGGCAATCTGGCAAAGCACTCCTGGAAAAAAGGCTAAAGATGGAGGGTCATTCTGAGGGAAAATGGTGCAGCAGGGGACTGGAGGAGATGGAGAGGAGGGGGTGAGGAGAGAGACAGAGAGGTGGTGTGGGTCATTCTCTTTTCAGAACATACTTTCAATGTGTTTTTCCCCATCCCCTGGACATGACCCCTCTCCCACACTCCAAAAAAAAAGTGAAATTTGTGACGCACGAGAACCAAAGGAGCTCATTGACCATCACAAAATCAAACTTCTCTCACCTCACAGATCTACAGAGTTTAGCACTTCCTATAAATCCCCAGAATCCAGCAGCCATGTCTTTTGATATGGATTTATGCGTGCCCTAACCTTGTCAACAAGATGAATTCTTGTGATTTTTGTTTTTTTTCTGTCGAGTCTATAAACTGTCTCTTTAGGCTCCAGCTGAACCGCTTGTATCCGAATGAACCAAGCACACAGCAACGCCAACAGACTACTCCAGCCTAGTTTAGCAGAAATACACACTATTTAGTTTGTGAAAAACATGCAGAGTAAAGGGTTGATCGCTCCGATCATTGGTTCTGAAAGCTTCCAGCAAATGCTTTCCCAGACTGACGTACAACCCGGATCAATCTGGAAAGTGCCAGGCGAGTCCCTGATTGGATAATCCACCTGTCAATCACAGCCATCTGAACTCAGGCAAATTTATCAGTGAATGGACTCCCATCTTTGTAAAGTAGCTATTGGAGAAGTCTGTATTCTGGATGGGAAGGGGTGGCAGTAGCTCAGTTGGTAGAGCATATGCCTCGTGATTCAGGGGTTGGTGGTTCAAATCCCGCTCTTGACGGGTTGACCGCATGTGATCCCAGCTCCCACAGATGAGCGCTGCCGTTGTGTCCTTGGGCAAGACACTTAACCCCACCTCGCCCGCAGTGTCTGCGGACACTGGTAGCCCCCATGGCAGAAGATACATCAAGGCCTGTTGTGACGTGAGCCGTCCTACCCACCCAAGGATTCATGGGGGCTGGTGCATTGTGTTCTGGGCAGCAGAACACTGCTTGGACTGCTGCCCCCGCGACCCAGAAAATGGAAAAAGCGGTAGAAAATGAATGAATGAATGAATGATCACAGGCACAACATTTATTTTTTCAAGAGAAATATACACAAATTAAGTAAAATTACCCTTCACCCCTCTTCGCCATTATCCCCCCATCGCCCCCGTCCGACATGAGCTTCAGTGCTTCACTTACACATGTGGAAGAGCCACCGTCTCCCATGGTGACCATTAGGAGCGAGGAGAGCAGTCGGAGATGTTCCAGAGATTCTCCGCAGATGGGATGCGCTCGGTGGCGTTTATCGACACTTTATTAATGCTGCTGTCAATAGCAATTGTAAAGCAATGATATGGAGCCAGAAGCTACACCGATACTATCCAGTGTTCTATCAGAGAGTGATTTATTGGAGCAGTGGAGGGCAGAAGTGGTGCATTGTGGGTGGATATATTGTCAACATTAATAGGATTGCATAAAGAATTCTTATGTCACTGTAAATGGCCATAACATTTATTCCTGTCTGTCTGTTCATTAAAACGGCAATAAGCCTTTAAGAAGATTTACTGTCTGCCATAAAATATGAAAAAATGTAATGCCATTTAAATTGAAACACATTGAACAGTTTTTCACACCTTTATTAAGCTGAAGCATAAATTCAGCCAAGAAGACCATAGAGGATTATTTAGTATTAGAACAACCGATTCTTTAGTGTCTGTTCATTTTAAATAGCCTCTCAAAAAACTCACTCGATGGTAGATTGAATTGATATTACCATGTAAGTAGATTTAATCAAGAATGTATGACTGGCAATGGCTGGAACACCAAAAATCTGAACGTGATCTGATTACTAGACAGTAAATATAGCAACAGGAGAAATTCAATTTGTCAACTGGACAATGTTTATTTAGTCGAATACGTTTCGCAGCTCATCCAAGCTACTTCCTCAGTTCTGGACAGTACAGAGAACCATTTATTTCTGATTCTTCTTACCTCTGCAGGTTTAAACAAAGAAAAATTATGCAGAAAATTAAAAACTGAAAATTAAAAAAAAAGAAAGGATGAATTGTATTTTGAAATGAATTCTTCCAAACACTTCCTCCATTGATTGACTATTTGAATTCGTCTGCATGATACTTGTCCAAGCTTGGTCCTGGTTTAATCTCGGTCAAGTTCTGATACAGTCTTGATTAGGTCCTTTCTTTCCTTCCTTTTTATCTCCAGTTTTTAGACCTCCTAACCAATCAGTCTTTCTTCCTGTTTGCTGATATAACTGCCCAGACCAACCACCAAAAACGTATTTGTTCAAAACCTACAGTATTTATCAATTATTTTGTATATATCCTGCCTCTCGTGTCCTTTGGCAAGACATTTCACCACCTTACCTCCACACTGGCTCTGCACACTGTTGTATGAATGTGTGAATGGTATATTGCAGGGGTCTTCAACGTTTTTCAGGCCAGGGACCCCCAAACAGATGGCGAACTGGGCCAGGGACCCCCTACTATATATATACGGCATAGAATTGTGTTTTATATTAAATTGAGCTTAGTGTCATGTATAAACATTGCTACTCTGTTATGGTACATCCAATACAAGGAAATAATACACAGGTTAATACTGTATTTTACACTATAAAATATTAAATTATATTATTTTTAAGTGAAATCAAAAGATTTCGCGACCCCCCTGCAGTACCTCCGCGACCCCCCTAGGGGATGCGACCCCCCTGTTGAAGAGCTCTGGTATATTGGTTTCGCTGTGTAACAGGCTTTGTCCAACAGAAGTAAAAAGATGAATTTGTCTATTTAACCAGTGTTCATTTCAGAAGGTTAAAAAAGTAAAAGATTTTGTTAGAACAGAGGAAAAGTGGATTACCGATAAGTACAATATTAGAACATCAAAGAACATCTAAAGAAGTACAAGACTTAAAGTGCTCAGTGGACATTAGGGCGCATCATTTTCACAGAGGAGGAGCTGAGGAGAGGCTGAGAAGAGGCTGAAGTAAAGATTGATGAAGAAAGATCTATAGCTCGCGCGGTGAACAGGATCTCGGGACACTATCGACTTAAAGCCACATCGATTCAAACACAGAATAAACACCTGCACGTTTCTGCACACAGTCAGCGGAGACAGGAAAGGTCGGCAAAATGTCCTTAAGCCCGTTGTCTCACAGAGGACGGGAATACAAATGACTGCCTGTCTATAGGGTAGAATGGGTCTTATTTAGAAACCAGTGGCCTGATGGAATACTACGGTCGTTAACATTTGGGGACAATTGAAGACAGATGCTTAACAAAAGACTCTGCTCCTCCATATATTTGAAGTGGTAATTTGGTTAAGTAGTTCACACTAGAGAGAGGCCCCTTTATCAAGCTGATATTTGGACTGGCATATTGGCTAACAGTCTTAAATCTCCAGCACAGGTTGATATATTGTTGGTCGATCTATCGTCTAAAAAAATACATGCAAAAGCTTTATTTGAGCACTTTAATACAAAGCGATAACTGCACAAAATGTGGCTATACAGCTCTCTTAAAGGTTTATAGTAAAAAGGGGCTGTGGGTGAGGTTGTAGTAAGTTTTATGTACATAATTTGAGGACAGTGATCAAAATCAGTCCAACATATTGGTTCAGGAATGTTGGTGAAGCTTATTGGCCATTAGAATCTAAACAAGCAGTTATGTAGAATGAAACGGGCCATGAAAAAAACTTTATCAGTTGATCACATTCTCAGCTCAAAGCCAGAAAATATTCAGCTCTAAGCAGCTGGGACATTTTTGTGGAATTTTGAATATTTTCTTGGGCCCTTTAAGGTGGGTTTTCTGAGCGGCATTGTAGGGTGGGGTCAAACACAGAGACTCCATATGTTCTCTGCGTTTGGGCAACCTGTCGGCAGGGACCTATCTCCAGATCTTGAGCCAGCCTTGGTCAGGACTACACTCTATTGCCAAAAGTATTCTCTCGCCCTTCCAAATAATGGAAATCAGGTGTTCCAATCACTTCCATGGCCACAGGTGTATAAGATCAAGCACCTAGGCATATTAACAAATGGGTGACCTCACAAATGCACTTCTGGAAGAGTGGTTCAAAAATTCCCATAAACACGCTCCTAAACCTTGTGGACAGCCTTCCCAGAAGAGTTGAAGCTGTTAGACCTGCAAAGGGTGGACAACGTCATATTAAACCAGGGGTCGGCAACCCGCGGCTCCAGAGCTCAGTACAGCGGTCCCTCGTTTATCACGGTTTACGTTCTAAAAATAAGCCCCCATAAACGAAAAACGCAAAGTCGTCAGCTTTATATTTTACAATTATTCTCCATGTTTTAAGGCTGTAAACGCCTCACCACACACATTATACACTTTTCTCAGACTGGAATTAACGTTTTCTCACATTTCTCTCTTGTTTAAACACTCAAACTTTAGTAGATTTTCAACAAAAAAGCACAGTATTATAGAATGAAACCAAAGTGTATTTCGTGTGTATTTCACAGTTCTTATGAAAGAGCCTCTTCGTCCTGCCACCGCTTCGCTGTGGCGGGTTTTGTCGGGGAAAAAACTTGCAAACATACAGCACTTCAGAGTCACACTGCGATCAAACATTTATATAAATCTGGCAAACTGAACGCATTCTGTACAGGAGACACAGAGGAGCATGACTGAAGAATCGGCAAAGGTCTACAGTCCCTTAGCCAATCAGGACGCAGAACACAATGCTCGTTGGTACACTATAAAAAAAAATGGAATAAAAAAAATCCGCGAGGCCACAAAAAGTGAACCACGATATAGCGAGAGACCACTGTATTGAATTGAAATGTATTTTATTTTAGTAAAAAAAGAAAAAGCCGTTATATACAGTGTTATTTTATTTTAAAGTTCAAAAGGGTTTTGTGGCTCCCAGTGTTTTCTTTACTATGTGAAACGGGTCCAAATGGCTCTTTGAGTGGTAAAGGTTGCCGACCCCTGTATTAAACCCTATGGATTAAGAATGGGATGTCACTTTCCTGTCATGTCATCTTCATATACGAGTCAAGGTAGGTGAGCAAATACTTTTGGCAATATAGTGTATCTTAGCTGGAAGATTTTAACTATTGTGCTTGTATGCTTTGAGTTGATTGGGGAAACCAGAGTGTCTTGAGGAAACCCACACAGACACAGGAAGAACAAGCAAACTTCACACAGAAATCCATACCCATATCCTACTTGCTGTGAGGTGAGAGTGTTTGCCAAACCACACCACCTTTATGTATGGATTGGGCATATACCAGTAAACACAGTAGGTGGTTTTACTGCTCAAAATACCTTGAAAACAATTCGTTCTTGCTGTGAGTTGGGTCATCTCTCCACAGATCTGACCTGTCACTAGAGCCACTACTGGGACCACTTGCTTGTCTCCATGGAGATATGTTGAATACGATATTGTGAACATTTTTAAACAAACCTGTAACGTCTACGTAGAGACAAGCAGGTGTCTAATCCTCCACTAGAAAAGCCACATCTGCTCTTGTGGGAAAATATGAAAGAATAAAAATAAAAAAAAATCCTAATAAAATAATGAAATAAATAAAAAATGATTGCAATTAAATAAACAAAACGCACATTCAATCCTATTGAGACCTTTTCACATTGGGGAGTCCTTGGGTAACCTTTCCTCCTTGACATCTGACGCATTATTTGGATATTGAGCGGGGCCCCAGTCACATGAGGTCGCCGATGAAGATTTATGAGCCCCACTCCAGAACACGCGTCAGCACTTTACAACCCCTTTTAATGTGTGAACGCAGCAGCAAATCTTCAGGACCGGGGAAAGAGACCGAATACGCTTTGTTCTCCCCATCCATGTTCGTAACAGAGCTCACATGAAATAGACAACACAAGGAGAATTTCAAAGGGGCAAGAACACGTCTGCACACTGCCTGCTCAGCCCTTTCAGACAATGCCATTTATAGTCGAGACAAGAGATTTCCCAAGAGAACTGGGCCAAAACAAACGTAACCCCCACTCGAATGCAGTAATTCACTTTCTGTGTTTTTTTTTCACGTTATCGTTTTACGACTATCTGTTTTGTCCTTACTGTAACCATGGAGAATGTGTCGTGCGTACGCAGCAATGAGGCACGGTTTGATTCTTAAACAGTTTACGTTGCAAAGTGGGCGCGTTGTTTGACATTTGGAAACGCTTTTTTCAGAGAAGAGTGGAGAAGACCGAGTGAATAGTAAATAGGATGCATCCATTTATAGAGATAGAATGATACAGTATGTAGAGCATTTTTTTGTGCACATGAATCGGAAAATTGGAAAAACATATTTTTCACTTAATACCTGGGTTTTATTTCTGTTGACAAAACTTAGGTTGGGTTTCTGAGGCAGGATTATATGTATAAAACAACAAGTAATATAAACCCAGCAAATTTATAATGCAATATTTAAGACTCACTGTAACTTTTCTGGTGGGGTAATACCTACCTGCTTGTCTCCATGGAGATATTCATGTTGTCAATGGAGACAGGCACATGGCAAGTTGCTAGTCAGATCTATGCCACATGTATATTTATGGCAGAATGTCCAGTTGCCATGTTGATATTTTTTAAACTGTTGAAAATATGCTGTTCAAAATGGATTTAAACAGCATTTTCAGGAGTTTGCGGTCAATAGAAGTGTTCCTTTGTCCCTTTTAGGTGTTTGATAATCTTGTGATGATAATGTAACTGATTTAACAGCACAAAATTAGCTCACCTGTTGTAGCTCCAACCAAGCCATTTTTTTGCGGTGTTAAAACAAAGCTCAGATTAAAGTCTTAACTCCAGTTTACATACAGTAGCTTCAGACAGAGCCGTGCCTCTAGTTAGCTTCACCCTGGCAAAGAATGTTCAGGATATCAGCTACAAATGATCAATAAAAAGATTTACATTGTATCAGCTACATGTGTTGTGAAGTAATTAAACGCATGTACTGAAAATATGTTTTCTGTATACCAATTTTGAGTAAATATATTCTGGTACAGTTACACTTTCATTTGGTGGTATTCAGATTTTTTTTTTTTCCTTCAAAATTTGTGATTTTATTTTATTTCTTTGCCAAATGTGCTAGTTGAGATCATGAAGAAGCCACTCCATGTTTCAGATAACAGCACTGGTTGCTTTAAAGGTCCCATGGCATGAAATTTTCACTTTCTGAGGTTTTTGAACATTACTGTGAGCTCCCCTACCCTGTTTAGCCCCCCCATGGTTAAAAGTTGTGAAATGTCTAAACTGAGCATTTGCGATCCTTTTCTGCGTTACAAAAAATCGGAGCTCAAACGGGCGAGTTTGAACAAGACACCTTATTGACGTCAGATCGAAAAAAGAAATGCAAATGCAGTTCCACCCCCGTCTGTCTGAACTCAGCGTCTCTGTAAATCACGCCCAGAGAGTTTGGACTGCGAATGCGCTAGGCAATGCGAAATGCGTTTTTTTACTTGCCTGGAGGCACGTCCGAGTGTTTCTAGGCTCGGAAGTCCTTTATCTGAGCCTCTGGACCTTTGAACAGCAGTGGTTTAATTTTATTTTATGTGGAAATGTGTTTATTTTTCAATGGAACGCTTCAAATCTCTCCCCCCGTGCAAAAACAACGAAATGGATCAGAGAGCGCTCAGAGCAGAGAGCGGAGCGTTTGGCCACGCCCCCACCCTCTACTATTGGCCAGCTTTTTTCTCCTCATTTGCATTCAAGCAACAACGCCCATTATAGAGTGTTCAGAGTGACAAAAATTACTCTTTCTCAGCTTATCTCTGTTGTGTCTGTTCTCTGTTGTGTTGATTTTGAAGAAGGATTCATTTACAGTATTAGGGAAACATTAAGGAGCCATATAAAAGCATCAAGAAGTACCATGTCATGGGATATTTAAAAGCGTACATTTTGTCTTTGAAATTGGCTAGTTTTTCGGAAATAATCGGGGCGTGTGTAAATTACCATAATTACACCGATGTGTCGGCCTCGCACAGAGGAGCTGGATCGTAAGATATCAGTTGCTATATCTACAGTAACATTTGAAGAGGATCAGGACAGTGAAATGGAGAAAATCCATAACTTTGACTGTAAATGCTACATAAGAAGGAAGGAAGGAAGTTCACATGCGGCTCTTCCAGCGGCTCCTGATCTTGGCTCCCATTGACTTAGACTTAGACAAACTTTATTGATCCACAAGGGAAATTGTTTTGGGTACGGTAGCTCACTCATCAAATATAATATATGATGTATAACAGAGGGTAAAAGAAAAAACAAGAAAAATAGATGGAATAGCAACCAAAGAGCAATAGACAATACACTGGAAAACTGTCACCCCTCTATCTGTAACTGCTGCTGTGAGCCTTGTCATTTTGGTCTTAAAATGTTCACATTAACCCACTCTCCGTGATCCTGGTGTTTTATTTTTTTTGTTATTTTGTCTGTCAAAAAATCCTATACATAATATAGACCCTGGCTCTAAATTCGCCCCTCTAACCGTTGGCATCACAAGCTTCATGTGAATGTCACACTCGCTTAGTCTGAGTTAGACATAAATGAATGCATAACATACAGTGCCACAAAATCACGTTGGTTATAATTACTTGTCACGTTTTTACACTATAATATAATGCAACATTGTGTAAAAGTACTGTAAATATTCAGAATACAGTACTCTGACTGGACCATGTATCAGAATATGCTACAAAATACATTTTAATTTGGGTATCCAGTATTCTGCAATCACTAAATCTCAAACACTTGTTCAGTATAGTCCAGTCCTCCAAGTGTGACAACTTTGAAGTTTGCCGCTCGTCTGCTGCCTCCTTGAAGCTTGAGCAAAAATAGAACAATGTATATTATTCTGGTCTTGACTGGAGCAGGAAATTAGCAATTATCGGGCTGATCTGTGTGTGTATTTGGCAACCCGCTTCTCTGCACTCATCCGTTGTGTTGATTTTCTCTGGCTGTTCGCTGAATCTCCTCGATCAGTGAACAAAACAGAGTGGAGACGGAAATGAACAATTATTCTGCTCATTGTCTAGCCCTCGCCCCGCTGTCTAGAGGCTGCATGTGAAATCAATGGCTCCTCCTCTGGTGAACATACATGAAATGACACGAGGATGTATTGGAAACTGTTGCGATAACATTTTATTACATATGAAGAGATGAGCTTAGCACATTCTAGAAAGCCTATAGTGTGAGGGGCCCATATTATGCTATTTTCAGATCTGTGAAGAGTCCCTCAGTCGTCCAGGTAGAATCCATGATAAAAGAAGAAATTCAATTTGTCAACTGGACAAAGTTTGTTTGGTCGAAAACGTTTCGCCGCTCATCCGAGAGGCTTCGTCAGCTCTAATTAGAATGCTGGTAAGACACTTGCTTATATCTTGCTGCAGGGAGGAGCTAACTAGCTAACTAATTTCCGGAACTATCTCATTGGTTTCAAAGTACTTAGCTAGTTAGCTCCTCCCTGCAGCAAGATATACTGTAAGCAAGTGTCTTACCAGCATTCTAATTAGAGCTGACGAAGCCTCTCGGATGAGCGGCGAAACGTTTTCGACCAAACAAACTTTGTCCAGTTGACAAATTGAATTTCTTCTTTTATCATATTTTCAGATCTGTTATGTCGTTTCCTCATCACACACACACCTGGAGTTGTGTTTGGTTTCATTCACACATTTAACACACAAACCCTGCATATTAGGCTTAGGCTGAGTTCTTCTCTCAAACTAAAAACACTCTGTTCCATCTTGTGATGCCGTGTGGTAATACAGGAAGTGCGCCACTGCGTTTTTAAACTCCACACACCTTCACTACAATCATTTGGAACATTTCAGCCCTGAAATTGCAAAACTCTAATCAACTAAAGGTAAAAATTCAAAGTCAGCTTTATAGTCAAAAACCTTTTTTTTTTTTTTTTTTGATTGTTGGCGGCACGGTGGCTGAGTGGCTAGCACTCACGCTTCACAGCAAGAAGGTTCGGATCGCCCCGGGCCTTTCTGTGTGGAGTTTGCATATTCTCCCCGTGCCTGGATGGGTTTCCTCCGAGCACTCCGGTTTCCCCCACCAACCCAAAACAT